>OZ020525.1:17612601-17808848 GCA_963971425.1 Bryoerythrophyllum caledonicum | reverse complement strand
CGTGGCAGCATCGTGGCCGTCCGATCGGGCGATACGCTCGAGGCCGTCTGCGATCGGACGGCTCGGACGAGTTCCCGACCGCCCGCCGAGGCCGTCCGCCACTCGCGGACGGCATAAAAGGCGGACGGCCGACCTTTCTCCCACACTACATTGGGCGAGCTGGTCGCTTTGGCATATTCTGCCGAATCGCTTGCGCCCCCTCGAATGGCTCTATATTTGTCATAATTTATATCGTTTAATCCCTAAACGAGCAGAGTCTCCTTCGGGGGGATTCCTTGATTTTTGGGCAGGTTCCTAAAATTCGTAAAACAATTCAATTTTCTCTGAAATTTTTATTCTACATTGCCTTTGATAAGAGCTTCGTGGACATATTTTTAATTTCTTTTTTGGATTTCTGGTTTGAAAATTAGTATCACTTATAGTTTTTGAGGGAAATTGTCAAGGAACTTTAGGGGTTAATTCCCATTCATTCATTTCATTGTTTGTTCTAGTTAGGGAAGATGCCAAGGTCCAACCGGCCCGTTGCTCCAAAGGGGAAAGCCCCCGAGATGGATTGGGATGCAACGGACGATCCAGATGTCGTTGCAGAATACGGATGGCAGGATGAGGAAGAGAGGTTGTGGACTTGTACCATGTGCAAGAGGTACGTGAAGATGAAGCACCTCATGAAGTTGTGGCCCAGGGCACAAGCGAGGATATCAGGGCCGCGGCGCGAAGGTCTAGCGAGCAATTGTCTGAGCGACCATTTCCGCCATCGATATCATGAGGTCACTACTGCGGTGGGTGTGCGTAACTCGAGGCCGAAGATCATGTTGTATTCGAACATGGCGATGGTTTGGGCGGAAATCGTCCTACACAAAAATGTGGACTGGCGCACCGTGGCGGGCCGCAATGTCAGCCTGATGGATCGAACTGCCCATTTTATACCAACCACCTGGAATCAACCAAGTGATTGTTGGCCACGTTGGTCAAACCGAAGATCCGGGGACGATTCCGATGCCCACCAACAACGGCGGACACCTCCAGAAGAGTACGGGGGACATAACTACAACGACTACAACCGTGGCAATGATATGGGTTCCGCACCTATATCATTTGGTGGGGGGAGTGGCAGCCATTACCACGAAGGCGGCCAATGTGGTACAGGGACCAACACCCCTCAAAGCTATACGCCAACGCATCCAAGGGGTACGTACGAGTCTGGTCAAAATTCCCCCGGAAAAGAGGAAGAACACAACACCCAACACTCAACACCCGTCTATTACGACGGATATGGCGGTTCTTACCATGGATATGGCCGTTCTTTGGATGGCGGCCAATGTGGTACAGGAACAAACACCCCTCAGAGCTATACGTGAGCGCATCCAAGGGATACGTACGAGTCTGGACGTAATTCCCCCGGAAATGAGGAAGAACACGACACTCCAAACCCTGGACCCGTCTGTTACGACGGATATGGCTATGCTTACGATGGATATGGCCGGAGATTAGATGGGAGAGACAACACGCCTCCATCAACGTTTCCACCTCGTCAGAACGAAGATGCCGAGTTTGAAAGACAAATGCATGAAGCCACAATACAAAGCCAGAACGAGTACATCCGCAGGCTCGAAGATGAATCTCGCTACATGAACAGACAATACAATAACTTGTATGATGTTTATTCAAGCGGGCCGTACTCAAGTGGCGCTGGGCCAAGTCAAAGACGTGATACTGACTCAGATTCCGATTAATCATATATGGTCTTTGTGTAATGTAATCCATGTGGATAATGTCTTCATGCGAGAACAATGTTGACTATTTTGTAAATTTAGAAGGTCATTCTTTAAGATCTTCAAATCGATGTTTATTAAATATTTCTACGTTGCGGCCATGTCAATGTGGATGATGAATGTACAATGCATGCTACATGTTTCCAAATGAATTTTATTGATAAGTTTTTAGTATAAGTGGATGTGTGGAATGAGAAATATTTATACATTCCAACTTTTCATTCACCTCATAAAAGTTATAGAGTATTTCATATCATTACATGTTAAATAAAATTTTTTTACAACATGTAACTCTAAAGTTCCTTGAGTATTTCTGACCCAAAAGTTAAAGCAAGAAGAGAAACGTCGGTCCGCAAAGGGGCCGGCGTGAATAAAGAATTTGTTCGTTCCATCACTAAGACCATGCCCACCAGACACCATGTCGGGGAGGGCTTGGTTTCTTTTCCATTTTGCATTGGTGTAGTAGAATGGACATGGCCTGTTGAATTGCAACAGTGTTAATAATATTGAAAGTGTGTGAAATTGTTTCGATGGAGATTTTAAAGGTATCTGAAAAGGAAATTTATAGATGGGATAAAGGTGGTGGCACGAGCATCGGCAGTGATTACAATAAGCGGGTCCATTTTTCATCCGAGGGCAATGATGTCATTAATAAGGGGTTGTTCGGTTGGTATTCATTCATTTTGTTTTCAATTGTTTCCAGGGAGAATCTATGGTTACAATATGTGAATTCGATGAATTGAATGGTATACTCTTGGTTAATGTGGTCGGGTGCAGGGTCGTTGTATGGTAGGCCCCGAATGCAAAGTATGTCGGCTTTGAGTCTAGCGTTACAAAGACACCGCTAAGTTGCGCATGTGCATGGGAGTCGGGAGTAGCCAAGGGGGGACCGTATTTCCTTCTGGGTTGTAACTTGTTATTAAAGGTGCCGGCATTCATGAGGATAAATCATCGTGATTTGTTATGCGAGGTAAATAGTTATCGAATTTCCCGTACTGCTTTGTTATGTCTTGTGACAATTAAGGAGTGTATGTGATGGTTTTGGCATTCTCAGTAGAATATGGAGTGATTTGTCGGGGTCCGAGGAAGTGCATATGGGGCATGTTACATATGGGAATTTTTCTATTCCAAATAAGAGTTGTTTTCGGGCGTTTCCCACATATCGACTATTACGGAATTTGGTGACGCGTGTTATTTGTGAGTTCTTGATGATTGTATTTTTCCAAGAATTCGTAGAGAGTTCATAGTCTATTTTGTTGTTGCAAACCCATTATTCTATATTAGGGAAGTTTTCTTTGATTGTGTCAAGGTTGTTATAGAGGTCTTGTTTCTTGAGATATTTGTTCAAGAATAAAACCGGAACTTTAACGGGGGTATCCTCTTTAGGAGGCCAATCTTCTTTTTGGAAGTAGTATGGGGTAGCATGTGGATGTTCGTATGAGTCTTTGGCATTTTCATGCGTTTTTTTGCGGACCTCTTTTCCAAGTTTATTTGCTTGTTCGTTTCCATCGTTATTTGCTTGAGCAGAACTTTGTGAAGGGTTGTTATATGTGTTCAGTTTTCTAACATGTGGACCAACAACATTAAAATAGTTTGGTTGAGATGGCTATTGTAGAGGATAGGGTTTGTTATTTGGATGTTTAGTAGATAAAGTGCATTGATAGAGTCAATGAATATGTGTGCGGGTTTGTTGTTGTATTTTGTATGGCGAAGAGAAAAAGCCGGATATGGAATATACAACGCTACGAAAGAAATCAGACTAGCCAAAAGACTACATGGACTGCAAAATATCCTTAGAGCAGAAATAGGGGCCATCCATAAAACACTAGAAATTGTCTCAACAAAATACAACAATGAACCGGTGCACATATTTACAGATTGCATTAACGCACTATATTTACTAAACACCCAAATAACACATCGTACCCTCCATATTAGTCACGTCGACCAAATCATACAAGAATCAATGGTCCAAATGATACTAAAACGAGGACAAATCACAACCCTCCACAAGGTCCGAGCCCATGCTAATATCGATGGCAATGATCAAGCGGATAAACTTGCAAAAGAAGGAAGAGAAAAACCACATGAAAATGCCAAAGACCCACATGAACACGCCCAAGCCAGTCCTTCCTATTTCCAAAAAGAAGATTGGCCCTCCAAAGAAGACACCCCCGATAAAGGCCCGGTTAGATTCCTGAGTAAATATCTCAAAAACCAAGACCTACACAACAATCTTGACACAATCGCAGACAATTTTCCTAACATAGAAAAGTGGATTATCAACAATGACATAGACAATGAACTCTCTACAAATTTTTGGAAAAACCCCATCATCACCGATTCACAAATAACAT
This sequence comes from Bryoerythrophyllum caledonicum, assembly GCA_963971425.1. Classification (NCBI taxonomy): domain Eukaryota; kingdom Viridiplantae; phylum Streptophyta; class Bryopsida; order Pottiales; family Pottiaceae; genus Bryoerythrophyllum; species Bryoerythrophyllum caledonicum. The sequence continues at coordinate 17,804,719 of OZ020525.1, read as the reverse complement.
GCCTTATCAAATTCCGTACCGGTCAATACATGGGAAACACCCGCAAACAACTCTTCTTTGGAATAGAAAGATTTCCATCCATAACATGCCCCATATGCCCCTCAACGGACCCGGACACATGGCTACATGTTCTACTCAAATGCCAAAACCACCACATACACTCCCTAATTGACAAAAGACATAACAAAGCGGTATGGGAAGTCCGAAAACTACTCACCTCTCACAATAAATCGAGATGTTTTATACTAATGAACGCCGGCACTTTTATCAACAATCCACAAGAAAATACGGTCCCCCCTTGGCTACTCCCATGCTCATGTATGACCCAAAGATGTCATTGCAACGCTAGGCTCAAACCGGACATCGTTTGTGTTAAAGGTTTACCATATAATGACCCACCACCCGATAACATCAACCAAGACTACACCATTCAATTCATTGAATTCACATATTGTAATGTCGCTAAAGCGTGCATGAACCCTAAACATGCAAAGTTTGAATGAAAGTTTAAACTTTTCTATGCACCTGATTCATGTGTAAATATTTAGAAGAATGTACATGACAATGTCATGGAAAACCTCATGAGAAACGATGTTTTTCAACGTTCCCTTGAAAAAACAAGTCTTCTCTTTATTGCATTTTAAAAAAATAGCATACCAACCCAAGTCAAACATTTTCACACATTGTCACTCATTGTCGGGCGAGGTACCAAAAGATCTTATTAATTTTCACATAAAACCTACATATCTTTGTATTTCTTACATTTTATTTTCTCTACATTAATATGTGGTGTAAACCTTCTTATTGACCATTCGGATTAGTAATTCAAAACACATGAAGTTCACAAGAAGAAGAAGTTTGAATTGGCAAAGTTTGAACCTCCACTACTTCCATAGTTGTTTAGAATACGCTACACGTGTCATGTACCTCAAGAAATTGTTCTCTAAGGAACTACCATCATGCTTAGGGTAGTGGATTTAGACCTTGTGTAGTTCAAAATTTTGACGCCAGGGAAAGTCAAAGTCTGCGGATCCACTAAACGCAGTGAAGACCCTATACCATTTGCTTCACTTCACACACTATAATCTTTCAATCTGTGCGGTCAAAGTTTTTGAAATTTTGTAAACATATTTTTCAATAAGTCTTAATTGAGATCCAGCGGTCAGAACTAGAAATCAGACTTTTGGTTTCCTTCTATGGTCATTGCACTAGAATCCAACAACTTTGAAGTGTTTTCGGTTCAAAACTGTCACAATATTTTGGGGATATGGGAGACATGTTGTATGAGTAGGGAGTCGGGCATGAGGAGGCGTTTCAAATGGGGGTAATTTCTATAAATGCTAAATTGTATTCAAGAAACATAAAATGGTTGAGGTTATGTATGATTTAGTGCCATGGGCACTATGATCTATCCCAAAAATTCGAACCCGAACTCGTTAAATTTGATATACGTCTTCTCTACATAAAACCTAGAGATCATCATATTTTACACATTTTTCTTTTTCAACAACATGTAGTGAACATTGAAAACCTTCCTAAACCTGGGTTTGGATTATCATTTGAAATCTTATTCAGTTTACAAATAAATAAAACATGGAATGGCAATTTTTAAACTCCAGTATTTGCGCACTTGATTTGAATATGCTACAGTTATTTTCTACTTGTAAAAATTGATGTGTAGGGAAATCTCATCATAAGGTTGGATTTGGATATTTTGAGGTAATTTTAACAAAAATTCTGAAATACAAGAATTTTGAAATATAACACATTGATAAGTTAAAAAATCGGAACTATGCCACAACTTAAACCATATAAAATTAACAAAATGTCGGTCTTTGCACGGCTATATGAAATAAGGTTTTTTTACTTCTTGTGCCCAAATTTTAAAGGCATGCAATACATATTAATCTAAGACTATTGCTATAGTCACTTCAAAATGTGCATGCTATCTAGTATAGTCTAATAATGCCGAAAGGAATAAAATAAAACCTATGTATTACTAATACGTTGACCTATAATGCTCATGAGGCGTGGGCCAGTTGTATGTGTCGCTGAAGCGTGTAATGATATGAAACAACCCTCCAGCGCTTTCTCGGTTTTTGTTGCAGACTCTCTCCATGTACATATGAAATGTATCCGCAAATTCTTGATTTGAGAATACTACGGAACTCCGAGATTCCCGTTGTAGATTCTCGTAGTCGATGGACATTGTCCGCGCGTTGATTCGTTGCGCTATTCGGGCCGTAGCGAACTCCTCCGAAGCCATCGATAACTTCGGAATCATTTGCACATCCGCATCTGGTTTGTGCAAGTATGCAACCCGCGGATCGACCCACCATCGCTTTCGCAGAGTCTCGGCCATGTCTTCACGCTTTGTGAACGTATAAAGAGACTGCATTGGTTCGTTAACCTTCGTGGTCATGCCCCAATCGCATACTCCAATATACACTCGCGATTCATCTGGCGGGAAGTGGAGGAGGATATTGTCCGGAGACAAGTCATTGTGGAGATTGTTGCTCTTGTGGACCTCGTTCATGATGCGCAACAACGCCCATGCAAGCTCGGTCCGTTTTTTGCGAAAACGAACCAACTGTTGAACTCGAATAATCTCATCATCGGGAAATCTCCCATAGTTCAAATGTGTGATGACATCGTCTCCAAACTCGATATCCCGGTTAAACATCTCTCGAATTGTCCCGCCATTCCACCAATACGCATAGCCTTCGTACTTGTCCGGATGAATGGCCACAAAACGGATGACACGCAGATGTGGAATCCTCACCGCCATCGACTCGTTTTGATGCTCCACTTTTGCCAAATCCGACCGTGTCTCCGATTGGTTGGACAATTTGGCGGAAAATTCCCAGAATGGTTCAATGCCCGGAGCACCCTCAATGCGAACTTTGCGAATGGTGGCGTATCCACCTCTCCTGTTCGCACTGTCCATTTGAATATCCGCGGCGGTTGGCGGAATGGCAATAAGATGGGCTTTACGCAGCAGGTCTTCTTGGTGCCCCTCTATCGAGTTCCACCATCCCACGGAGCCACGCCAGTTTCGATTCTTGGGGAATGGCTTTATATGGGTCACGAACAAGTCCGCCTTCAATAGCACGTCGTTAAAAACTTCATCCGCCGCGCGATTGAACCTTCCAAACTTGGTCAACAAGTTCTTGGCATTCCAGAGTGAATCGTGCACTCTGGCATCCAAGAACTTCAAAAATCCGCGCTTCTGGGTCTCCGTATTCCACATCGGGGCTTGAAGCGCGTCCATCATGTGCTGCCGCATGTCCGTTCGGAACTTCTCGGGGCCTTCATCTTTGTATCTGACGTACTTACTCTCCAATGATCGAATAGAATTTTCCTCATAGAATCTGACGGTCAGTTCTATGAGGAAATTTTTGCAAGCCTTGGATGGAACGTCGTGGATTGGATGAAGCTTCACTCCGAAGTCCGCAACCTTCTACTTCTTCTTGTCCTTCAGCATCTTCTTAAACCCGCCGCCGTTCGAAGTTTTTAAAAAAAACTTTTTGGAACAAGTTTTAAAAAAAACTTAAAGTAAAAAACTAGTTTGGAACAAGTTCTAAAAAAAACTATGAGAAAAAACTTCTGAGAACAAGTTTTAAAAAAAACTTGAAGAAAAAACTAGTTTGGAACAAGTTCTAAAAAAAAACTACGAGAAAATTTATGTTTCGAAGAAGTTTTTAAAAAAACTTTAAAAAAACCGCAAAAACTCCCCCCCAATGTGAATAACTTTTTCCCTCCCAAAGATGAGGAGCCAATGGATGGAAAAATGCCAGCCAAAGCCACTCCGCATTCACTCGAAAATATATTTCGAGAGGGGAAGGAAAAAGTGAGAGGCTTTGGTTGGCGGACGGCCTTTAATAAGGTGGCGGACGGCCATGAGGCCGACCGCCACCACGGCCGTTCGATTGGAGGACGGCCGATCGGCCGTCCGATCAGGCGGACGGCCGAGGTGCCGTCCGATCTCTCCGACGGCAGGGACCGATTGGACGACCTGTCGCATTTCAACGGCTAAGATCTCGCCGCGTGGCACTTCGTCGAATCTGACGGTCCAGAAAACTTACCAGGGCCTTCCGTAAATGCATTTTACCCCCCCCGGACGCTGCGTCCGAGGTGACGTCAGGACGTCCTCGTCCTGGGACGTCCTAGGACGCTCTCTGACCGCCAAGGACGTCGGATTGGTATCCCTGAGAACGATGTAATGGCATTAGGTGCTCACTTCGTAAGTACTTGTTACATGGATGGCCATGGCATTTTTTACGTGGCCTTGAAGGATAACGAAGGAATGACACTTGAATCTACCAGTGAGCACTCATCGAATTGGAGACCGCTCTGGGTAAAAGCAAATGAAGCATTTGAGATAGAGTTACAAAAAGAAGAGGCCTGGAAATGCTTCTCTAAAAAGATGTTCTTCGTCTGGGATGGCAACCACGGCCTAGCTGCTTGGATGCCAATTATCAACAGGGATCACGCCAACGATCCCTAGTGGCATTATGCTGTCAAGTCAATTATCCTGGCGGTTGAAGGGCAAGTTGGACCACTACTTACCGTGCTTTATCAGGTGAATTGGTAAGAATCTAACCTACTTTGGTGATCACAAAAGTGGGCTAGATTTAAACTAACAATAATTTAATATTCCAAATAATAATTGTCTAATGTTTAAACCGTAGCACTTGCATTGTACAAGGTAAATGTGAATCTCTAAATTAATTTGGTGCAAAGTGTTTGCACCTTGGGACCTATGATGTCTTTTGAAAAATAATTTTAGATGCATATATTTGAAAGGGAACAAGTCCTCTCCCAAATATTCAAAAAATTAGACGCTTGTAATAACTATTGTCAGTATTAAAAAGTTTACTAGAACCAAGTCCTGATTTAGAGTTGGTATGGAAGAAAGGAAGAATTTGGAAACTTTTTCATTCAAATAGTTTCAAGTACTTACGATTCTCTGATTCTGCAGGAGGAATCAGAATTGTCATGTGAAAATGAACCTAGTGCATAAGCTATACCACATCCAGGGAATTGCCGGTCATCCACTCCAGTACTTCGAGAATTGTGTTTCAAAAGAAGAACTCAATGACGCTGAGAAGAAACAATTGTCCAAGAACCATGGTTGGTACACTCTTACGATAGACGGCCTCATTTCAGTTCTTCACTAGGTACAAAACGAAATTCATTTAGCTGTTCAATTGGTGGGCTGTGTTAAACCTTGAAGTAGAGCCACTTACGAGAATATGTTCTATTGGCAATTGGCAATTGTTCATCACAATGTAGCACTGTGATGCTAACTACATTGTGAAGCTCGCTATATAGCATCTGATACATCGTTTTCAATGATCTCTTTCAATATGAGATAGGCATCACTTTTAGGCAGCACTTATGATTTTATGGCATGGGCATCACTTGTGAGATGGGCAACACTTCTGGGCAGCCCTTATGTTTTAATGTTTGAATGTGAGATGAGCAGCACATATGTTTTTATTAGTGTACCATTCTGGAACTATAAATTGGGCATATATCGGCACCCTTACTGCTCGCTCGTTAATTTCTCTTTGTCATCATAGCTGCCAGTGACGGTTAGTTCAAGTAGGGCCCTTCGACTGGGAGTACAGCAGTACTCTGGACTGCATTGCCGATGTCGGCTTCTCAACTGTTTCGTTAATAGTTCTAAGTGCCCGCCGTGGACGTGCCTAGAATTTTTTTGTCTTTGCAAGTGTATTATTTTTCATACAACGATATTTGAATATATTATTGTGATTGACCTTTGCTTCATTGTTTTTAGCAAGAGCTTGGAGATGCCATGGCCCATGCCACAAGGAAATTCAAAGAAAAATACCCGGAGAAATCAAGTGAGTGGACAACCGGTAAGCTGCACGAGGAAATAGGAAAAGCTGTGGATAAGGTGAAGAGAGAGACCTCTTCTGAATTGAAGAAGCAGCATCCAATTGCTGATCCAAAGCATACCCCACAGTTCCTTAAGCAAGTTAGAAGGCATTACGAGAAGCAAGAGGACGATCTAGAAATGTCTTAGGAGAAGTTGTGGTACCTTGCAACATCTGCAATGGAACCAGCTGTGAAGGTGAAGTGGCTCGAGCCCTGGAACATGCCAGCCTCACTTCGGGATGCTGTGCGGTTTCCAAGGAGCAAATTTGCTGACCACGCGTTCCCCGAATAGCTCCACAAGGCCACTTGGTGGTCTCAGGTTAGAATTTAGTGAATGTGTATTACTTTTTTAACCAACTTCATCTTGGTTCTGACAAAATCCATGTCCTCAGATTGTCAGCGAGGTTCAGGAGCTATTCGGCACCACATTGTTTGAACTTGGTGTCTCAATTGATTACGAACCGCTTAATGGAGACGTCATTCAATCCTTGGCAGACTACGTGGAGCAGAATCGAATTCAGTTGTGGGACTTAGCCTTCCAGCATGAGTTCAAGGGAAAGGGAGTTCATAAAAACCAAAGCCCGGAGGACCAGGTTGGATTGTCACAGGCGGTTTCCAGGATTCTTTACAGATATTTCAAGTTCATTCTCTATCCGCGGAAAGTAGTTTCCAAGACTCCGTCCTTCTTTCCTAGCTATCTCGACAGGCAAGCTGCTAATTGCATGATCACTGACAAGATCGCAAGTAAGTCGTCGAAAGACCACTGGATGCAATGTGGGTGGTACATTGACTGCCCGTTGGACAAGCCACCTTCCTTTGAGATTGACTTGAGGAATAGTATTCAGCCCAATTTGGCGACTTAGAGGTTGTTATTGCTCCACAGTCTACCGAGGCTACAGTGAAGAAGACAAGACGCTCAAAGAGGAAGGCAGAGGACGTTGCCGCTGCTACTGCAAAGTCCAACTCACAGACAGAAGCTGCGCTAACGGTGAAGGCTATTGCAGAGGAGGCAGAATTGAATATGAAGAAGCTTGCTGAAGCCGCCATCGTTGTAGCTAGTACAAAGAGGCCTCTTGGAGGAGGCTCCAGTGCTGCTGCAGAAATGGATGTTGACATTGACGTCCTTCAGGTGATACCAGAGTCAACTCCTGTTAACACTTTGACACTGGCCCCTGTCAATTCAGTAACTGCAGTTGAGGACGGATCAAGCCCAATCTCCATACTGTTGCAGAAGCTGAAGGGGAAGGTGACATCTGGAAGATCATTGTCTTCCTCCAGCATGTCCCAAGAATCGTCAGTTCTCGTCGAAAACACTAGTCTTCTGAAAATTTTGAAGGTCCTGCCCGAGATTCATCCTTCTCTGCTGAACCTCAACAACTTTGTCCTCAAAGTAAAACTCTCCCCCTATTTTTCTTTATTTTTACTTCTTCTGCACTTTCCTTCTATCTAGTATTTCTTCTTTTGGAATTGTGTTGATTCAGTGTCCTCTAATTTATCAATGTTGTTGATCCAAGGCAATCACTTCTTGGGCATTTCTGGTGTATTCTCTCTCGATTTTTGCTTCTGTTTGTAAGTCCCTGCTTGCAAGTCCCTTGTTTTAACACTATACTCCTTCATTTTTATATTATTCAGATGAAGAAGGAATCTAGGAGTGCCGCACTCTCGACTCATTGCCCTCGTAGCGGGTTCAACCTGATAATAGGTGATCTGAAGGATGGCATGATGGTTCCTGGCATTTCAATGAGCTCCATTGACGTTCTAGTTTGGAAGGATTACTCAGTGCACGATACAGAGAGTTTATTTGAGTTTACTGAGTACTTCCTTCAAAGTGAGGGTGGACTGCTTCTTTTTGTCCATGACGTCTTCAACATCCGAAGCGACGTCCTCTCATACGCCGAAGGTTACAGTTTTCAGCTATTTCGAGAGTGGTGGGGAATTAACGACCTCCCATCTTCCTCCCTTCTCAGCCCCGGACTCAAGGTATAATGTTCAGTCTTTCACCTTCATTGTCCAGTTCTTCTTGCAATTGACTTTGATTCTATCCTGACCTAACATCGACTGTTCTTTGATTCTACCTTCACAGAGTAGAAGGTTTCGAATTCAGCTCTTCCTTCACAGTAAGTTGTCCCTGGACCGCTTCTCGATTGCAGAAAAAAAGGATCTTGCCGAGGTCGGTTTGGGGGTTGCGGAATCAGATGTGCTCTTTAATTTCACAACCGCCCAGTCCCAATCAATGAATCGCGCAGTCCCATGGAGGGGCGCTCGTGAGAAGGATGCGGTTTTCCTACAGATGATCATTGAGGCTTTTACCAAGCCGGAGTCTATGGTTCTCGATGCATTTGCCTCTATTGGTATGTTTCTTCTTGTTGTTGCCTTGTATTTCACAAAGTACTAGATCTAATTTTTGTCATGCAACTTCAGGAAACTCCATTCTAGCTTGCAAGTCAGCCGGCCGCCACATTGTGGCTTTGGAGGAGGACACTATTATCTTCAATGCGAAGCTCATCCCTTTTTCTTTGGCCCGATCGACACCTCAACTTTCTCCTTCGGTTTCGCAAGCGCCACTGATTGTCGTCACCGACGTTTCCATCCGCAAAGTGACGAAAAAAAAAAGATTGAGTAAGTAAGTTTCAAACTCTGAATTCTACTCCAATGCCATCCTTAATTGATCATTTCACTCATCTGTGTGTGGCTTTGCTAGACTAATGGCAGCGGTTCTCTCGCCGAATAAGGACTTTGCCATGGCTCCATGGGATGCTGAGGTAGCACAGGAACAAGCGGCAGCATCGTCTCAAAGTTCCTCTTCGCGAGTTCCACTTTGTTTCAATAGAGGAGTGCGTAGATACATTGACGATGAAGCTGAAGTTCAATTTCCTACACTCACTTCATCCTCTGAGAGTTGAGGCCAAAAGTAGTTTTCAACTTCAACGTTTCTTCTATGAACTTTTCCCCCACTCCTTGAAACCTAAGTCAAAGTTCAATTCTCCCTTTTCGAGCTAGCGTTTGCATTTGGTACATTGACATTGAAGCTTCCATATCCACTAATCCTAAACCCTAAATAGAACTGGATACAATTTATTTCATTGTCTTGATTGTCGATTGCATTTTCAAAATGTTTTTTGTAGTGTCCAATTTTTTTTTGTCAAGAATACAATCAAAGCTAAAATCCACAATACTATATAGCCTCTCTAGGACCCAGAAGTTTTTTGCCTTCCACCCCTACACCTCATGTACCATCCTTTGACAAAATACATCAATATGGGTTCTCCAACAGATACTTACTTGCGTTCCCTTAACCCCTAAAGGACCACGACCACTTTCGCAATAAAACCAGTCTAAAACTGTGAGTGCCAATCAGAGACATGAAAATACCATTTTGAAGTGAATTTTGGATTTTTAACCGTAAGATCTTAAAATATACTTCATTATAAACATGCCATAAAATTTTGGTTGCAATCCACTACACAGATTGATAGATTTTAGTGTTCAAAGTCAAAACAATGGTTCATTTTCTTCCCTTCGTTGAGTAGATCAACAGACATTGGCTTCACTTTGTATCAAATTTTTGCATTCTACAAGGTCTAAATCTCTTACCATTGTCTTAAGCATGATGTTATTTCCCAACACACCAATATTTAGAGGTAAAATAGGGGTGTAGCATATTCAAAACAAGTTTGAAAGAAATGGAGGTTTAAAAATTGTCATTTCATGTTTTTTTTTTCTTTAACTACGTCTATATTCGAATGATAACCCAAACGGTCAATAAGAAGGTTTTCACCACTTATTGTTTTTATAACAAATAGATAGTGAAAAACATGAAGTAAATACTATATTGTAAGGTCATGCGATATAATTAGGCATAACATTTCATTGGACGCTGGTATAGTGAATACATCAACAAAAAAATTGGTTTGAAATAAACCTGATGTGGAAAAATAGGGTTGATAATGCAACATCACTTATTGAGGGGTGTTTTTGCAATCCATGGCCACAGGGTTCCTACATCCCTCCCCAAACTCATTACATGTTCTCTTCTCAAACAATACCTCCCTAGATAGAATGGAATATATTACCAAAAAAATCAAAAAAGTTCTTGGAACCCACGGCTATAGGCCCTCTACCATCAACTTTGGCTTGAATTTTCACTTTTCCATTTGCTTTATTTTCAACTTTATCACTTTGTTTTCCCAAAAAATCCCCAACTTCACTGCTCTAGGCTCACCGCTCACCGCTCTAGGCACGCAAAATAGCTTCGTCCGCTAAACAGTTACCTCGTGTATATATGAAACAGACCATGATGTTACTTCATATGAAACAAACCATGATGTAACGCTTGACAGCCACAAACTGCAAAAGACTAAAAGTAAAGGTCATGGATGATTCACTCAGTGACTCACTTGTGCAAGAGAGCTGAACCACTGCAATAATAAATTATGTCAACGAGCACCTATGAATTCCATTTCATGAAAAATGCATATACTTCATGACTTAAGGAGGGTTTAAAAACTTACAAACTTTCTTACAATTCCGTCATAACCAATTTGCCCGCATCTGTGAGAGTATCTCACCTTCTGCATGCGCGAGTCTGCAGTAATCTTGCACTTCAACGACTCTACGGCCTTTGTTGGATTCGACAAATCCTCCCATATTTGCATGAACGACACCTGCGAGCAACCCGGAGGCCTTGAAACAAGCTTTGGATCATTCATCTGCTTAAATCTCTTCTTTAAACGATTGCGTCTCTCACGCAAGTTGTTTCCGACTTCACGCATCACCTCTTGAGATTCCCAAGGTCCACAAAAACTCGTTCGCAGCCGCAGCAAGAACCTAAACTTCAAAGTCTTACATTGTTTGTTTCAACCACTGTGCCATGGAAATATGGAAGATGCTCGCTCAAAGGCCACTAGACGTAGATAATCCCAGAATGCCCCGCACGGCTGCCCCAACTCGTTGACCTTGCACTTTGGCACATTCTCACTATGCCCCCAGCTCCCTTGCATATCTGCAGCTCCTTTGCCATCTTCACTGCAACTCTGTTGTCCATGATGGGGCCGCCAACGTTTCTTAGCGCTACTCTTGTCCTTCACCTGCGGCAGGACTGCAAAATTAGTGTCACTTGAATGCGACCAACCGCCTTGATCTGGAGTCACTGAGGTATCAAGTGCGTGCTCTATCTCCTTCCGCCTGCCTTTGTCTCTCCCTCCGCCTGCCTTTGTCTCTCCCTCGCTTCCTCTTCGATGACCTTTCTACGTGTTCTCCCTCTCTGTTTTGACGCTCTCCACTGCCGCGCTGGCCTTCTCTTCTCATGATGTTGCGGTGATTTTGTTTTTGCTGATGCTCCTTCTTTGTTTGCTTGCGGTCTCTCATGCTGTCATTGTGCTCCCCGTTGGAACCCTTGTGATCCCTCCTCCGACGTGTGTACTTTTCACCTCGTTCACCTAGGGTTGGCGTTGCATCCTCCGCCTCTGAGCTCTATGGTTCAATTGTAATGCCCTCGGGCTCCGGACCTAGCACCGGCGTATGTGCTACCCGCGCAGCTGCTATCCTTTCCGGCATGATGTACAATAGGGTGACATTCAAATTGGCCGTTCAGTAGTTCCAGGAATAGTGTCCTACACTGCTGCCAACTTTGACACCCTCCCCAAAGCTGAGAAATTGTTATTTTACCATGAAAATTTGGGGACAGCATCATCTTTATGTTGAAAACATGCATACCAAATTTCAAGTCCAGGACACTTATACAAAAAAAACTTATGCAAGATCTACCAACATGGGATAGCTGTGAGAAAAGTGGTACAGCTGCCAACTTTGACACCCTCCCAAGAATTGAGGAAATTTTTTTGCCCATGAAATTTTTGGAGCAAAAATATTTTTATGTTGTTTGCATGTGTGGAAAATTTCAAGTCCAAGAGACCCATACAAAAAATAATATTCCAAATCTACCAACATGTGTAGTTTTGAGAAACAAAGGGGAAAACCATTTTACTACTTCCAACTTTGACGCCCTCCTTAGGATTGAATTTTTGTTGATACATAGTGAAATTTTTGGCACAAGATCATCTCTACGCTGGTAACATGTGAGATAAATTTCAAAGCCAAAAAATGTACACAAAAAAGTTATTCCATATCTACCAACGTGTATGTCCTCCATTAGCGTCAATCACTGCTAGTAACCTAGAGGGCATAGAATGACATAGTTGAAGGAGCTTTGTACCATTGACTAACTTCCACTCTCTTTCAAGAACTACCTTCAACACATCTAAGCTTCTAGGGCATTGTTTGCCATGTTGCACAACATCTTTTAACATCCTCCAAACGTTCTCGATTGGATTGAGATCGGGAGAGTTTGCAGGCCAGTTGAGCTTTTCGAGAAGGTGGCTTTGTCTCCATTCTTCACATATTTTGCTCCTATGGACGGGCGCCCCATCTTCCATAAGCACTCCTTGTAGAATTTGATCCATGAAATGAACCTATTTGGCATCGTAAACCACTTCTATAAAATCCTTAGTAGAATATTGACCTTTAGGCATAAAGACAAGTTCTGACTTTTGTCCTCCGGCAAATGCGCCCCAAATCATTAAAGAAGTCCTTCCACTTTTAAAAGTAGGAGCTAGACAACTTGATGAATAACGCTCGTATGCACTTCTCCAAACATGAATTTGCCGAGAATTTTTTCCAATTTCAAAAGTAGATTCATGTGTCCAAACAACACGCTCCCACTCTTTTGCACTCCATCCACGGTACTTGTGAGCAAAAGCTAATCGTTGAGACATGTGACGAGGTGTCAAAAAAGGTTTTTTGACTGCAATTCGACTAAAAATGCCATTTTTATGTAAGACCCTTTGAATAGTACGTCTACACACTTGAGTAGGACATGCATTGGTAATCTCTGAGAGTGAAGAGCAGCGATGAATTTTTGAGTAATGCACAAAACTACGAACATCTCTATCACTAAGCTTTTTAGCGTGACTTCCACCGCAAGGTTTGCGCTTGTAGGTTCCATCTTCTCTAAATGTTTTTACTAACCTTGTAACTGTTCTAATAGGAACTCCAATAGTAGCTGCAATTTGAACTCCTGTAAATCCTCCCTCACTCAAACCTATGATGCGAGCACGAATTTCATTTGAAATTGCCATCATAAACTTATAGAGTGCCTGATGCTAGCTACAACAGTAGAGTAAATTCAGATTTACACCTAGAGCTAGAAGTTTCTCAAATCCACTACATTAAGATCCGTGTCACAAACATTTCCTTTCTTAGATAAAACATGATTACATCAATGAGGCAAGTTCCATCATCATCTTATGCTGATGTAGTCAATAACATCTTTACAAAAATAAGGGATTAAATATGACCATTTACATCACTGCTCATCTCTAAATGTCATTTGAAAAGCCAGAAATTGGTTGCTTTGGCGTTTAAGGGTCAAGATAGACGTTTCTTGCACTTCTAAAGTGATGTCGTCCATTGAATGATCCCTTTTACTGCTCAAGTGAATTAGTCTCCTTCTAAACGTGTATAAATATAACTTCCAACCTCTAATAAAATTATCTTTCCTGTAATCACTGGTTGTTGCTCTAGAAAAATTCACCTTCTTAACTGATGTAAGTCCAAAGGAAAGCCTCTTCAAAAAGTAGTCATTAACCATGGTTCCAAATTTTAATTCTAATTCACATAAAGTTTTTGGCCAATATGCAAAAAGACAATAGGTACATGAGAACAAAATTTTATATTCTAACCATAATTAACCCCTAAGGCCCTACCTATTTTAGAGCAATCTCGACTTTGTTGGTTAAAAACAGCTAAGATGAACTTCTTGAAAATTTAACTCCAGGATCTTCTTCTAAACTTATATAATATGATGTGGTCAAATTTTGTGAATTTTAATTGTATGGATTGAAAGATAATTGTTGTTAAAGCGTACATTTTAAACCCCTGTATATACAACAGTTGAAATCATGTCATCTTCATAGAAACCAAGTCGAGTAAGGACACGTCTGGCAACTAAAAAAACATTTTCAACCCCTAATTTTACTTCAATATATCACACTTAAGGCACTTCAAATCTTTTTCTTCTATTGCAATGAATAACGAAGAAAACAAATCCTTTGGTTTCCAATTTAACTGTAGGATCTTCATCAATAACTATTAGTTTACATATTCACAAAATTTCATTAACTTTGACCTTAAGGATTGAAAGATTATAGTGTTTGAATAAGACAAAATGGTTAATTTACCTTTGTGCTTTGAGTGGATCAGCTGACTTTCACTTCTTTTGGTGACAAAATTCTTACAAAGTTGAAGGTCTAAATTCATTACCACCATGTGAAGCATTATGTTTGTCTTCTGACACCAATTTTTAGAGTAAAAAAAGGTACAAAGCATATTCCAAAAAATTGTGCAAGGAGTTTAAGTTCACACTATTCAAATTCACCATTTTTTTAAACAATGTGATATGATTTAGAATGAAAATCCAAACAATCAATAAAAAGTTTTGTATCACATCATGTAGTAGAAGAAATGAAAAGTGAAAATTATAAAGATATTTTTATTTTTAAAAATGGAGAAGTTTTTTTGATACCTTCTCCAAAAATGTGTGAGGATGTGTGAAAATGTTTGACTTGGGTTAAAATGTTATTTTTCACTAAAGACAAGAATTTTTTTCTTAACGACATGAATGGGCATAATTTTTACTTGTTGCTATTGAAAATCTTGCATTAAAAAGAGTGTCCTACCAAAAGTTTTGGAACTTGCCCGACCATGCCCGCATTCAAGAAGTTTTCCTTTACGATGGCATAACTTTTTTTACATAGGTCCGATGAGGATGAAATTTATATTCGGATGTACCACCTATCTTTTTGCATCATTGTGACAAAATTTCAATAATTATAAATTAAAAAATTGAGATCACTGTACCTCTTGTCTACTTGCATCTTTCTATAAAATACAAGTTACAACTAAGCAGATGACATTCCCAAGAATTGCAAAATCCCACCCTATACACTTAAATTTTTATCCTAACGTAGCGTAAAATAAATCATATTAATTAGTAATGTTACTGATTATATGTTTATCTTCTATCTTAACAATTTTCAAATAATCTCATCTTTTCAATGTAGAAATCAATGAAACCTCTATCCTTTGAAAACCTAAATACATTTATGACAATGAAAGAGGAATGTGCGTCCTTCATTTAGTACACATGTTATCCGTCCATCTTCCATGCGAAGCTAAGAAAAAATAATAAGACTTTTATATATATTATGAAAGTCTTCAAAAGTTTGGATTTTAAATTCTTGAGATAGTCAAAAATCCAAAATCCACTTTGTATGTTTCTCAAAATTTATATTCCCCTTATCACATATAGGACATTTATTTTAATATAATGGGTAATCCAAACAATTTTCACATATTTTATCAATTACCTTTGCGGACACCCTACATGATTACAAACCACAACTCCACTCGCAACTCTACCAGAATGTGTCCATAATCTTGAATCTGACTGCGAATCCTCCCTCAACAACTCGACTTATAAAGGTTTAGCAATATATTCCTCTTTCAACTAATATTGTGATAATCCAAAGTATTAAAGCTCAAAGGCGGCACATAGTTTTTTGTTTTCTTCCTTACTCATTGCACTGAAACGAGCAGTTTTGAAGTGTTTTTGGTGCAAAATTGTCAAAATCATTTTGGGGTTAAGAAATGGGGTGAATTGTCTAAATGATTTGAAGTTGTTAGAATTCATCAAAATTCACAGGCAATAAATATTATGTAGGTTTATTAAAATGATGTGGTGATTGATGAATGGATTGATCTTTGAATTAAACTAGAACCTACATTTAGTAATTCAGTTGGAATGACATACCAAGATAACATGGGAAACACAACGACGATGATGATGTCAACAAATTGAATGTCCGATGAGAAGACAAAACAAACAACAAACCAATACTAAGGAAGCACAATTCCTCCGCTGAGAAGCGATCAAAGTCACCCTTGTCCAAAGGTTGATCACTACTATTAGAATCACTACTGTGCCTCCAAGTCTATGAAAAAACATGTGGCAGATTTCTGTGGTGTTACAGACCCACATTCGGATCCCAAGGAGGGTCTTTAGAGGTCATGATTTTTTTTCAAAATACAAAAATTTGTTGCACCTGATGCAACAGTTGATGGTTAAATTGCTCTTGTATTGTGTGGGTTTGTAACACCACAAATCTGCTACAGTGATGACTATCATGTGAGGTGGATTAAATAATTAAAAAATCGCAACCTTTGGGATCCACCTTTGGATCCGAAGGTGGGTCTCTGAGGTCACAATTATTTTTTAAAAGTTCAAGATTCTATAAAATTAATCCAGTTTAAGTCATCTTTGATGAATTCCCATTATTTGAAACACTAGCATCTGCATCAACGTAACAATCAATGACCCCTGATTAACATGATTATCATGCAACATGAACCCCATGACATGCATGACCTGCTTTGATTTGCATGAAAGTATAGACGTGCATTGCAAGATATCATCCAATGCGTGCAAAAAAGTGAACTTGGAAATTCATCAAACATGATTTGAACTAGAGTAGTCATGTAGGATCCTGAACTTTAAAAAAATAATCATGACCTTGGAGACCCACCTTTGGATCCGAAGGTGGGTTTCAAAGGTCACAATTATTTGTTATTATTTAATCCACCTTACATGACAACCATCACTACAATAGATTTGTGGTGTAAAAAAAAACATGATCCTAGAGATCAACCTTCAGATCCGAAGGGGGGTCTTCAGGGTCACTATATTTCTTAAATAACCACAAAATGCGCACACTAGTTGGAGGAGACTAGACCAAAACGAGGTCTACATGACCTACTTGACATAGATGAAAGCAAAGACATGCATTGAAAGAGATTATCCCATGCATGCAAGGAAGTAAACTTGAAAATTCATCGAACATGACTTGAATTGTAGTAGTTTGATAGGACCTTTGAATATTTAAAAAAAATTGTAACCTCGGAGACCCACCTTCAGATCCAAAGGTGGGTCTTCTAGGTCACAATTTTTTTCTTTTTAAATTAAAAAAATACTTGTGACCTTTGAGATCCACCTTCATATCCGAAAGTGAATTTTTTTTAAAGTAAAAAAAATAGTTGTGACCTTTGAGATCCACCTTCATATCCGAAAGTGAATTTTTTTTTAAAGTAAAAAAAATAGTTGTGACCTTTGATACCCATCTTTGGATTGGAAGGTGGGTACTCAAAGTCACTATTTTTTAAAATATAAAAATAAATAAATATTTCAAAAATTAAATTAATAATTGTGACCTTTGATACCCACCTTTAGATCCAAAGATGGGTCTCCCGGGTCACTATTTTAATTTTTTAATTAAAAAAATTGAGACATTTGGGACCCACCTTTGGATCCAAAGGTGGGTCTAAGGTGTCATAAATTTTTTAAAAATTGAGAAATCCGGGAGTCTAGTAGGAAGAAGATAGACCATGTGGGAAAGATATTGCATGACAATGAAGACTATGATCACAAGCAAACACATACAACCACATGGGCACGTTGCTGCCCTGTCGAGGCTTCTCTCTAACTTCCAAGAAAGTACTCTCCAAAAACTGGAAGAGACCCCATAATAAAGACCCCACGTTGAAGACTTTTGCAGAAATGGCACAAGACTTTGTAATAGATTATCACAAGATCAACGTGCAATACCTCTAGGCTCAGAGTCTGTGCATGTCCCACTTCAATGTCCATCCCCGTATAAGAGTTGTCTCTAAAAGTTGGAGTGATCACCACTTGCAAAAGCCGCCCAAGGTTGATCAGAATCGTGCCGATGAAGTGAACCCTAAAGCCTGAACTAGAGACCGATGTAATTGGTGCCACTTACCAGTCTCGGAATGTAGTTTCTCAGCTCAACAGACAACTCCCATCAATGGGATCTCAATGCAACTTACTCAACTCTCAGAACCCAACACTCGGCTCAAAATTAGAATCATATGCAACCAAATATTGAGTATTTGGAGTGAACCACTCTACTAAATAACCAAACAACTTGCCACAATGAGTTCAGAGTTGAAGGATCGTCTCGCACCACTCTCCACTCAACTCTCTAGATCCAAATTGAAGCACGTACTCTCTAACGAGCAATCATGCATAGAGTGACATTCACATGGTCAAGCACTCAGGCTCTCTCAGGAACTCACTCGCTAGCATTCACATAGAGTTCCTCTTTTATACATAGTCATCCATTCACCTCAACTCACGAGCACTCACTTTGAGTTCCTCATATATAGACACACTTCCTTATGGGCACTCAGGCGCAAGTTTGCGTGACTGCTTGACTTTGGCGCAAGGTTACGTGGCACTAATCTAACAATGAGGGAGGTATTAACGTTGGAGGAAGCCGATTTCTAGTTGCAATAGCGTGGAGCTTTTTTATTGCGAAGAAAGTTCCAAATGTTTATAGACATGCCCCTTCTCCATTCCCACTTCCCCGTACTTCCAAACTCGACTTCTTTCGACATTTTCCATCACGACTATGCAATTCAAAAATCGATGAATCCTCCTTTGATTGAGTAACGCAACAAGTGGTCAAGCGCTGCTCTTATGAATAACTGCTACGTCTCCAAACTCAATGCCCTTCCATACCCAACATGGGGATGTGTTATCACCCTTGTTACATAAAAAGACAAGTCCTATTGCGTCACCTTCACATGCCTCCTATGGTGTTCATGCCCTCATTTCTTGAAGATGCAATCGGAGACGCTGGAGAAGAAGGGGAAATGGATGTATTGCAAGCATGTATGTTACATCTTACGTAACTTTGTAAGTTGGACTTCAGGAGCACTTAATAATATATGCTCTTAGCTACAGCTTCAACAAAGTCATGCGCATTCTAATGCTTGCCAACATTGTTGACAAAGCGTGAGAAATGCGATGGAGTCGCATGTTTTGAAAATATGAATCAATCTAGATTGCTCATAGATAGCGTCGCGAAATATATGTTGGATCAATATTGGATTTCATGACTCTGGTAAACAATCACATATTCAGGTAATATATGTATTGATATTGTTATAAGCAACACATTTCATACTCCACATGCACTACCATACCCAATGGTCAATTTTTTACATGATTAATTTGAAACAGAGAGTGCTTATCTCTTTGGAAAATTTCCAGGGCTTTACCTAGGTGATACCCATGTGATGCCCATGTAATACCTATGTAATGCTATGGTGATATCCGATCGACACCTCTGCAATACCTTCATGATACCTTTGTCATATCCTTTGGTACCTATTGTGTCCATATAACAACAATATTTATAAAGAATTAATTCGACCAACCTTTGACTAATATAGTGCAATATATTAGCACAACACTTTCATTTGCAAATCATAAACTCTTCTTATATTCCAAATATCCCCCTCAACAAATGTAGATGATTCAAAAAATATTTTTAAAAAAATGAATATAATCCAAGCATGAGAAGAGAGGTAGGCCAAAAAAAAAGGAAAAAAGGGGCAAACAAAGGTGTCCACGGTTAAGGATACTTTCTTAATTTAGTCAATTTTTCAAAATTTGTCTCCAAAATCTATAGTTGTGCCAAAATTTCAAATTCAAAAAAATAATACTGCCATTTTTCTAGTTTTCTGAGATTTTTGTGCTCACCCCTCGTTCCTCACCGCTCACAAGATAGCGTTGCTCGTATAGCATAATATTGCAACTAGGTACCATGAAAAGCGTTGACCAAAATAAGGGGTCTTGACCAATAGCAAGCTACCTTAATTTGGAGCCATGAAAAGAACGAATGGGTGAACATGTGGCGGGAATGAGGCGGAAATGGGACCATTTGTAGAGTAGTAGTAGTAGAAAGATGGCAACAATGGGTTGGGTTACCTCATAAGCTTGTAGTAAACTTTGATGGTATTTGAGATGGTTGCTACATCAATGTAAGGTTGTTGGTCTATGAGACAATGATCGTGTGATATCTTTTGCTACCAGAAGAAGAAGAAGAACTCCGGCCCCCGAAGAGACCAGCGTGAATATAGTGTTTGTTCATTCTATACACAAATCCGATGGCCACCGGACAAAGGATAGTGAATCTAGAGCTACTTCCTCCTTTCGAAGGTAAACACTTTTCTACACTAAGTGCCTTAAAGACAACCGACATGTCATCCCCCCCAAGGGCTTTTTGGGTATCCATACGACGAGGTCTCAAGACCCCCCACCATAGTTGGGTGGACTATGGTGGTAGGCCCCACGCCGGCATGGGGATTTGAACTCACAACCACCTCACCGGTGTGCCATGACTCAAACCACTACACCAAGGCCGTGGTGCCTTCTTTTGCTACCATTAAATATTGGTCCAACAATCAACGTGGTTATACAAAAAAAAGAATAAACCTAGGAATTTTTCCCTTCCTTAAATCTCCGCAAAACTTTCTTCTCTTTTCTCACCGCTTACGGCTTATTGCTCACATGTTAGCCTCCTTACTTGTCAATAAGTATAAGGCTCCTTTTTTTTTTTGACCACATTCTATAATAAAAATATACAAAAGTCTCCACAATGTTTTTGACATTCTCAATACCTGGTCGCTATTTGCACAATAATTTTCTATAAGACAAGGCAAAATTGGTTGTATTCCATAAAAAAGAAGAAAAGAAGAAGAAGAAGAAGAAGAAGAAGAAGAAGAAGAAGAAGAAGAAGAAGAAGAAGAAGAAGAAGAAGAAGAAGAAGAAGAAGAAGAAGAAGAAGAAGAAGAAGAAGAAGAAGAAGAAGAAGAAGAAGAAGAAGAAGAAGAAGAAGAAGAAGAAGAAGAAGAAGAAGAAGAAGAAGAAGAAGAAGAAGAAGAAGAAGAAGAAGAAGAAGAAGAAGAAGAAGAAGAAGAAGAAGAAGAAGAAGAAGAAGAAGAAGAAGAAGAAGAAGAAGAAGAAGAAGAAGAAGAAGAAGAAGAAGAAGAAGAAGAAGAAGAAGAAGAAGAAGAAGAAGAAGAAGAAGAAGAAGAAGAAGAAGAAGAAGAAGAAGAAGAAGAAGAAGAAGAAGAAGAAGAAGAAGAAGAAGAAGAAGAAGAAGAAGAAGAAGAAGAAGAAGAAGAAGAAGACAAAGACGCATAGCCACATTTGTCTACCCTCGTCACCAGCCAGCCTCAAAATCAAGGTCTGGCTGTGGCCAATCATTGCCGTTGATCTCATTTGAGATGATCCTTGCCCTTGAATTTGAACACTAGGATATACGCGATATATCCAAAGGAAATCAGTGAACCCATATTAGGGTAAGAGACCATTAGACAATTGATTCATTAACCCTAAGCACCTTGCAGGCGCGGGTGGCTACTTGGCCAATTTGTCAAGGGACAGGACCTCGGCACCCACATCAACGGCCCACAATCGGTGCAGGAGATCGAGATCATGATTGGTCACAACCAATCTTCGATTTCAAGACTGGCTAGTCACTTGGTTTACTCTACACATCAGAAACAAGTCATGTATAAGTCATGTATTTTGTACTTCCCTTGTGTTTCACTCTACGTCTTCGCGTTGTAGAAGTTGTCCATACATTTTCTGTTTCGCAAGCGTGGCTGCCAACATGCCCTTATATTTTTCACCGTCTCCTGGGAATGCAGGGCGGACGACGACGTCAACGGAGCTTTGGCCCCTCAAGGGTTTAGGGTTTAGGCTGGGTTGGTGGTGAAGAAGAAGAAGAAGAAGTTTGGTGGTTGGAGGTGGATGTGGGATCGGGGGATCAGGGGATCGGCATTGAAGGGGATGAGCTCGAGGTGAGAAGTGGGCTTGGAGGTGTTTTTTAGGGTGATCGGAGGAGGAGCACGATGAAGAGGTTGGTGTATATAAATGACCGGGATCGTACAGCTACTGGCCACCACTGCAGCAACAAAGTCTCCAACACTAAGTATACCATTCTCAATTTCATCCCCAAAAATCTCTGGGAGCAATTCAGGTGCTGCAGCAATCCACTGTCTGATGTAGTTGTTGGAATGCAGATCTAGGCAGCTGTGATTGAAGGTTTACAGTAGAATTTCGGCATGTCCTGTTCGTACTTCTAAGTTTCGTCCTTCTTGTCTTAATAAGATATCAGTTGTTGTCTTTGGTGCTAGAGGGGATTCTCATTATTGGGGAAAGCTTAGTCTGTCTTGGTGTGATCTGGGACTTTATTGTTGAGAGCTGTTGAGGAATATGAGATAATTGCGGCTGTTTCTGATTTTGGGTGAGTGGTTTGGCAGCCGGTTTATGAATAAATATTTCTTGCTGATCGCGATTCTCCAACTGTGGCCCCTTATTACTCCGGTGAGCCCTGTGAGCACGTGGGGTCCTCTCATAGCCATCTTTGCGGTGTCCGCAACCAAAGAAGCCTGGGATGATTATGGCCGATATAGTTCTGACAAGGAGTTTAATGAGAAGATCGTCTGGGTTGTGAAGAACGGTGTCAAGGCTCAAGTATGTCGCCAGGCTCTTCCTTATTCTCGGTCTGAACATGACAGTACTTCCAAACGTCGCATTGCATTTGTTAAGCATGAGGATTTGGGATTAGGGTTTTTTGAAAACTATGACCAATAAGTGTGTATTTGCTGCAGATTCAAGCGCAGGAAATCGAGGTTGGAGACTTGGTTTGGTTGCATGAAAATGATGAGATCCCATGTGATGTGGTGCTTCTCGGCACGTCAGAGTCCGTGGGGTTATGTTATGTTGAGGTGAGTCTTGCTCAACCTTAGAACACTCGGGGCATGGATGGGAAGTATGTGATGTCTTCATGAAGTTGTGGTGTTTAGGGTTTAGGGTACGTTCAATTGTGTTACAATACGAACATCGGTAATGAGTTATGAGCTGTCATCTTTCAGCATTGCTCGACAAATATCTGCTTTTTTAGAGGAGGGTTACAGACGCTTTTGCATGATGCGTATGTCTCCACATAATGAGCAGATCGGCCTGGAGCCTCACGATGAACGTGTTAGGCTTTTAGCAGATACACGGTACTTTGAAATTTTGGTTGTAGCTACTTGTTGAAAGAAATGTGATGTGCTACTGATGTTTCCTCTTGTTCACGATCCAGACATCTGCGATGGATGGGGAGATAGACTTGAAGACAAGAGTAATATCCAAACCTTGCGTGGGACTCACAAGTGGGCAACTACTTCAGCTTAAGGTGTGTTGCTTTTTCCTGTTAGCTTTCGCCGTGGTACTGAATAAATACTACTATTGTTGCATGTAATTGGTTGGAAGCCGAATTCATGTTTCCTGTAACGAAGGGTTGTAAACACAAGTGGATTTGTTTTGCAGGGGGAGATTGAATGCCCAGAGCCTGACAGAGATATTCTCAGGTTTGATGCACGATTGAGGCTTTTTCCACCATTTATCGACAATGATTTCCATCCATTGAGCATCAAGAACACACTGTTACAATCTTGTTATCTTCGCAATACAGAATGGGCTTGTGGAGTCGCTGTTTATTCAGGTTGCGCATATAGAAAGCTCTTATAGATGCATGAATAGATCAATGTTTTGAATTTTCCATGTTAGGACAGCAGGTGTCATTGACTGGAGTTCAGACGATTCTCTTTGACTTGATTATATGCATATAAGTCTCCACGTTGATTTTCTTCATTGAGAACCTTGTGCAACCTTGTGTGAATAAATCTGATTATGTTCTGATTCTGATCTCACAGGCAATGAGACAAAACTCGGTATGAGCAAGGGTATCGCAGAACCGAAACTTACAGCTGCAGATGCCATGTTAGACAAGCTCACAACCGCCATTTTCATTTTTCAAATTGTGGTGGTACTGATCTTGGGAGTGGCCGGCAATATTTGGAATAATTATGAGAAGGACAAGGTGTGTACCGATGGTAATGATATTGTATTTTTAGAAGGCCGTCAGAGGTCATACTTCATCTTAATGGATTTTATCTCTATACATCTAATTAGACGTGCCAAGAATCTAGAAGTGCTCTTGTAGCTCATCTTGAATTTCAGAGCAAAGATTCTCTGCCTTTAAACCTATTCTTAAGGATTATCTTAGTTTACGTCTAATTCATGATTGCACAGAAGAGGAGAGTGATTTTGTTGGTTGTTGATGCCACAGATGTGGTATTTGCGGTTTCCAATAAAATCTGAATGGTATGACTTCTTTGTCATTCCGTTGCGTTTTGAGCTACTGTGCTCCATCATGATTCCTATTTCTGTTAAGGTATGAGAATGACTCGTCAGTTACTTAATAATTCAAGCTATCCTCATTTATCAATGATTGTCAAAGTTTTTGCTATTTGAGACAAGATTGATGAAATTTGATTGCTGGCTTGCTGTTTCTACGGAGTAGGTCTCTTTGGATCTGGCGAAGAGTGTCTATTCGAAGTACATAGATTGGGATCTTCAGATGTATGATCCGCAGACAAACACTCCGGCAGTCGCGGCCAAGTGAGTTTCTGTCTCTATCCACCATACTCCTACTCACATATACAGGGATTAGACTTTTGATGACTTTTTAAATTGGTAAGTAGCTCTGTCTATGCTCCCAAGAGTAGTGACGGCATTCAGTAATGTACAAAAGTGGGCTGAAATTTTCATCCTCAGATATTAGAGATATTTGTTAAGTCACCTAGAATCTGAGTAATACACCCCTCTTTCTTTTATTTGAATAATAAAACCGAGCTCTAAATAGCTCTAATTATCTAATATTTCTGGTCTTGAAGAAATTATTTTTTCTTGTCTGCTGATTGCAGTACATCTATCAGTGAAGACTTGGGACAGATAGAGTATATCCTTACAGACAAGACCGGGACTCTCACTGAGAATGTGATGCTTTTTAAGCGCTGCTTTATAAATGGTGTATATTACGGCAATGAAAGTGGTGATGCTCTTACAGGTATGTTAAAAGCAGTTTTGGAATAATGGATGACGGGACAGTAATAGCGTCAGTCTCTTTGCTGTCCATGTGAAAATTTTAGCGCTGTTTTACTATTTTTGTGATGAAGGTTATTTTGTGATTTTCCAGGTCAGTAATATCTTTTTCAATCAAATTGCTCAAGGATAATATGCCTATCGTGCATCTCAGAATTACTCTTGGCATTTCGTGAAGTTTGGTGATCAGCTGAAGTTTTATTCAGGTTGAAGTCCACAATAGCTTAAAATCCTTTTCCTTGTGCAGATCAAGGTCTAGAGCGTGCTTTGTTGACAAGCACTCCTGCAGTCGTTAAATTTCTGCTTATCATGACAGTCAACAACACCGTTGTACCACATTCTAGGTAGGCTGATTTCACCATTTTCGTATGGGATTCCGAGTCATTTTTTTCATTTACCAACAAAATTTACGAGAGATCCGGTAACTTTTCGTTATAAAAACGCCAACAAGATTATCAAGTGACATATATCTACCTTTTTCTAATGTTGTTGGTGCAGTGGAAATGGGAGAATTAAGTATCAAGCACAGTCACAGGACGAGGAGGCCCTTGTTCAAGCAGCTTCTCAATTGCACATGGTTCTTTCTTCCAAGAAGGGAACATCTGTTGGTGAGGATTGGTCATAATGTGCTCTTCTCACGTTTGTTTCCCACTCCAGATACATTCTACGGCAATCGTAAGTGTTCAAGTAGGTGTGTAGCGTCTGCCACCATAGATGTGTTCAATGGCACAGGTAATGTTGTAAAATTTTGGAATTTGAACATCCTTTACGTCTAATATTTTCTGATTACTGCTTTTCAGAAGTTGAATTTTTAGGAGAAACTAAAGAATTCGAAATCCTCAACGTGTTGGAGTTCACTTCAGATCGTAAGCGTATGTCTGTAGTAATTCGAGATCGTTGTACGGGGAAACTCCATCTTCTCACCAAAGGCGCAGATGAAACTGTTCTCCGCATAGTGCGAGCTGGTATGCAATTTACTTTGATCTTATCTTGTCGATGTTGGTGGAGTTTTGTTGGCAACTGTCAAATACCTATGAATTAGTCATAGACAAGAGTTTTCTCTCGCGTATTTAACTCAATATGTGCAGTAATCAACTTGAAGCAATCACATTGCAGGAGAGCCAGTGCGACAAGTTGCAGATGCCATTGACCAATACTCTCAACTTGGCCTAAGAACCCTGTGTTTTGCCTGGCGGGACCTTGATGAACAAGAGTATACCTCATGGGCTGTCACATTCAATGAAGCTAGTGCTTCTTTGACAGAGCGTGAGGTTAGGCATCTTCTTTTCTCGATCTCTGAAGTTGGCTCGTAAGGTCTGATGTAGTTTGTAACTTCGCAAATTTCAATGATTTGGTTGACAAAAGAACTCAGCCCATTTCTATAACGATGAACTTTAAATTTTGGATCAAAGATTGATAACAGTATGAGCTTGTCTTGTTGCGGATCAGAAAGTAATACGCTGTTTTTCCATGAAAGAAAGTAAAAGTAAAAGTTATATATCTTAGTCTTTTAACTCTTGTGGTTTTTGTATGGTACGTGGTTTTGCAGTCAAAAATTGCAGAAGCCTGTCGACTTTTGGAGAAGGACTTGGAGTTACTGGGTGCATCTGCAATCGAAGATAAGCTACAGGTTGGAAGGATTATGTGACGTCGAGTTTATTAGATTAGAAACATGTCTGATTGAAGGGCAAAGCTGAAAGCGCTAGTTTGTTTTAGTTCCTGTTTGTTTGTTTGTCATCTTATCATCATTCCAACGGAGTTTTCTTGTTGACAGGATGGAGTTCCTGACACTATTGCGACTTTAAGAAAGGCAGGCATTAATTTCTGGCTGCTCACTGGTGATAAGCAAACTACTGCCATACAGATTGCGCTTGCTTGCAACTTCATAAGGGCAGGTATGATTCTGTAGCTTTTAGAAAATGCAGTTCGAGTCCGAAACTGGTTCTAAACTGCATGCATATCTTCCGTGGTTCTTGCTTGCAGCGCCAGAGGGCCAATTGCTGAGTATTCAAGGTTCCACCCCCAACGATGTGGCTGCCAGTATAGAGTGCGTGTTGCAAATTCTGCGCATTAGAAGCTCAGAGATTAAGGTGAAAATTCCATTTGCGGAATTAAAATATTCGTTCATGTACCGTTCTTTATTTCTTGTCCACTGGTGATTCTTGTACCTGGAATGACAATGTTCTTATGAATCAATGATTGTTTCTATGCATCAATGACCGTTTCAGGATGTCGCATTTGTGATTGATGGATCCACATTGGAGCTTGCTTTGAAGCATCAAAGGGAGGCTTTCACAGAGCTGGCGATGTTGGCCAAAACAGCTCTGTGTTGTCGTGTTACTCCATCACAGAAAGCAGAAGTTGGTATTTTTAACCTTTTAAATATCAATGTTTCTGCAATCATTTTCCCGTTAACTCTGCTTGTTCTTGAAGATCAACGTATTGGCGTATTTTATGACATATATTGCTCCTTCGTTGGTAGTGAATTTCACTCATACAGACGTAATATGCTTTCAGGCAGCTGAAATTATGGTATGACTAGGTTGCACCAATCAATATGCCTAGATAACTATCTGCTTGCATCACTTCCACTGATCATGAAGTCATTTGGCTCACAAGGTTGTGCCTTACGTTGCAGCTGGTAGGGCTGGTCAAGGCTTGCGATTTCAGAACCTTAGCAATTGGAGATGGAGGTAATGATGTGAAGATGATCCAGGAGGCGCATGTTGGAGTGGGTATTAGTGGCCGGGAGGGTCTACAGGCAGCACGGGCTTCAGATTACAGTTTTGGAAGTTAGTTCTCCACAATTCCAGCTTGATGTTTTAAAAGTTTACTCATGTCTATTGCATCACCATTTCTGTTCTAACCATTATTTGTTTGAGAACAGTTTTCTAAAGCTATGTAGTTGTTTTTACTGTGAGATTATTAGAATCAGCATTCTATTTATTACTTCATACATACCTATGTGAAGCATAGAAAATGAACCTACTACATGGATATATTTTATGGTGTTCGTTTGAAGAAAAGTTTAGCAGGTGAATTGACAGCTGCACTTGAAACTGTTTAGTCGCATTCGGCACTGAGCATATTCTGTTTAACTTGTCATATGGACTGCAGAATTCAAGTTCTTAAAGCGGCTGATATTGGTCCATGGGAGATATTCGTATAATCGATCTGCCTTTTTGGCACAATATTCAATCTACAAGTCACTCGTTATTTGTTTTGTCCAGATTTTGTAAGAAGCTGCTGCCTCTATCTATTTCCATCATTTCAGACTATTTTCGTTTCTAGTACAGTTATTCTTCCTTTGACGTCTAATACTTAATAAATAAAATTATTGAGGTTATTTTAAAATGTAAAGTACTTCGATTGTTCCTAAAATTTAAAAGCATGATCTGACTTTTACGATCTGACACAGTTCATGAATTAGATATGTTGTTTGAACGTGTATTCTGACGAAGTTTTCGATTGGTGCTGTCAGATTCTCATTCGTCTCTGGTGTGTCTGGGACCAGTCTCTTCAATTCATTGAGTTTAATGGCTTATAATGTAGTGTATACCAGTATCCCAATCATGGTGACGTCGCTTCTTGACAAAGATCTCTCAGAGGAGACGGTCATGGAGCATCCAGAGATTCTCTACTTCGCACAAGCTGGGCGGTAACTCTTTCTTTCAGTCTTGACAATCAGTTTCGAAGTATCCTACATGTACATTGTGGTATCTTATTGTCCGTGTTTATACATAGTGAAATTTTGATATCACTTTTTCTGCAACAGATTAATCAACCCGAGCACATTTGCTGGCTGGTTTTTACGATCAATCTTTCATGTAAGCTTTACAGAATGTTTCTGATACTGTTCACGGTCGTTTACGTGTGTTGTTCGGTCCCTCTATTCCAATCTCAGTGTGCATACCTGTTCAGGCTAATGTAAGTTCAGAGTTTCCTGACAGGCATTAGTGATCTTTGTGGTGACCGTTCGCGTGTATACATCCGATAAGTGCGACATGGTGGAGATGTCTATGGTGGCTTTATCTGGGTGCATCTGGTTACAGGCCTTTCTTGTGTTGATTGAAACCAAGTAAGATATCTTCTTGGCTCTCTGCTTTCTTTGTGTGCTGCTGCTGACTTTGATATGTGCTAAATTGGGAGATCATTACATGTACCTCCCTAGCACATTAGTAATTATTATTCCTGCTAGAATGTGACGTTTGTGTTGTTTGCAGCTCGTTTACAGTGTATCAGCACTTGGCAGTGTGGGCGAACGTCGTCGTCTTTTACGTACTTAACTTGATATTGAGCTTGTCGAGGCACGGTGGCATGCGTATTATTATGTTTCGGGTCTGCGCTGATCCAGCCTATTGGTTCTGCCTCCTGGTATGCACATTACCTGTTGGTGTAATGGCTTTTATAATTGTCTCAAAGAAGGTAGTCCCTATAGAATGCCAGTGAAGTCCAACCTGCTATAGATCTCTTTGTCAATAGGCACGTTTATATACGCTCACTGAATAGATCTCTTTGTCAATAGGCACGTTTATATACGCTCACTGAGATCATCTTCCTGTAGCTCCAGCCATGGTATAATTCTCTGACCATACATGTTTTCTGGGTGCAGCTTATAGTTGTTGCTGGGATGGGACCTTTGGTGGCTATCAAGTATTATCGATCAACGTACAGACCAAATGCTATCAATATGTTGCAGGTGCTAGAGCGGCTGTATCCCATTGCTGCTGTTTCTGTAGAAGCTTGTGAAAGCAGCAGCTCCAGCTCTGGTACAAGGTCAAATTCGAGCCATGGATCAGTTCATGAACCCCTGTTGCCTCCATCGCCTGACAACGTCTACAAACGATTGCTGTCGTCCGAGTTTTTGCCTTCAAGCCCGAGTTCACGGGGTCTTGTCCAAAATCACGCCATGAATACATCAAGATAAATTAGTATGTAGTGGATCGCTCTAGTACAACCACCACAGTTACTGTAATTTTAGTGTTCCAGATCTTCCAAATTATTAGATCTGCTGTGTCCAATCTCTTGTCAGTGTGAAACTATTAAGTGAGGGCTGACGGAATATTGTTACTCTAATATGCTGTGTAGTTTTGCACAATATGTCAACTGCAAAAAAAGTGGCACGAAAGTGTGTTACAGGTTATAAATCACTGAAAGTTTCGAACGTGCAATAAATGTTTTTGCTCTTTTCATTTTTCCTCTAGACGGATATTCCACCACATGCAGTCTATCCCAGGGATCGCCCTATCGACCCTGGTCAAAGGGTCCGTCGAGGTTGGGTCTGAGGTGTGGTGGAGTGGCTGCTTCTGCCCCCAAGTTTGATGCTGCTGCCCGCAATTTGTGCCCGTCACGCCACAGTAGCTCCCCACCACGCTGTCGGGCTCCACATCCTTCTGTGCTGCGGTGGCAGATCCCGCCATGTCGTCGCCTTGCCTGCCAGGCTCCAACTCGTTTACCCCTCATCCAACTCCCATTCACATCCGCTAGACTAACCGTCTCTCTTATCAATTCCACTTCAATGTCCCTTACAAAGGATTGCTCAACTACCTCTTTCCTCCATTTGGATTCAAAATTGGGCGCTTTTAATTTGTGGGCTAATGGCAGGGTTTGGGGTGATTAGGGTTTACAATTTTCTCCATGTGTTCTTCCACGTTCTTGGTATGTTTTGTGAGTGTGGCCGAACACATGTGGGCTTACTTCATTTTCTTGGTATGTTACTTGTGCACTTTCTTTACATGGGCATGCTGTCCTACGCATTTCACGCTTCAATTGAATGTCTAAATGCGGTTTATGGTTGATATTATCATGGTTTAGGTGTACTAGGTGTTCAAGGTTGTTTATTTTCTCATGCTTTCTGGACATGATTAAACTTTTAAAGGGATGTGAAATGGACAAGCTGATAAAGTAATGTGAAGTGGACATGATTTAAGGTTTCAATTTGCCATGTGGGAACTAGGTGTGCAGGGTGTTGCATGGATTACTGCCAGGATTTACGATCATTTTAGCTGTCACCCAAGGGTCTAGTTTTAGGGTCCACCTGGTTTATGCTAAGATTCATGTATTTACTGGACGGTGGATACCATGGATAGTATAGATAGTGTCGTAGATCTTGGCGCTGATGATGACGTGCGCCTTTGGACATACGACGAAGGTAGCCTGGGCAAATGTGGTGAGGTCATGGCCTACGACTATGAAGTTAACTTCATGTCATCCCCCGCCAATGCTGCCATTGAGGTGCTTGGAGACGCTCTAGCACGCAGCTCCTCCAATGATATTGCTAGCTCCCTCGAAAAAATGGCCTTGCTAGGCCATTATGGTAGCGCAACCCCTGTCGAGACGTTGAAGAAAGAATCTTGGAGGCAGGTAGCTAAAAGACTTCGTGAAGCCTCCAAATGCCCCTATTTGGACCATTTGACCGCACTGACCTCAAATGGAATGATAAGCTAAATTAGGGAGGAGGGAAAAGGAAAACCGTGAAAAAGGCCACCATACTATGGTCAAGGCTTGACAACTTCCTGGACGAAGAGATGTTGACTCGGCAGTTTCCATGCACATTTATTAAGGAAAGTTGCCTTTGATTTCAAGGGAAGGAAGAGTGCACACAAATTTGTGCTGAATCTACAATCCAAGAGATGAAGTAAGTTCCACTCTCGCGCTACAGTTCAGCTTACATATTTACAAGTTCAAGCTCTCCAATTAACGTTCAAAATCCTATCGCGTTCAACGAGCCAAAAAGACCGTCTTCCAAGCTAAGAGAGCCGCTGTTGCCGTGACAACTAGGGCTTCCAAGAAGGCCCGGACCGAACGTGTCGCGCCAAGTGGGATTGACTGCAATCCAACTGCAAAGCCTGTGGAGGAAGATCCTGAGGAGCAAGCCCTCATTCAAAAAGCGCAACACATGCTTCTACAAGCCGAGAAGACCATTGATGAAGACAAGACAACTACGCGGAAGACCTGAGTGGGGAAAATAGTTTCTGGTATGTGGATTAAGCTTGGTTGCCGTCAAGTCATGGCTCACCATAAGTCTGAGGTGATGGATGTGCAAAGCTGAACGTGCCAGCCACCAGAGACACATTCATACTCCCTCACGACGTTGGATATATTGCGAAGTCTTTGGCAAAGGAGTTGTGGGAAAAAGACCGCCGGGATTCCTTTAGCGTGAGAATGTAGACCCTGGAAAATCGAGAGTCCTGGTATCACTACAATGACTACGCAAACATCCAACTAAACGAGCCCCTTCCAAATGACGTCTTGTTCTGCTTGGCAATATAGACAGATTGGCAATTAGAGATGATGGTGCAACATGGGCATCAACGCGCTTTCTCCATTGACGCCACATTTGTCACTAACGAGCCAAAGGTAAAACTTAAATGCCCTTCCCTTGTTTGTTACTCAACCTTGATGGCAAGAGCTCATGTTCCTTTTTCTGTCTGCTGTGTAGTATCCACTCTATAGTGTGAAGTCTTCGACGAGTGGTAACAAGGAATACCCGTTGCGTTCACTATACAAGAGAAGTCACGGCAGGAAGACATTATAGCATGGTTGACTAAGTTGAGAGACTATTGCTTTCCGGTGTGGCCGGATTGGCGACCTAATGTTGTCGTGACAAATAACAACAACGCTGAGCTTAATGCCATTAGATTTATTCTTCACCTTGTTAACTGTCATCACCTCTAACCTTGTCATGTCATTGATACAATTTAATATAAGATGCGTATAAATAGGTGTGACTTCCTAACAAAATACAATTTTCTTCTATGTAGGGAGGTTTGGCTTGACAAAGAGAATGTTAAGATTTTTCTTTTTGGCATGCCCGGAAAGCATGGCTTGAGAATGCGACGCAAAAAATAAAGGCGAACTACCTCCGGACGCTGATTCTGCAAAAGTGTGCCAATCTTATGTATGGATGTGGAATTTTGGAAGGTGATATAGTTGCTCGAGTGTCCCTTGGCAGGATTGAGCACATGCAAGCAAAGTACCCTGGCGGAAAGACGTTTCTAAATTACTTTCAAAAGCATTGGATCCCCAAATTGAAGATGTGGATTGCGGGCTACCGCAACATACCACACGCCAACCAGGACACCAATGCTACCGTCGAGAGCTACCACGGCAACCTGAAGTCCATTCTTTCCACATCGCGGCAACGGTTTGACGGGCGTCGCGTTGATTGGCTCATCTATCATCTCACAAAGGACGCACTTACACAATATTGGTACGCCGTCCAATGCAAGTTAAATGGCTTTATCAAGAATGGCAAGGCGGAAGGAATGGTGGCGAGCGCCGTCATTCGAGATCGCAACATTCCAGATGAGCATGTCTATTATGACAGCTCAAAACACGTGGCATAAGTTGCGAGCTAGACCAACTTTTTGGCGATCTGGATTATCATCGTTCCGGGCACCAACTAGGTGCAATGTTCATGTCCCTTTTATATGAGAGGGAATATATGCAAGCATGGGATCAAGGTGTTCAAGATGATTCATGGTCATGTCAAAGACAAATCCATCATTCGTATTGCTGGATTGCTTCGAGGCACCATTGCAATTGACACGAGTACAGTTGGCTTGGATATTGTCCATGATATAGGAGATGTTGGCGTACGTACCGCGCCAGAGAGACGTCTTAGAGCGCCAGTCGTGGTGAACCCAATAAAACAGCTCGCGGATCTGGCTCACTGTGGGCGGAGATGCAGGATTTGGCATCAGATAACACATATTTGCTAAACCATGCGTTAGCTGGCACGCATGAGCTAAGGGGGAAGTTCTTCATCATGAAAGCAAAGGTTGATGTTGGGGTCCTTCACCCCTCATCGCAACCTTCCTTGGAAATAAATGAGGATGATCGGAGCAAGCAGCGTATTAAGGCATGTAGCAAGAAAAGAGTGCGTAGGAGTGGGTGTTCTAGCGGTAAACCTAAATCAAAGGAAAGTAGTACTAAGAGATCCTCCCTGGCGGTTCAGTGTGGGCTAAATGCACGCCAACATGGTTTTCGACTACATAGGTTCAATGCTAATTTCATATTCGATACATTGTTCTTACTTTAACACAATCAAGGCATTACCTGTCACGTATTATTGTGTGCAAATGAGTATATCTCTAACATCCACACATTAATCTAGAGATTGATAGAGAGATATAATGAATGATATTGGGTTAACGGGAGAGGAAGAGATTCAAGATAAACACAATATTTGTCAAAACGTTGCATGGCATACAAAAATGTCACAAATGATGTTTTTTCAAATACTAAAGTGATCAACTAATATTAGAAATTTGACAAAAAATTCCATTGAGAATTTACAAACTCTATTTCTAAGTCATGACCTCTATGATAAAAATTGCATGGTTGCTAATATCCAAAGTACTCAAATTAGGATTTAAAGTGTATATGTAATTAGCATATACAATTCTAATAGAATAAAAAATTGATATTCTACAAAAAATGGGCTTATGTTTTGTTCCTATGTAATGGCATAATTGAACATTTCTAAAATTTGATTTCAAAGATAATATGCAAAGACTATAAACTCATCATGTTACCATGTATTGATATTTCTATAAATTTATTGTGAGAATTTAGTCATTATAATATTTTTCTCTTGCCCCAATTGTGGATGCATTTTCCAATTATACAAGTCCATATAAGATTTATGTATCTATTGAATTTTAACAAATACATATATAATTCCATTATAATTTACCTATTTACAATCCTTGAATACACCATTCACTAACTACT
The DNA here is from genome assembly GCA_963971425.1 of Bryoerythrophyllum caledonicum. Taxonomy (NCBI): domain Eukaryota; kingdom Viridiplantae; phylum Streptophyta; class Bryopsida; order Pottiales; family Pottiaceae; genus Bryoerythrophyllum; species Bryoerythrophyllum caledonicum. The sequence goes on along the minus strand of OZ020525.1, from coordinate 17,770,158 downwards.
AAGATATGCCATTATAATAAAAGCTTCTCGCTTCTTACCTAGTAAAATCAATCTATGTGACGTACAACATTCATATTTTAATCTCTATGGCCATCAATTGATAATGTATCTTGCAAAAGTAAGAGGTGACTCTCAAAATGAGCATGTTCTTTTGGAAGAACAATCTTCTTTTGGGTGGAATATTGTTGATGCTGTACCATTTTAGTCTTAGACGATGTACTCTGTGTCCAAGATGTAAACACAGTGGCGACTTCAATCCAATCCTCGTCTTTGTAAGATTGATGCGGCTCCCACGACCAATCTAAACAATTTGCATATTGGGCCGGCATTGCATTTGGTCCTTCACAAAGGCCCTTCGATGCAGCACATAGATACCACAAAGCAAATTTTGTGGTAGTCCACAAAGAACAACTGATAGAGAACACCAAACACATCACTCTCAACGTATAAAAACCCTTAAGAGAGAAACTAAAAAATGTGAATGTTAGAGAAGAAGAAGAACGCTAGTTCCCGGGGGGGGACCGGCGTGAATAAAGTGTCTCTTCACACCACCACTAAGACCATGCCCACCAGGCAAGGATCTGGTGTAGTAGCCTTGGTATGACCACATCACTAAATGTTAGATATGCCATTAAAGAACTAATGGTACACAAAAAACTGTATCAATTTATTCAAAAATTCAAATAAATCAAAAAACTTTATTTCATGTTTTTTAATTTCTCAGTCCTTCTTCACCCCCTTGGAAATATCTCCCACTTATCTCCCAGACTAGTGGACCCATGTTGTCCTCGACGGGCCAATGATAATCCTCAATAAAGTAAACATATGCCAAATGATGTCCAGTTTGTCCTGGCAGGTGGCGTATCCTTCCCGCTGCCACTCCCTCGCCACGTAAAATAGTGCAGCGGCATGCCTCGACCATTCCCCAATGGCCTCCAAACTGGCGGGAGCATAGCCAAGCAACATGTTCTCTCGGATGAGGAGAACATGCCGGAACTTGGCAGAATCTTGGTGTGAAACGTGGCTGTCGTGTGTGCTCCACGCCCGCCTACCATCTTCTACAATCCACATGCGTTCTAGCTTTGCCACTAGACCTTTATGAACCATGTCGCAGCATGCATGGGCATAAGTCACTCGCCGCCAAACCATGAACTGGTCCACTAAATTAGAAAGACAGAAGTCATATTCCAAAGCAAAACGGAACTGGGCAAAATCAATCGTAGGAAAGAAGATACGCCCAAGGCGGACAAACATCTGCATAGCAAAAATAATTTGCAACCCACGGTTTAATAATGTTTCGTCGCGCAAATCCTTCAACGGACACACCATGGAAGCACCACATCCATACTCAAAAATAGTGAAGAGCTTCAGCGCCCGAGCAAAAGGCGGCGGCGTCCTCTCCAAGGCACCTCGGCGTTGCTCATCCAACATCCATGAAATCAAAGTGTTGAACTCCTCGTAAGTATGCTGGAAATGACGCTACAAACACGCTGGCATGGGGAACTAGCGCATAGACATGAACAACAAAGACCAGGACCACGCCTCTTCTTCCACAACAGAGCGCTAAATGACATTGTACTTTTGCATCTCCATCTTCAAATGCGCCTTGCAAGACTCCGCGACAGCAGCCACCGCGTTCTCATAGTCTTAGAGGCTCTTCGCATAAGTGAAGACAAGGGCGTAGTGGGCTGCAAAAGCGCCAATCTCCTCTTGGATCCTTGCTTCATTCCTTGTGGTAAAAACATCCTTGCACTTTGTGGTCGCCTCAAGGTCCCGTGTTGTGAGGGTATCCTGGCATGTTTTGAAAAAAAATAAAAAAACAAAGTATGTACTATGTTCCATGGACTAAACCTTGAAATGGGAAGTGGAAAATGTAAAGAATGCCACAACAATCTATAACTTAAAGTAAGAGAATAAAAGCTGAAAGTGCTAAGCAAGATGTCCTTAAGGGCCGGACTCCTACCTTTAGTTCCAGCGTGCACTGAACGGCTCCCCAGGCGCAGAAGACCCGTCCCTCGAGCTGTCATTCCACCTTCAACGCTTCGAACTCTAGAACTGCCTTGTCGCGGTGCAGAAGAGAGTCCTTTGTTACAATCCCATACGACGTCACCAACAAGTAGATCCCAGGGGCAATAGGAGGAAGCGTTGGTAGCAGCGCCATATCCACGTCACGAAACATCTTAGCAGCCTTCACCATGGCCCTAGCGCGCACCAGCTTCCTTGGATCTAAGTCCTCCATAGCCGCGGCTGCCACCGAAGTCACTTTGACCTTCTTGAATGTGAAGCTGGGACGTATCGGTGCTAGGGAGGCAAACATATGGTGTGACTCCGATGCGGGAAGCTGGGGACTCTGTCGTGGCAACTTCCCACATACGCTTCTAGCTGCAGGAGGGGCCATGATTTGCTGCAGAGGAGGTGCTTCTTCACGCTGGGAAGGAGGCGCTAGCTGCATCACAGGGATTGGAGAAGACTCAAGCGCAGTCCAAGAGGACTGTGGAACATGTGAAGAGGTTGCAGCAGCCACAAAAATTGGCCGTGAAGCCATCAATGTCGTCGTGGAAATTCCCGGAGGGGCCGAAGCTGCCACACCAGGAGATTGCAAAAGAGCACACCCACCAACTGTAAGAGTGGTGGTGAGAATGCATAGCCGCTTCCGCGCAAACTCCGACTTGTCGCCCGTCTCCGCCACGCCTAAGAATCCTCCATGCTTGCGCACGCCCCCACCGTTTTCACTCCCAGAAAATGTCTCCCGCCCATCCTCAAAGATCTCTAAACCTGCAACAGTAGTCGGCGCAGCTGAGGCCGACTCGACTGTCATGCCAAAAGTTGGAGGTCTCACCACCGACTTCTTGGGCTGGACAAGCTGTGGGATGACTTCCTCTTCACTACTAACCTGCATGATGGGGCTGCAAGCACGGATGGTGAACTGGTTCGAGCTCTCAGCTACATCGCCCTTCCGTCTCGGTGTCCCACGCAGTGCATTTGGGAGGTTGATGTTATACTTTGCAATCACAGTTCTCACTTCATTGTTTCCCTTCGTACTGCACGATGAGAAAATTTTCAAGTCTTCCAATGCCACATAATCGTATGCTGGACACTTCTGTTGTTGCCGATGATAGCCAAGTTCCACCTTGTCATTAAAGTCCACATTGCAGTACAGGCAGAAGAATGGGACCTTCGCACGCTTGCCGGGTGGCCCGCCCCTCCTCTCCTTGCGCTGCCAGAGGCAGTTCACGTCCACGAGCATCCACTCATACTTGCTAATCATGTATGCGTCGCGTAGGTGTTGTCCGCGCTGCATGGAGCGGCTGTGGCACACGATGACATCTTCCAATCCAAACTTGCCCTGCAAACGCAACTACATAGAACATGATGGAACAAAAATTTTAAAAATAGTATTTATTTGCATAAGGATGGTAAAGAAGGAACACAAACCCCATTGATAAATCCGACAACACTTGTCTGTATACGGAGCTGATCCTCGTCGGAGAGAGAGTTGACATCAAGTATAGTTGTCGTGTCGCGCAACACGGATACCGCTTCCACATACGATAATTTTCCTAGGTCCGGTGTGACCCGGGACTCCACCTGGAAGATGAGGACAAACAAAAATAATCAAACACCGGATTTTTCATAAAGGTGGAAGGAGAAACATACTTTTTCTTTTTTATAAACCAAAAAGTGGCAAAATCAGAGGCTACAAAGTCTCTCACCAGATGCAATTGAGTGCCGGCCATGCTTGTCGTGAAAAATGTTGATGTTCAGTGAACGTTGATGCAGCAAGACTCCCCCCACGTCGTGACAGCCCCTGCCAACGTCGCCACAGTTATTAAAAGTAGGCGGTGACTTGTAGTTTAGAGGAACTCAGCGATGTCAAAAAACAAGCCAAACCAAACTCACGCCTTAATATATAACGTCAAAATACCTTAAACCGACACTCAACCCTGAAGCGACCCTGCAGACCTTGCAGAACCGGATTTCTTCCTCTCTTTTTTTGTCATAATTTCTGTCAGAAATATTCCAAGTCTATTCCAAGCCCACCAATGAATGCAAAGATGGAGCTGGATGGAGCTGGCGGTTTGGTGGGATAGAGGTGACGGTTTAATGTGCTTTTAAGGTTTGGTTTTGTCACTAAACCTGGTCGCTTTAGGGTTGATTGGAGAAAACCCACTTTCTTTCTTTTTTCTCACAATCTACAGCGTTGTTTTCAAAAAAAAATTCTCTCACAAATCAGAACCTTATTTCTCTACCCAAGCATATTTTTTTTGCAATTAAATCTCAACTTTTGAAACACACAATCACTAAAGTGTCGGTTTAAGGTATTTTGACGTTAGATGTGAAAGGTAACAAAGTTTCAGAGCGGCAATGCATGTATTAATGAAATGAGCTTATGAATAAACAGGCACTACAATTCACCAACCACTATAACACACCAAAATGAAATAGTAGCTTGTAATCCAAAATTGGTGCCAATTCTAGCGGCACTTTATCAAAAGAATGCACAACTAGACCGAAAGCACACTGCAGGCAGCTTCAATAGTGGCGCAACTTAGAAACTTTGCTTACACAATGCCGCGGAAAGGCTAAACAAAAGATGGCAACATGCACGAACCAAAGAAAAGTGACAATGGACTCTACAATATCAGGTAAAAGAGGTGATTGCCATCATAGAACACGCAACAACATCAAACTTGAAATTAACCATCTCTTCCACAATGTGGCATCCGCAAAGTCGAAAAACCAAGGCATCACCAAACTGAAGTAGGCAATGACAATGAACCGCCGTTGTCAACTCTAGAAGCTCTCCATCTTAATAACAATAGCGCTATTAAGCTGCATGCCGTTGTACGTCCCTTCCAAAATGCAGCTTTGACAGGTAAACCACGTCTTAACCCCTAAAAGCCCAAGGCATTTTCCCTCATGAAACACTCCAAAATTGTCATCGTCAACAAGTGGCAACATAATCTAACATTAAAGTCTAGTTTTAGACTTCTAACCATACAATCTTAAAATACACACGTATATGAACTTACAATACAAATTTGGTTGCAATCCACCGCACGGATGTGAAGATTATAGCGTTTGCAAAGAAAAGTATTTTTCCCCCCTTGCCCGGCAAGGTCAGCCTACTTTGACTAGGCATATCTTCTAGTTTTTACATTGAAATGTGATCAAATCTTTTACCAATATGACTTATATGTTGTTAGCTATTTGTGTGCAAAACTTGAGGTCAATTTGAGGGGTAATAGATGTAGAAATATACATTTTAGTGAAAGGGGGTACAAATGATGACAATTACTACATAAGTGAAATGAAATTGTTTGTTTCATACAAGTTGTTGCATTTGAGAATCCCAATGGTGGAAACTTTCAATTTATTTTTTCACTAGTTTTAGAAAAATAAACGACTAAAATTAGTAAAATCCATAATTCTCATGAATATATGGAATAAATAAAGCATTATGTGAAAGGGTAGTGCTTAAAATTGGGTGGCCACTTTGTCCCACTGTTGACCGCCCTTGCAGCTGGACAAAAAAAATAAAAAATAAAAAATAAAAAATTTGGCGGGTCCGCTCCTGGCGCTGGACACTGGCAGGCCAGCTGACGGCTTGTTGTTTGCTGTTTTTTTTTAATTTATTTCAATAACTCTTTTAATAGTTTTCAAAGCATTTTCTACTTGGACTTTGTGCAAAGAAGTTTGGACTCCTTTCCTCGCCCTCTCTGTCCCAAAATTCTGCCCCATTTTTCTCCTCAATTTGCATTGGTTGACATGGTTGCCCCTATAATCCACACTCCCCATTTTGACCTTTGAAGGCTAATAATTTTTGAACCAAAAGTCTAAAATCATATTTGAAAAATTCCCCACATAGATTTCATCAAGGACAATGCAGTGTAAAATTTTCATAAGAATCGGAGTATTTTTTTCACTCAAAGGTACATGCCCAAAATCCAAAACGTACGCCCCAAGTACACTTGGGCTCTTAGGGGTTAAATAACGACCAAAGCTACAACAGAATGAACACGGCAATCACCACAATGCCAAAGTAAATGAAAATTTTGTCTCAGTCAGCCAAAAACTTGACTGAGCTCAAACCGCTAGCAGCCTCCACAGGCTTCAACAATAATGCAACATAGGCATATCTACCTCACAAAACAAGCCAAACAAAAAGGAAACCTTGTTTTATTTTGAAGCTTGCAACCAGACCAAGTGCCTCAAGCCACAACAAAATGCACCTTACACGACATACAGGCACACCATGACCTCGTAAAAAAAAATCAAGATATTATTGCTCTGCCGAAGAAAACAAATACACCTCCATTGCACGCTTGAAGCTAGCTCACACCTCCTCCAGCCTCCACTTGACTCCACAGCTTGAAACTTACGGCATTGCGACTAAAGAGGCATTTTGTTAGCAGGCGTACGCCATGGCTGAGCTCACGATGCAACTATGGGTGAGACAAAGTGATCGAGGGCTTGCTGTACGTAGCCATGAGTACTACAATGGCGCAGAAACACATCGTGTACTAAATCCGCCCCAAAACAACCGCTCCCTTCCATGCATTTACACCAATGAATTGCCCTCTAAAACCCTAAAGCTCACAATAGAATTACTCACAAAAACACGTTGAAAAAAAACCTAGCTTGCAGCCGTCAATGAGAGTAAACCCCCCAAGCTAGACTCTGGAGAATTTTCCATCATCGAGAGTTGCATTGATAGCGCACTTGATGCGCTATGAGAGGGGCGCATTCAAGTGACCCGGACACCTAAGAATGTAGGTGGAAGTGGTGTCCAAGAAGATTGAAATGGGGTTGATGAGAGAGACGATTAGTCTGGCGGATGTGAATGGAGACTGGATGAGGGCGGGCAAACGGGTTGGGGAGCCTAGCAGGTAGGCGGGCGCTAGCTTGGCGGGGCGACTACGTGGCGCGCAGGGACATGGAACGCGACAGCATGGCGCGACGGGCACGGATAGCGGGCAACAACGCCCGGCTCGGAGGCCGAGGCAGCCACTCCCCCAAACCTCAGGCCCGACCCACGCTCGACTGGGGTCGATAAGGAGATCCCAATCTAGGCCTTATCATAATTCCCCACTAATGCAACCTGCAAACTCAAGCTAACAATCACAGAGAACCAACTACGCAGATTAGATCGATAGCAACAAAATCCATATCAGCAATTACATTGTACTTGGTGGGTACTAGTGATGATCAACAAGCAGGTTATCATCAAAGCAAACAAGCTGAAAATTGTAGTCTGTGGATCGTCGCCCTCACACAGGAAGAGCAGGATGCGGCATAAAAAACTACTCCGAATTCTACGATATTTCAGGAAGTTGTGCATGTGGTCCGCGAGACACTTCCATGCCAAAATGCATGCATAACACGTGAGACTGAAGGTGTTCACTGGTTCACAGTTCACCTTCGACAGTGGGAAGCCCAGCGGGATCGACATCCCAGCTCCCTTTGAGTGCAGCAGCGGAGGGGCCCTCGTTGCCCTGCAGCTGGTGAGCGGGCACCCTGTGAGAGAACAGAACGAGACAACGAGAATCTGCTGACCCAGATTCATCGTTTGCCCTGTACACAGTGCGGAACCCTCGGATCCTTTCCAGCATTGCGAGCACGGGCGGCTTCTCCGGCTCCACATCCTCCAGGATGTGCACCACGCGAAACTGGGGACGCTTGGCGCCACTGCTCGGGTTTCCAGCCGCGGATTTCACCATCCTCGATGTGTAGAGCGCCCACACTTCGCCTTTCTTCGGATATATCGTCACCACCTCCTTGGCTACCCACCCGAACTCCATCCTGTGAGAGAACGTGTTGATGGAATCCAGGACGCCCTCGCTCCCGTGTTCAAACTCGCCGCATGACACTGCGTACCCTGTCATCTGCATGATCAGCAAAGATCAGTAGTGATTTAACCATCAGTGGGCGCTGATATCGAAGGATGTTTACCTGGAACCAATTGTCTGCCTCCACTGATGGCTTGTGAGGCGTCAGCCATGTGATTGATGCTTCGAACTTTGGGTGCCTCGAGACTTTGTTGATGCGTGCCCAGACTCGTGGAAACCCGTCTTTCTCGTCGTAGACTGCCCAGATCTGTCATGGAGAAATTAGTCGTACAGAAGAACACTAAACTGTGAAGAATTTTCACGTGTGAGATTCTACCTGGTTCGGGAGAATGAAATCCTCGGTGCGCTCCTTGTCGAAGTTGTAGTAGTCAGGGTCAGGCACGACGAAGCTGGTGTCCTCAGGGTCGAGCACATGCCCAGGCTCTTCTGAAGGAGTGCGGCTCAGTCGGCGTCGCAGCCTCGTCTCTCTCGGCGAATCCTCCACCGGACTAGGCTGCTTGGGAGGCCTGCCGCGTCCCCGGCTACCTCGGCCTTCACGCGTCGCCACTGGAATCCTCTTCAGGATTTCTGCTACTGTGTTGATCCGTGGTGCATCTGGAGTCTGGAAGGTGTCCCGGTTCGAGTACTCACTTGCAATCTCTTCAGGGTAGAGCTCTTGGAGATCATACTTCACCTTGGCGTTGCGCCTCGGACGTGGTCCAGAACCGCTCGTCCGTTTCTCATAGCTAGGATCCTCAAACTCCTGTTTCACGGACCGCAATGTGAAGCCGCCGTCTCTGTCAGACTCAGCGGTTCGCTTCCGACCTGAGCGCCGACACTCAGGTGTGTCTTTCACCAGCGACTTCTTTGAAGACACACCACCGATGATATCCTTCATCGCCCGTGTTTCCTCTGGAGCTTCATTTTCAACAGGTTCACGTGGCTCTCGTTTCTCGTGAGGTTGTTCTTCTTCAATACTTCTGCCTTCATCCGACCGCCGATCATGTGGTTTGGCTCTACGAACACAAACACGAGTAAGATGACAAATAGAAAGTAGTAATTCACTTCCAGGTACGTTGCATGAAACTGTAACCCACCTTAAGCCTAAATCCGACGCATTGAGATGGGCATCCTCCAAGGTGACGCGACTAGTTGGCTCCTCGTCAGAGACTCCTTTCCGTTCGCCCCCTGCTGCGAGTTTGTTGAGGGTTCCTGGTCCTCTAGCATTCGAGCTGCTTTTTTCGATGTTTTCCGGGAGTTTGTCCTTCTCAGAGAGGCTGGCACTCCAGTTCATTGCTACGTTCTTGGGCTGCGCACCGGCTTCGAAGATGGTTGTTGTGGTGCGTCGGCGGCTAGCAGTGCTCCTCATCTGCGTGATCCTCACGCCTTGTTCATCCTCCCACGGAACGCTGCGTCCCGCGGCAGAGAGGTTGTTCAGCACGCGCTGAATGTTCGGAGAGAGCGGAATGTCGAACCCCGCGTACGCCTCGCGTTTACGCACAGTCAGATCATCGACATTCCTGACCGTGTCATGACTCTTGAAATTCGAAACAGGCTCGAGTGGTCTTGAAGTAGTAGCGGTATCGGCTCTCGTGGGGGTGCGAGTGCATACGGAGCGGGTTTCCTCCGACCGGCTCAACTTCGTGAAGTCAAGGATTCGAGGCTCCACGAGTGAGCTCTGGCGTCGAGCTGGGGTGGCATTTGGGCGCGCAAACCTCAGCGTTATACTCGGCTCCGGTTCACGAGCTGCTGCGAGCTTCGTCTTCTGTAACTGGCTTTTTGCGTCCGCCAGTTGTGCCTGCACGTCAAGCTCAGATGTCAGATCCAATTCGTACTCCAGATATGAGGCCGGGAGCACATTGATCTACCATACCTCGAGCTTGCCTTTGGAGGCTACGAGGTGATCCAGCGTCTCACGCACAATGGTGCCCACGTCAATATTCCTTGTCAATCGCAATTCGAAGTCCAGGGTCTCCTTTCCATCCTCTCCTTCCCATAAATCGTCGATAGTGAAGGATAGCTGGAGTATCACAAAAGAAAGGCACTACGTAAGCCCAAAGTAGACAGGTATCCATCAAGGTATATACTTGAGATTGAAGAAAGAGGCCCGACCATGAGACAGAACATACAAAAGAAACAAAACCCGAACCTGCACGTTGCCAGCGTCCTCTTCTGCTATGATAGAGTACGCCGAGGTGGGATGTTGACGACAGAGATGAGACCGTGCGCTGTTCATAAAGTCTCCTACGTCAATCTTCCACGATGTGGCGATGCCAACGACCTCCTTCGTAGTCACTGCTCACCACACGGAACAACTTTAGGCCTAAGCAATCACAATGTGCAGGAAACCAATTCGCACATGGAAAACTAACCAGTGCGTGACCATGCTTGAACTCCATCAAGCACTACGATGGAGAAGCTGGTCGTCTCCCAAGTCGACTTCAAGTAAACATGGCCTCCATCGCTGAGCTCCAACGCAACACAGATCGTCTCCTTCTCAGCCATGTCAAGCCTCATTTCCTCACCCGAGAAACTCACCGATGCCTGAGGGTGTAAGAAATCTAAGACAAAGCAGACATCAGTTGGTTAGTGGTTAGTTGCACTACCGTTCGTTCCTCACATCAACGAACAACTGCCCAAACTAATCAGCTTCACTTGCCATAAACTCCTGCAATCCGTGGGCAAAAAACAATAGTAACGTACATTCACTCAGGACCCTGTTGCGCCTCCAATTAGTCACGAAACCGCCCCCGAATGACAACCGAACTATGTTTTCTGTTCTACTTGCAACTACTTGTGAAGAAGAAATCAAAGCACCTTACATCCCAGTCAACACGTACGCATCAAAGAAAGTGACCTCACCCTTCAAGTGCAGCAAGCATCTGACAGAGGTCGGCTAGTTTGCCATAGCATCCACAGAATCCGAAACGCCATCAGAATACGGACTCTACAAAAAGGAGAGGGGCAGGTGGAGGAGGAAGAAGCAGGGGGCGTAGTACTACTACTGTGAAAGTAGACAGGATGATCAGAGACGTCAAATCCGATTGCCATGAAGAAACAAGTGATGCACGTCATGTATTATGGCTAGTCACATCACCACCCACTTCATTAGTGCCTCTCATGATTTTGGTTCTACAGTAGGGATGAGGGAAATGACGCGCAATTACGCCCTCTGTGATGGAGTCATGCGAGGTCACTTTCATCATGAAGCACCGGATTTCTTCCAAATATTTGCTGCCTGTGAAGACGTGGGGGGTTTTATTGCCTCAAATATTTGCAGCTGTGGAGGATCTGAATATCTGGTTAGAGGATGTTCCGATTTTAGAGGCTGCTGCACCATCACAAGGGAAAATTAACCAGCTGTGTGAAGCAATGGTATATTTCCTGCACTAGTGCTGTAATGATATAACAATTAAAACTGGAGACTCGCATTGTGGAATGAGCTTGGTTAGTCACTTGGGTTTTTTTGTATGAAACTGTCTTTGCCTCAGAGGTATCGAACCAAAACTGGACGGTCAGGTTCCACAAGAGGCCAGAGTTTCTAATAGCATCTTATGAACCCTAACTGTGCTAAGGTAACGGACACTGCATTATAACTCACAACTAGCTAGAGGGATATCCTTTGAGTAAGGCCATTAACTGCTTCACGTACTACTGTCTCCAAGATCCTGTTTAAGGCCGGATCTCGGGTGGTATACATCAATTCAAGAACAGCAGTCGTGCTGGCGCCAGACCAGTAACGGCGGACTGTTTCTATGGTGTCCACTCATAAATTCCATTTGCGCACAGCCCTGTGAAAACCGGTGCAACTGTTCTCTCCGCTGGAGAATGTCACTACACAGCCGTAAGAGGACTCTTCCTATTCTACCATCGGTTCAGTACCAGAGGCTTCTTCATAAGCCTCCTCAAGAATATCCTTTACTTCAATGACCCTTTTCTTCGCTAAATCGATGCAGTCCTGCACCATCATACAACAACATGATCTAAGACACAAATAAAGATCCCAACGAGATGCAGCGCATTGTGGCATCAGTGACATAGGACTGTCTTGAAATCACCATGAATCGTGAGACTAACCTTGACAGTGGCAGATGTGGCAGTAATAGCGCCCCCAGGCTTGTAGAAAGAAACCAAAGTGTCTGAAGAATTCATTACTACAGTGAGTGACGTTTGCAAAGTGCTTTCTTCCTCTGCAGAAGGATCTGCAAGCAAATGATTTCTGTGCTTCACACATGTCAGCGCAATGGGCACAGGTCTCCTTTCCAAACGCTGCCTGGACTTCACGATCTGATCGTCACTCTTCTTTTCAATCATGTCCTCTTCGTGTCCATCATCTCCATTCTGGCTAGTAAGCGGGACAACACGACCTCCTTCGGTGACCTTTACGGCTGGTAGCTGCACTGCAATTCAGAAACAGCCTAATGTCATTGATGTGAAAGCTACAGATATTAAACCTTCAAGGCTTTCTCTTAGAACTTTACAACCGTGGGGGTAAAGAAACGTTGACTTACAATCGGTTAAAGCAGCAACTGCGGCAAGTAGCGCAGCATCCAGCAAAGAACCGTCGGCGTCCAAACAGTAGATATCCTATCAAACAGAAAGGTCGTGTTACCTCAAATTGTGGCGAGCCTAACATGAAGAAATAGTGAATCGAACAACTACAAATAGAGCAAAGTAGGATGTACCACATAAGCTATCCAAGCAGCTTTCCCTGGCACGATGCACAACTGTTGCAAATTGACAAAATTTGAGCTGCAAAATCCAACGTCCTGGCTGTCAATAAAATAGAAAACATGCATATCTAACAGACCTACAAACAAACAACACCAGTCCTTGAAGAATCAGAAAATTATTTACCTGGAGAGGGCGTTTGAAAGCTGCTCCGACACAACCCATGCAACTTCAGCAGGTCTACCAGGCCTCACAAGAGGAGAGCAGATGGTTGGCATCTGAAAGTCCAACACTGCATACTTTCCAGTTATTTCCATCATGTGTACATCTCATCAGGTAAAATCAAACACATAAAAAGACATACCAAGTTGGCCTTGATCCGGCGCTGTAGTGGAGGGCACCATCACTTCCAGCTTCACTCCTGCCAACATAGTCTATGTCCACCCCCCAAAAACCCTAAATCACTCAAATGTGCCAATCCCAGAACTTCAGCATCCATCACTTCAACAAAACCTCTTCAACCTAGTCCACCTAATTGATTTTTCAAGTGCAGTAAGCGATGGTATGGTTCACGAAAAGTCTTCAATCTCAAGACCACATTTCAAGGGTTTTGGGGGAAAATTAGGGCAAACCGTGATTCTCACCGTATGGCCGATCTTGACCAATGCAGAGCCTTCTGCGGTTGGAATGGATCCTGAAAGCGAGAACCCTAGTTTCTCAACATCGTGATTTGAAATGTGATTGCGCAAAACCCACTAAATTTTGGGAAAGTATTTTGAACAGGGGAGCGACTTACCGAGTGTCACAGAGGTCGGCCGGGCGCGGTTCAAGGGGCGACCGTCCGGACGCACGCTCTGGTCGAGGTAGCGCTCGTAGAACTGCAGCGGGTATAGGCGCTTGAAGGCCTCCACCTCCATGGCGGCCGCGGCAGCATCCGACTCCGCTTTGCGTTCTCCAACTACAGCCATGAACGCCTTCCAATCCTCACCAGCACAAGGCCTCACAACGCGCACGGAAATCCTTCCAAAACGCTTGCAAAACCCACGCTTCCGAGCCTTCGTGTTTGGTTTGAAAACCTTCGCTCTCGCTAAACCCTCTACTTTCATCCAACCCCTCTCGCCAACTTTCGTCCAGTATTTATCCCTACCTTATAATAGCTCATGCAACTTTACAATCCTCGTGTGTGGGCTTCATTCTGTGAGGCTCGTCTGTCTGTCGTCTCCTGAATGCATTCTCCTTCACTCATACTAAGTTAATTCCTTTTCTTCCTGACGCTAGCATGCTCCCAATTCTTTGCAAGAGCTAGACTAGAACTAAATTCACACTTTCCGCTCATGTAATGAACTAGTTTCGGTTAATGCATGTCTCGGAGCAATGAATCTGTGGTTCATTTGGTTTGTGTACTGGTACTGTTTTTGCTAGTGTGCTCTGTTTGATGCTAGAATGTGGGTACTAGTTTCACCTAATCCAGATGTTTGCATTTAGTTTATTGCTGTCGTGAGCTTACATTGGAGGTCGTTTGGATGCAGAGAGAGTTTCTGGGATGAGTCGATGGGCATGAGAAGATTAGGGGTGTGAGCAGGCGGTTGCAATGGCGACCAGCGCAGTAGTTCTACCGCTGGTGGGATGCAGCAGGTATTGGTTTCTAGAAAACAACACATCTCTTATCATTCAGGAGTAATTCATCTCCTCATATCCTCTTGCGTTGTGTAGCTCTTTTTGCAGGTCCAGAAGTGGGTTGAGAACCCAATCAATTATCAGTGGTGACAGAATTAGGGTTAGGTCATTTTTCAAGGGTGAATCGATCTTATCTAATCCCTCTCTTCTACCACTAGGAGCATGTGGAAGGAGCCGGAAGCTCGTGCAGATAAAGGTGGGATCATGGTTTTCAAACCCTGGTGATCTTTGGTCTCACTGTTGTTATTTCATTTTCTCCTTTGGTTTCTGGTTGATGATCTTCGCTTGGGTTGTTTGTTGCTCTTGCAGGCTGTGAATTCCACCGAATTGGCAGCTCTGGCGTTTCCTGCATTCCTGCCACCTGATGTGAAGTTGCTGCGAGAGCCCGTGGCAAGGGAAATGGCGGCCAAAATCCAGCATGTTCCTGTCCAGGTACTATTTCCCACTAAAACATGATAGAGTTCAATTCGTAAAGTCAATCAGGTACCCCCTCTTGCCTTCTTTCCAGAAACCACCTCTAAATAGCTCTAATCGGCTGAAAGAAGAAGAAGGTGGCGGTCAATCAGTTCATCAGGGTTGATCTCATGCAAACCCCTTCTTGCACTCTCATCAAGATATTGTGAACTCTGGCGGCATTTCACAAACAACGATGTTCAACTGTTTTAGATTTCCTAGATGCCAAAGTTCCAAATGTCTTGATTTAGAAGCCATCAAGCTCTTAATAAGAATCAGAAATAAAATAGAATACTTAGGAAGGGTCAGAATCAAAAGGCCACGAACTTTTAGAGGGAGCAAACAGTGATTCAGTATGAAATGAAACGAGGAGTATCTTATTGACTAGATACCATATGTCAGCCGTTTGAACTGAATTGTGGATGCTGCATCAGACCAGTCTCACATCAAACCCGATTATGACCAGCTGCGTGATGCCGGACTCCACCACCAGTGCAGCACCAGTCATGCTTCTGCACGGTTTCGACAGGTCAGAAGCTGCTGATACCTTTCCTCTAATTGCTGTGTTTGTTTGTTTCCTCTGATTATCGCATTATCTGACTCCCTTTCTTCCAGCTCATTGCTGGAGTGGCGGCATTCGTACCCTGTGCTAGAGGAGGCCGGTGTCGAGACGTGGGCGGTCGACATCCTTGGCTGGGGTTTCTCAAACGCCGGTAAACACCTCTTTGTATTTAGGAAGAAGAAAAAAAAGGACAAGGATTGGCGCTACCCCAAATTCTCCTTGTTAACCTTGCATATCACGTCAAATTATTGGATTTTAAGATGAATGTGGTACTTTTGAAGAAAAAAATGAAGTTGAACATGCATATACTTAGAGTCTAGTTAGTAAGTCACGCCTCATTACTTGATGGTGAGTTTAAGCTACATGGTAGGAAGTGAACGGTCTCTAGCATTAATCCCTCTCCTATTGTCCACTGACACAAAGATTATGTTATGGAAATCTGATTTTTGAGATGGCAAGTTACTCGTATACTGTATGAATCGGTTGTTGTTCTTGATCTCAGAGGGAGTCAAGTCGTACAACGTTGCAGCCAAGCGGGAGCATCTGTATGAGGTGAATATATTGAAGCACCATCTCATTGTGCCTTATTCTCGTCATGCATACGAGATTACTGATAAATTGTTGCTGTTCCTTGCAGTTCTGGAAAGCGTATGTCAAGAGACCCATGGTGCTCGTGGGCCCGAGTTTGGGAGGAGCAGCTGCCATTGACTTCGCCGTTGCACATCCTGAAGCTGTATGTGACCTCTCCTAAAGTACATAATATGCCATTCTAAACATTATGTGTTTTGTTTAAAGTTGTAGCTGATTCAGCCACGTCGTGTAGGTTGCAAAGCTGGTGCTTGTTGATGCCCAAGGCTACACTGAGGGCGTGGGAGAAATGGCGACGCTGCCGAAGCTGCTGGCGTACACAGGGGTATGATCCATAATGGTCCAAGTCTTTTCACTACTCTAGCCATCATTCACATCTTATGATCTGTTTCTAAATGGCATTCTATTGATTGACGTTCACATGACCAAATGGGGAATGGCAGGTAGCGTTGTTGAAGAGCGTGCCTCTGCGGCTCTATGCCAACACGTTGATCTTCACAAAAGCCACCTTTGATTTTTTGCTGGATTCAATGAGAGTAAGTTGGTTCATTTGTTTGTTGTGCAAACCTAAAGAATCTAGTCTCTTTGACTTTGATGCTAAAAGTTTATTCTTGAATTAGCGCTGTACTCGGTTGTTTATGAATGATGATTAATGGCCCCTCATTGTAATTGATTACACAATTCACTCTAAATTCCAACCTGTTTATATTTAGAGTGAGGTATGTACAGCCACACCTAATACCAGAGTTAGTGTACTTTTGATGGTTCTGAAATAGTAAAATTCACCAACTCACAGCTGAATGCTTGGTTCAGGGTTTTAGGTTTCGGGTCAATGCTGATGGTGGATGGCATGTTTGAACCAGGTGGGAAGGTTGCATTGCTTGATGCCTGGTTGGGCAGATGCAACTGTGAGCTTTATGCTGAGCGGAGGCTATAACGTCACGGCTTCCATACCCCAGGTTAGCATGCCAATCTTCTCACTCAAACCATAGCCTTCCTCATGGTACTCATTCATTCATCCTTCCAACTTCGTTGAATTTTTTTCTGATTATTCCCTCATGCTCTGTTCATGTTTTCATGCTCACCGTTGAAGATATCATTATTTTCTAGTTCAATGCTTATTGTGTTTGACAGCAAATCCATTGCCATTAATGTGGGTTATGGTGTAGGTTCAACAAGAGACTCTGGTGATATGGGGAGAACGGGACACCATTGTGCCCAAAAGTTTTGCGGAAGTGAGTAACTTGATTTTAAACCATGCAAGTTTCCATATGTTTAAGCCATCTAATTGCTCGTTTGTTTGTCTTGCAGAGATTTCTTGCTGATCTCCCGAAAGCACGGCTTGAACTCATCAAAGATTGTGGTCACATCCCACATGTGGAAAAGCCAAAAGAGTTCGCTTCCGTCTTAAAAGAATTTTATCTTGAAGGAAATAGGTCAGAGGTACAAGCAGGAGTTCAGTAACACTTTGGACATGCTGTGGGATGACTGGCTCTTTTTGTTGGTTTTACATGCTTATGAAATTTTATTACTTATTTTCTGCAAGTCGTTTTTGATTGGATCCTCTGAGTCACCTCATTTATGTTCATAGGAGCATACATTTCAATACAACATCATAGTTTACATGTAAGATGAATGGCAATACAAAGATAGCAATAACAAATTATCTTTTACACACATCCCTCTCGTCCCTTTAATGGCCATTAGACTATTTCGGGTTGGTTCTAAAAAAAATTGTTCACTACACCAAAAATCACTTTCATTGTAGTGTGCACTAAATACAAACTTGTACACTAATTGTGAACTAGGCAATTAATGTAGTGACAAAATAATACACTAAATGCCAACTAGTACAATATTTTCAATTCCAGTTTAGATTGCAATATAATTTTTTTTGACTTGTGGATATTTAGTGTATCAATAGTAGAAGAAGATTCTAAACAGTTAGTAGGAGGTCGATTGGAGGTCACATTAATGACATTGGTGGTCAAACACTAATTGTCAACTTATTTACTAGTAGTGTACCGGGGTTAGAGCATCTCCACCTCTGATAAGAAAAACTCCACGCCATGGCTAGAGATCCGTGCCAAGAGTGGGGAATGAAGCAGTTTTGCAGTTTCTTTTGTATACCTCAAGCGGATAGGATTAGCGGTAGGGGTTTTTTTTTGGCGACACAATCTTTGACGCACCATTGCCAGAGCATCCCTCTGTAGTTTGAGCAAATCCAAATTGGACACATATGCAATTCTGTCAGTTTATCGCCAAAAAAAAAGCCATGGTCTGCGAGGAAAATGGGACAATGTTGTCGTTTGACGTCGGCAACATTTTGTTAAACACATGGAAGTGTCGTATGGGAGCTGCCGGCATACAATTCCAATTAAAGAATTTAAGAAGAATACTTTGACTACCACAGCGACTCCCATACTACCACAAGGCGTACATGAACAACAACTTATGGAGAGAACACCGACAGAATTTGAGAATCTAGCATCTCGTCGCCTATGAGACGGTGAAATGGTAGACGAGGTTTCCGGGTTATAATCTCCAATTTGGGTTTCAAACACGGCATCATAGCATAACGGACTAATCTATCGGGATCCCGTGCCCCGGGGGAGATGCTCTTAGTACACTATTTATACCACTATGCTAAAAGAGATATTTAGTATAGCTTTTGCTTTGATATAACTAGAATGACTCTTTCCAGATTATTAAAAAGGTTCAATGTATGCAAATTTCATTTTATACAAAACTGAGCCCTATACAATAGGAATTGGAACATTCTTATCTTGTTGTGGAGAATGTTTTCCTTATTTATTTGCAAGGATTGCACATCTTTATTACACTTTATGAGGAAAGACAAACAATTTTGATGGACCATGGACAATGTTTGGAATCAAAGTGTTTGATTTTGGAGATGGGAATCACATGAAGTTGGCTTCTAGACGACCATTAGAAACAAATATAGAATGTACCATATGGTGCACATCTCAATGCTACCATTCCCAATGTTGCATGTATTAAAAATCCAATTTGAGTTTGTAAGCATGTACTTGAGAAGAATATGAGGGTACTTTTGTGGGGCCCTTCACATGGAATTGTTGTGGAACTTTGGATATTATGTTGAATCATGGCCCTGGCCCCTTTGTTAATAGATTTATGTTACTTACACACCCAAACTGAATTCAAATTGAATTTTACTAAATTAGTCAACATGTTCTCTTTGAAGTCTTAATCAAGATCTCAAGCTTCAAATATAAACTAAAGATTTCAATATTTTGGTTATGCTCTTACACTAGAATAGGCAGTTTGGAGTGTATATATATATAATGAGAAACAACCAAGAATTTGCACAGGTCAAATTTTTGCATCAACTTCACATGGACTTTTCAAATTTCAATCTACTAGAGGTAGTCGGCATGGATTAATTACATAAATGACTTGTCATATGTGTATTGCTTGCAACAATAATATTGTCATATTATAGAACGTCATATTTCAGAGTGTAGAGTCTATTTCAAATTTACTTGGTTTACCGTGTTACAATTTTAATTGCAATTTGCATTCCATAAGTTAAATATTCAATCATTCATTAATGATAAATTGGTTGAATATAGAAAGTAGATAGCATCTAACAAGAGACAATTGTTTCAGGCCAAGTTCTAGAACCCCTTTCCAAAAATATTTTTATTCTTTTCTAATTTAACCCCTAAAGAACCAAATTCCCCTTGGGCGGATGTTTTAGATTTTGGGCACGTATCTAAAATTTGAAAATGTTTTTTTTTTCTTTTGAATTCTTTTTACTAGATTGTCCATGATGAGATATTTGTAGAGGTACTTTTTGATTTTATTTGGATTCATGGTTTGAAAGTTAGTACCACTCAAAGTTAGAAATGGGGACTCCAGGCAGCTCCAAAATTTTGCTAGAAGTTTCTATTGACATTGAGATTTTTGTACATGTAGAGAATATTACCTTCTTTAAAAATGTAAAAAAAAAAGGTTCTTTTCTTTAGTGTAAAAAAACATATTAACTCAAGTAAAATAAAACTACACGTTTTAGGCAAGCAGGGGAAAAAAACTTCATCTTTTCTACATAAAACCTAGAGATCTTCATTTTTTAATTTTTTCATCAACAACATGTGTGGAAAATTTCTTATTGACCGTTTGAATTATCATTCTAAAACATATTGGGCTCACAAAAAATGAAACGCAAATTCAACCTCCACTCCTTGCACACTTGTTTTGAATATGCTACATCCCTTTTCTACCTCTAAAAATTGGTGTGTAGGGAACTAACATCATGCTTAACAATGGTAAGAGATTTAGACCTTGTGTAGTGCAAGAATTTGATACCAAGTGAAGTCAAAGTCTGATGATCCATTGATCGCAAGGAAGAAAATGAACCACTTGCTTGACTTCAAACACTATAATCTTTCAATCCGTGCACTCAAAGTTTTTGAAATTTTGTGAGTATACTACTCATGAAGTCTTAATTGAGAGCCTACGCTTAAAAATAAAAATAAAAGGTTTTGTTTTCGTCCTTACTCATTGCACTAGAATCAACAATTTTGAAGTGTTTTTGATGTGAAATTGTCACAGCCCTTTAGGGGTTGACCCTTTACCGCCCAGGTATGTTTCTAGAAGAACCAAGATTTCTCTTAATTTTTTCTCTTTGAACCGGATTTGATGGAAATACAATGCCTAATATTAATATCCAACCTTACAAAATTGAATTTAACCCATGACCTAAACTTTGGGGAAATTTAGCACAACATCCAACGGTTGATGGAATAGATTATAATGTTTAAAGTTACCGTATATTGATGGTGAAAACTGTGGATTTTGGAGGGTGTACTACTTTAGCATCAATAGATTCTTGCAAGATTTTTTTTACTTTGAATTAGAGCGGTTCACATGTGCACTAGGTTGATAGCTTCACATTGACATATCACATGTGAAGAAAATATTTATACACAATTATTGGTGATTCTTTTGCTTTTTCTACTTGATTGTATACAAAAATGTTCCAACCTTACACAAATCAAATGGGAAGTTTCCTATGTAAGGAGAGAAATCAACAATCACAAAACAATGAAGAATGTCTTAAAGACAAGATTCAATCAAAATTTAAGACCAAAATCGATGTGCATGTGTGTGAAATACAACATAGTATGAGGCATGGTATTCATTGTATTCACTATATTTTAGTGTATTTGATGTATTTTGTGTTGTATTCCTAGCTTTCCAAGAGTTCTATAAATCCAAATTATTCACTGTATTTTAGTGTATTTGATGTATTTTGTGTTGTATTCCTAGCTTTTCCAAGAGTTCTATAAATCCAAATCATGATATGATTGTCGGAGAGTGTTCATGTAATTGAGTTTTCCTGAAAGTCACCAAAATACACTGGATAGGTGCCCCAAATCTTAGGGTCTTATGTTAGTAACCGAGACCACATGCACATGGTGTCTTGCCTTGGGAAAGGTTTGGGGGAACTATTGGTCAACCCTTTGAAAACTCAGGGTACTATGGGGGAGCTTTAGCTTGCATGGGGTAGGGCCCAAGAACATTGATTGCAAAGCATTTCATTGGTGCAGAGAAAGGCAATAAGAAATTTCCTCATGCTCTTTTTTTTCCATTTATACATCTCATACTCTCTGGCACCATATTCCTCCTGACTTGCCCATTCTGGAAGCACTTTCAGGAAAACTCTAATGTGTGCACAAATCTAAGCCTAATTCCTCATAAATTTCATGCAAATTGAGTTTCAGCACCTCCGGAGTCCCATTTTGGGACTTCTGGGCGTTAAAGGGTTAACTGGTTGCTAGAGGATCCAAGAGAGAGAAGTACATGATAGATTTGGTGTCTGACCACTTGGACTTCAACACACTTGAATGACCAATCAAGGATGCCACCAGGATTTTGTGGGTATGTGTGCACTGTGCCAGAATTAGAAAAGTAGAAAACTAGTGCCAAAAAACAAATATAAACAAATTTTATTTTGAAAAATAGTTATTATAATCATCATAATAGTAATAAACAACCATGACTTTGTATCCTTGTTGTCTTCAAAAATGGCTTGTTAACATTCTTTTCCAATTTTGAAGACATGTTCACTTCAAATTTTCTAACTAATGTGGCATGCCTTACTTCCCAAATACATATAACCTCGTTGCTTCCGACGGGACAAGGGCAATCCCCCTAGACCCCATTTCGGAGCAATACCATGTCCCGACATGGGACCATGTCCCAACACCATGCCCCTATACCATGGTCGGATATCTGATCGTTTTATTCTACATAAAGAGATATAAAATAAAATAAAAATTTGGGGGGACATTGGCGAGCATGTTTGAGTGCAAAAGAAAGTACTACTTTGATGTGAAATATTACCACAGCTTCCTAGTAGAATTTTTTGTTACAGATTACAACCCAGTTAGACTATCATACAAACGACAAAGGTGAGTTTTTAACACGGTTTTACAATGGAACGTCTTTTGTGAGACAAGTAATTTTTAATTGTCACTTCCACTTCCAAATTTGATTTATTTTCCACAAAATAGAAAGTTAATATGACTATCTTTTTGGATGTGTGATGTGCAATGATAGCAAAATTCAGGGCATAGTCTAAGTTTTGTCGTATTATAATTAGCTCATAATTTTTTTCATGCATTTATTTAGATTTATGAATACATACATCAGCCAAAATATAAGTTTAAATGATAATATATTCAATCAATTTCGGTTTAAAATGATCACATTCTACTGTAATAAAATTTCAGCCCATTCCAAGAACTTTGGTATTTTAAATCATTTTAATGTCATTTTGATCCCATAGTCCCTCAGATTTTGAAACAAAAGAGTATTTTTGCCTCTATGACCATAAAATCTATAGAAAATTTAAATATCATCCACTAAACCTATTTATGAGTCCTAAACTTCCACCGCCGTTCCTTTTTTTCCCCCTTGAATAAACCCACATCCCCTTGAGAGGAGTTGATGGAACCAATCACAGATTTTAAAGCTACAATCTTCCAATCTAGGTAGTCAAAACTTCATATGTTTCTCAATTGGTATATAACATGATCTCAAGTTCACAAGTGGAATGAGATCACTATTTATGAATGAATTATATTAATATTCTCAATAGTAGTTCTGAAGTTCTTTTTCCATAAGCATAGTTGTGGTCCTTTTGGGGTTAATCGTATCCACGTAACACAAATGTGACAATACTACAAACGACACCAGTTTTTTTTTTGGTTTTTTTTTTTTTGGAAGTAATACTCAATAGAAAGTATGTCTCACTGCAAAAGCCACGGTACAACCTTAATGTGAAAAATGATAATAACTCCTCAAATGATGCCACCATAGAAAACACTAGGAAGCACATAACAAGAACAAGGCTCAAAATGCAGTAACTACATGATGACATCTTTTTTTAATTAAGAAAATCGAGGGATAAAAACAAACGGCAATGTGGAAAACGATGAAGCAGGGCCATGATGGTGGCAACTTCATGTTGGGGAACCAAGATGATAGAAGAGGTGCAGGCAAGCAGGCGCAGTGGCAGCTGGTGCAGCTCCGGGCGCGAGAAAAATCTTGGCGCCTGCCACGGCCCCAACAGCAGCGCAGGCCGAAAGATTTTGCATGCACCTGTAAGTACAGAAAATAGCAGCAGCAACAGCAGTAGCAGGCGACATTGCTCCTTTGCATGCCTTGCTGCAGGTTCCGAGCCTGTTTTGGGAAGGGTGACGAGGAGGAGCAGTGGAACCACTATTCCTCCTCCACTCTTTCATCGCTGGGAAATATGGTATGAGTTGACCAATGAGGATGCCAAACATTAACTATACAATCAGCTCTCTTTATACAAGCATCTAATACAACAACAATCTCGTTATATCAGGCAACTTGGATTGAAACCAATCTTCTCTCTTTACAATAGCAACACTTGGTGTACACTCATTTAACCCCCCCTTTCCATTATAACAACCGCTCAACATAGCAGACTCTATAAGGTAGAGGTTGATATTCCCGTGCGAATTTCAGGTTTGCATATTTAGACTTGTGAAAGAAAAAATTTATGATTTTTGGATGCTTCGCAAAGCTATTGCAAAGGCATCCCCAAAAAAAAAAACATTTTTTGAGCATTTCTACAATTTTCTATGAATTTTTAAGAACGAAGGCCTAGAGTGGCCAATAACCGCTCATAGAGTCATGGTGTTCATGAGAGGTTGGATTCTGAAAATAGAGCACTTGTGCACCAATTCGAACCAATCAGAAGTTCTCAATTTTCCCAAGCATGGGCGGAATTAGAACAAGCTTGGACACTTTCTGAAGCCAGGCTGGTTGGTTTCTGACACACAGCCCTGGAATGTAGGGTGCGACAATTGGAACTGCACGGAAATATCAACCTCTACCTTATGTAGCAGGCAGAACCAACGAGGTTGTTGTAAAGGAGCCGACTATGTATGGTATAAATTGTTGTTATTTGATATGCTCCATGGTTCTCGCATATCATCTCCTTGATAGCGACTAATTTTGAATAAATTACCAGCATGGGGTATACTCTATGCCGTGTTCGCTTTTGTACATAAGTAATTCAAAATGGAGAGTTGTCCAAACTTTTGGAAAATGTAAACTTTTTGTTTAGGTGATTACGCATGTAATGTCAAGGTGCTACCCCTATGATGCATAGGTGACACACATGTAATACTTAGGTGATACCCATTGTGTCAAAACCAGTGTGTCAAAGAAAAATAATTCTTTTGACATAGAGGTGTTGAAAGCGACCGCTAGGTACGGTACTTTATGATCATATCATACCATCTTTCTAGTGGTGTATGTCACCTTCGATGATGTCATTGAACATTAGATTCATAACATTTCTTCTGAATTGTAGTACTAAATTGGAAATAACTGTGTTAATGTGATATGTCATGGTGTCTCTACCAACAACTCTAATTAGTGTGTTCATTTTTAGTTTACCCAAGGCTCTACACTTAATTTTATGTTTAGTGTAGGGGTGCTTTGTAATTTGAAAGCGCCATAATGTTTTACTTTTAGTGAGAGTACAACTATCTATACTACTTAAAGAAGGTAAAAATGTTTCTTGAGAGTAAAAACTTACAACATTTATAAAGCACTAGGGTTTCTACCCGTCGTCCGGACAGGAAGAGCGGAGGGTGGTGTGTTAAATTTACGTTTGTATGTTTTGTATTTTAAAACCTATAAGCTCAAATCGAATCTAAATGGAAAAGTACTTATATTTTTTGAGTGCATGTAAATGTTACCCTAGTTTAAATCCACTCAAAAAATAAAGTACTTTTGCTTTACATTTGCATTTTGATGGATCCTTTGTGCACATAAGTATCACTTGCCTAATATAGGAGGAGAAAACCTTTCACATCAAGAGGTCAAAATCAAGAGTTATTAGGTTACTACCTAATATAGGAGGAGAAAACCATTCACATCAAGAGGTCAAAATCAAGAAAGAGAGGTCACGTGACCAGGAGCGGCGGACGGATAGAATGTTGCCTATTATATAGGTAGATATAGTGTGCCTACACTAAACATAAAATTTAGTGTAGCATGGTATTTGAATCGATTTCTAGAGTGTTTGTGAAGATAGTAATCATGTTGAAGGAATTGTGTTTATACTTGAAGCGAAAGGGTTTCATTTGAGTGGCATAATATATAAATAGAAAGTAAATGCACATTGATTAGAATATTTTATGAAGTGGTAGCCAATGTCCTTTAGTTTCTAGAGATGTCATTAAAAGTGAGGAGTAAAATAGTGGGTTATCGGAATTTGGTTGTAAGTTACAAAATACACACTTATGATTTGTATCTAAGAAATTTCAAAGCTACTAAGGATGTTGATAGTGCCTTGAATAATGAATAGTCTTGTGGGTCGCTTTGATGGCCCTTGAATGAAAAAAAAAGTCGATTTGCATTTGCATCTCATTGCCAAACTTATAATTCTCAACTCCACTAATAAAAAGATGGTAGGAGACTATCCTTCTACAACTGTTACAGTAGTGCTTCTAACCTTAAGCCTTAAAGGACTAAGTGTCCGTTTGAGGGACAAATCATTTTTTCACTTTGACTAACATCATCTTTCAATCCATACGGTCAATATTCACACAAAAAATTACTAAATCATCTCATACAAGTATAGAAGAAGATCCTACCATAACATTCTCAAAAATTTCATCTTGGCAATTTTTAATGAATGGAGTAGAGATTCCTTTAAAATACCTTGGTCCTTTAGAGGTTAGAGACTCTTTATATTAACCCTTTAAGGCCCATGAGGTATTCTTGCTAGAGAGAATCTACAATTGTTCTAGATCATACAAAATAGCATCTACCCTTTGGATACATTTCAGCACAAAAATATATGATTTCACTTCACGGAAATCACTGTAACTTGCTGATGCCTGCACCAATTGCACCTATTGTCGTGGTGATGGTCTCAATAGATGCCCATCTTCCTCCACCTCTAAGTCATGGTGAATTTTTCCTTCGGTTTGGCTTGTAGCGCTTGCTACAAAGGTTCTTGTCCCAAAACGGCCCATGTATGGTTGTTAGGCCTTACAGGGTTAAGGAAGGTCACACATGTTGCAACCCAACTCAAAGTTGGTTATCTCTTGGTCGGAGATGACCTTAAATTACCAAGTGACGGTGGAGGGTCCCATAACTACCGGGTGATGGAGTAGTTGTGGGTTCAATTCCGAGTTGTGAAATCTTCTCTCTTCTTGATCAAAACACTTGCCGCAAGTTACCAATATAGTAACTTGTGTGTGACAAAAAGAAAAAGTTGGTTCTCAATTACAACATTGTATTGGAGACAGTGATGGCAAAGCGCCCAGGTCGTCAGCCAGTGATAATAAAGAGTTTGCAGTGTCCTTGTTCAACTGTGCAGGCGCAGCGGCATCGGAGACAGGAGTAACTGATCCCGTCTGCACATAACTTGTATGTTGCAGTCAATTCACTGCCATTTGCATGATTGGGATCCCCTCGTCCTACACAAAACATTATAGTATACAATCCCGTGCCTGGCTCCCACTTTAGGTTTGCTGCTCTACAACGTGCACAGTCTTGCAACTAAGCTACTGCATCAACAGCTCATGCCATCCTTCATGTGCACAAGTGGATACCTAATATGGGGCTGCGGATTGATTTCCAAGGAATCAACCTTGATGAGTACGACAAGGTCATATCCTTTTTCTTCATCACATGTTGGAACCTTGGAATTTTATCATACCTTGCAAAACGTGCTAACCTTTCATGTATACAAATGTTTGTGTGTTCGTATAACAATGTAGCTGGTGGAATTGGATTGGGATATTACAAAGGCATCAGCATTGATACATGTGACAACGTCGTCTTCAATTGATTGTATGCAGAAGGGAACTAATGACATGCGCTGCTCTACTTCAACAGTTCTTGTTAACCCTTTAATGCTGCACTAGTGTGACCATCATCTATGAGTATGATAGATTCTGAAATGTATCATCTACTACACTTGTAGATCGATGGTCGTGCCATAGCCAACCCTGCGTTAAGCGTTAATGGTTTGTACAACATGCTGAACTCTTTCATGTATAAAAATGTGATATGTTCTTGGCAAGGGTGCATACTCAGCCATGATCAAGAGTTGGGTATATCTCAAAAGTATCAGCCTTCATTTGTGAGACAAGAATTATATCCTTTTCTTCAACAGATGTTGGAAGCTTGGAGTTTATAATGGAACTTAACATTTGAACATGGCAAAGTAAATAATTGTAAATTGCCTCCTTGTTCTCATCACTTCTCTAAACTTTATGTTTGGTGTAGGCACACTATACGATTTATAAATGCTATATTGATGAATATTTTTACCAACCATGTTCACAATGATAAACCTCATAAGTAGTATAGATAGTTGTACTCTTAGTAAAAATCTTCATTGTAAGTAAAAAGTTATAGCACTTTGAAATATAAAGTACCACCACACTAAACATAAAACTGAGTGGACCTCATTTTTCTGAGCAAAGATTACTTCTCACAATTACTGTGGATTCCATTTTCGCACAAGGGAAGATGAACTCATGTCTGCAGCGGATACAGTACTGGCATGAACAAGTTCCGACAAACAACACACAGACAAAGGAAGACCCATTGTATCATAAAGATGGTGACCAAATGACATTTAGATAAAAAAGAAGATTAGTCACTTGTATACAAAATCTTTGAGTGAGTAAAACAAATAGACAACAAGAACTCAATCGAGATATTCAAATTTCTACAAAAAAGAAGCTTTTAATTATAATTTCTGGATTAGAAAATAGTGTAGATCATGATTGGTGGTTGTGTTGTTGGATGCCAACACCATAAATCATGAGCTCCTGGATGAAATATGGGATGATCTAGTGGGATCTTCTTATCATCGCCTAGAGTATGTGAAACTGAGCTAGTACCCCCTTGGATCAATTGAAATATGGGATGATACTTAGAGGGAGAAACAAAATTGGAAAGTATTTGATCCGTTCTTCCTACAACATTGGCGACCATGCTTAGGTTTGAATCATGTGGCTCTTGCAACGTGAGGGCGGGGTGATAGTGTTTGCCTTTGCAATTTGTAGCAAGAAGATTTTGGAGATGGTGCATTCCACTTCGCAACCCGTTGGCCAACTAGTCGACAACCGGCAAAATTGTTACCAAGCTAAAATTGATGCCTTGACGACGCAGTCTTGCGGGCATGAGTGACTCCGGAGCGCGCAACTTGCTTCAATGAAGCGCCTCCCACTCATGCGGACGTGTCAATCACGGCTACAGCCCACGGAACAATGGTAGAAATCACCACCTACAAGATTCACAAGGCCTTGGGGTTAGGAAGAACTTGAACACTCATAATATTCAAGCCAAACATGGAGGACGAAGGTTACTAGGGTCGATTTGGTATTACCCAAAAGTACCATCAACAAGATGGAATCCTTATCAAGAAATTCACTAAGAATTATCAAGACCGGGTTAGGACCCTGGTAGAGCTGATGAGTGTTAAGAAAACCTCGATGCATGCCAGCATGGAGATGATGTTGAACCTCTAGGCAGCCGTACACCATGGCGACCATAGTTGGGCACCATTAATATTAACGAATGTGCATCGAATGCTCGTGAGAATGCATATGAAATCCATGCGCAAGATCGAGGGGCAGAACTGATTGACACACTACTGTGGAATTAGTTCTTCCGTAAAGAGGAGTTTGTGAAGCCGGAAGCTCAGTTCGAGGTCACAGACATGCGTTAGGAAGAAAAATCCGACGGAAGTGATAAAGTTCACTAGGAGACCCCGCCCCATTCTGGAGACCTAAATCCCAAAGGACCAAGAAGCACATTGTTGTGAAGAGATTGGTTACGTATTGTAAAAAAATAGATTAATAGAGGAAAAGGGAGATATTCGATGGTGATATGTTCACAAGTTCTTAAGTATGTTAAATAGTTAATAAATAGATTGAAGAGGTTATAGAAAATCAATTTGGTTTAACTTTCCTAAGTGAGTTATAGGATTTAAATCATATGAGACCAAAATGTTTAATATTAATTCTTTAGAGAAATTTTTAGGCCCAATAGATTTAGAATTTAGACCAAGGTTTTCTTATAAAGATAAAACAAAGTAGGGGAAAAGGTAATGTATAGGATAGAATGACAAGGATAAAGGGATGTTGCACAGGATAAGAGATAAAAGAGTCACGGAGGTGGCAAGGGATGGGGGAAAGATGACCATTGGATGAATGTCTTCTTTCCATTGGCCATTGGTCTTGTTTAATGAGATGTAAAGGGTTGTCTGAGGCTACTTCAAGGTTTTGGGAGATATCAAGCAAGAAAACCAAAGAGAAAAAAATCAAGGTTGCAAAGCTAAGATTATAAACTACAGATTTGGCGCAAAAAACATAGAGTTTGGAGTTGAGGCAAAGGAGTTACAAGCGATTGAAGTTAGGGTGTGATTTGGAGACCCGCTGCCACTCTTTTGAGCATCCTAGGATTTTTAAGAAAACTTTTGCAAATCGAGAGGGACGATTGGAAAGGCGTTTTTAAGTTCTACATACCACGTGAAAGAATCAAAGGCTTTGGAGTGTTTATGAAGGTGTTATTTGAAGTTGAACAGAGTACATATATTTTCTAAGACTGTAAGTATTTCATTTTGATGTTAGCAATGATTTTTGGCATATCTTTTGTTTCTCGACGAATTTTTTGCTAAGATTTCCTCAAATGGTGTTTTTTTTGCTCACAAGGTATTTCTCAAGTTTCGTGGCGTTTAGAGATTTTGCTTGAGAGTTTTGAAGATCTTAGTGATTGGGTGTTTATAATCAAGCATTTGAAGATACTGTGAGTATTTTAGCGGTATCTCAAAATTTGTGAAGAATTTATGGTTGAGATTTGGTGTGCTAATTATTAATAGTGCATTACTTTTATTGGTGAAGTTTAGATCCATTTAGACTGTTGGATTGTGAGATACAAGCTTTTAGGATTTAGAATAGTTTCCCTTTCCAAGACTTGTGAATTTTACATAGTTTCCTTTGATAGTTGGGCTCCTTTGTCTTATAAGTAGTTGTGTATTGAAGTGATTGTCTTTTAAAAAAGACTATATATTTTTTATTAAAAAAAATTATGGTTTTTTTTGGAATTTTATTTCTCAAGAACTTGATTGAATAAAAATGGCAGCCATAAATCCAATATTTTCTTGGGACACAAATTCTCTACTACCACATCGGAGAATCTCTTGGAATATTTGAACCAAGATCGGATGATGACACCTCGCGGACCGGCCAAGAGTTCTGCATTGTCTACTACGCCACGACAAAAGAAAAACAAGCCCAAGAAGTCAAAGCTCATGGCAAATAACACTCGACAACTGCAGAACTATCTTGATTGCGTCGAGCGAAAGAAACATGATCATCGGAGGGATCATCGTAAGGACTCAACTCCGCTAATCTGGAAGAAGTAGAGAAGAGAGATGTTACTTCTTAGCGAGGCAAACTCCCTACCAATCGGTTACGTCAACTGATGTGGTTGAACCATGAGTCTCTAGAGGGAACTCCAAATGACGGGCAATAGTTACTCTCGACCCTTGGCCACGAGCTGAAGCACACTCCACCGCGGTTCCAAATTACAAATCTAAACCACCATCGCCCGGATGTGAGAGGGGTCGGGGTTGCTAGTCTCATACCCACCGTGAGCGCCATTCTAATTGAAGAAGGTGTTAACACCTTTGACCAAGAGGCACATCAGATTGGATCAGGGAGGTACTTAGACTTCATCAGGCCACGCGAGGAATGGTTGTAGGACTCCACGAGGTGGACAAGTACTTGAAGCTAGAAACTTAGGCCGCCATGAAGGTCCATGAGCTTCACTACACAATCTAAGAGCTTCACTCCGAGCTAACAAAAGTAGACATGGATCTTACACAAAGCGAGTAGGAATACACACAACTTTTGAAGGAACTTAAAGATATGAATTCCCTTTGAAAGAAGGAGCAAAGTCATGTTCAACACGATAAGAAAGTGGCGAAGCAAGTGTACGCCCAAAGCATGAACTAGAATCTCGAATGAGCTCTTATCTTTGAGCTTTTGACTAGGTTCAAGTGGAGAATCTGCAACTGCGACGTCACCTAGAGTTGGTGGAAGGACGAACGGCGGCTTCCGGACAAGGATTGACTTCACACATGTTGGAAACATCCAAGAGGCACTTACCTAAAGAGATGACTATGTATAGAAGGAGTAGAGAGCACCAAGACCGTTACCTTATTCTATTCGCCGCAACGTATCTTTTGTTTTTGTATTGGTCAAGTGAAAATGTAGAGGATCCTTGGGACCCAATGTCTCTCTATATCCCTGGCGGTGATCCGAGTGGTGGTTTGCAGGAGACTTCCACATTAGCTCCAATACAAAGACCGGCTGGAAACACACTCTACGATCTAAGTGTCTTGCCCCCTTGTCGAGTTACTTGGCGGGTGGGCAACAACTAACCCTTGAGGTTCCAAACTACTTATCATCACCAAGCTTCATGTAGACTTCGGGTTATCAATCTAGGTGCGGATTAATGCGAGACTATTGGGAGGGATTCAAGGTATGATGCCTCATCATACCGGAGGAAACTCTCACCAGGGTGTAGACATCTTTGCACCACCTCTAATCAGATCGAATGGAGTCGTGGGCGAGACGTACAGTGGCGACCATAAATAGTTGTACAAGAGGAGCTTTTTTACAAAATCAGCTACCAAATCTACATGAACTCTCATAAAATAGCAAGAACACAACCACAAGCACATATAGTTGCAATAAGCATAAAGCACAAAGTTTTCAATGAAAATATGAATTAGAAAAACACACAGTAATTCAAATGTGCAACAAGCCTGTACAATTCTTTAAGGTCAAACTCATTTTTATTGCATATCAATTGTAGAAAACAAGACTAAAGATTACTAAACACCTTTACAAGTCAATGATTCAACCCATAAGCACTCACAAACACTACCACCGTGTTTAGCCACCTTTTGCTTGGTAGACATCAAGAGCTCTTTGAGGCATAGAGAGTATCAACTTCCTAACAACATCAGGCTCTATATTGTACCAAATTTATTGGATCTTCTCCCATAAGTCACTTTTACTAGTGGGTTTCTTCTTAGACCTTCTCAGACGATGATCTACTTCATTCCAAAGATGTTCTATTGGATTGAGGTCGGGATATTGTGGAGGATGCCCAACAAGCTGAAATTTTTGAGCACGCAACCAATCTTCAACATAATGTGCAGTATGCTTTGGGTCATTGTCATGTTGGAAAATAACCTCATCCTCTTCTAAACCTTGCATCTGTATAGTGCCCATGAGTTCCATCTCTAAAATATTGCGATATACATATTTATCCATCTTCCCTTTAATCAAATGAAGCTTGCCAACTCCTTCCCAACTCAAACAACCCCAAACCATAATGTTTCCTCCTCCATGTTTGACTGTAGATTGCACATGCTTATCTAAAAGACGTTCTCCACTATTTCTCCAACTACACTGACGACCATCTGAGCCAAAAAGATTGAATTTAGACTCATAAAAAAAATGACATGAGCCTGAAACTCCCAATCTACATGGTTGCACTTCTTTGCCCACTGCAAATGACGTGCTCGATGTTTCGATGTCAAAAGTGGCTTCTAGGTCTTCGCACATGCTCTCAACCCTTGCCTCCAAAGACTCCTTTTAACCGTATTATCACTCAATTGCAAGCCCTCACATCGTAACACTCTTCCTATAGTTGTCGATGTACTAGTATTTGGATCATTTAATCTCCTCACAATGTAACGGTCACCTCGTTCATCAAGAATTCTAGGTCTATCGGATGAAGTTTTGTCTATTAGGCTCTCCCTCTCAAGAAATCTTCGCATTATGTCAAAAGAAGTGCTTCGAGGAATGCCCAAAATTGCTGAAATCTAACCATATGAGTTGCCTCGCTCGTACATCTCAAGAACTGCCCTACGTTGATTCTCAGACCTTCTAGGAGCCATAACAAATCACCTAAGGCCTCTCCAAATCTTACAGAAAAAATCCAAAACAAGAAGCCTCACAAGTGCACTTGTAATAAAAAGATAGTGGTGTATACAACTTGTGTGCATATTAAGTTGTACACACCCCTTTATGATTTTTGCATGTATAATCTTTACAAGTGGCGAATTTTGAGGGAGTCAATGTTAATTAGGTGCCATGTGGTGTACTAATTAAAGTTGGCCCAAAAAATCTCTTACTAATCCACAATCTAAGGTAGAGTCAACACCTGTTAGAAGGGTAGTTCATTGTCCGAAGACTTTTGGTCGCCACTGCATACTTATGCTCACCCTCTTCCATGCAGTTATGTCGGTCCGTATGATGGTCCGGAAGGCCCTTTCAGTATGAATGTTGGACATGGAGGGATATGTCCCTTCGGCGTTGCCCCCTTTAAGTGTCTCTCTCTATCATGTTTATCACTCGGTGATTCCCCTGTCACTATTTTTGGACAGTTTGGAGGGCCTTTGCTTCTACATGGCATGAATCTCCTTGGAGCTCTATTTAGAGTTACAATTTCAAGTCACACGGTTAGTACGGGTGCGACGGCGGTGACCAGCCACAATTTGGGTTTAGATGGCATCAAGCCATACATTTGGTTAATCCATGGGCTAATCCCAAGCAATAGCTATGACAGACATGTTTATGTCACAAAAGAGGAATCCATGGAATATTAGAACTCCTTCAATTTTTATTTTTTTCCTCTTTATTGTAGGATTAGTGCTCATGAATATCTAAGGGCAGATGTTGAGCAAAAGGGGGATAATGTTAATTGGGACTTTGGATTTACCTAAGGATTAAACCAGTAGTTAATTATGTTATAGTTTTTTTAGCTCGTACTCCAATAGATGAGAATTACCATCTTAGGATGTCATCTAGTCATCCAATCTTCATCCGTCTCTAGATGAATTTGGTTAAGATTGACACTTAGTCACTTAGGGAATTATCGAGGGAGAAGAGAAGAGCATATCTCTCTGTCTCCCTCCTCTCTCTTCCTCTCAAAAAAGAATTAGGGGTGTTAATAAAGAGAAACCTTGCAGCTGACAGGCCATTGTGGACAATGCTGCACAGGCCTACTGTTGCAATAGACAAACAAGCCCCCAGCTCGCCCCCTTCACATTGACCCTCTTGAACAATCCCTTTGACATACACAATCCCACAAATCCCTATGCCTCCCCCAACGCCACTCTTCTTCATTTCCCCTCTTTACTGACATCTATAGTTTTTCCTTTTAATTTTTCTAATTTTCTAAACACACAAGCTCTAACATGAGAGTTTTCATAGAAGTCTTTTCTTCAAGAAGAAAGAAAAGAATAGAAAAAAGAAGGGTGAGATTTCAAAGGGAAAAAAAATAAAAACATAATCAATTTCATGTTTCCTTTTTTTGCACTAAATGGTTCATTGAATATAGTGTGGAACAAAGTATTGCAAGTTTCTTAAATAATTGGAAATTTACTTCCAATCGTTGACTGGCACATACTTGCTTAAAGACCGATATGACATACATGTGCTTGATGTAAATTAGCGTAGGTGATCCACATCAATAATGAATCTACACTATATACATTGAATGATGTAGTCAAATGCATGAGTAGTAATGGCAATCAATGCCCTTGTTCCTTATCCTAAAGTTCACCTATTGTACTTCAAGTTCCCAAAGAATTGACACCATTTCCATGCCATGTCACCCTCTCTCCATGTGGTGCCTTCATGAAAGGTGTTATCCATTTGGCAATACTGGTCATACTTGCGGCATTTTCCATCCACATCCATGTGCAGTTCACGATTTTGGACTTTGGAGTAAAATTTTCAAAAACCGTTCAAGGAAATAAAGAGTCCCATGCTCCAGGTTGCATGGGGAAAAAGAATCAGCATGGGGGACGACTTGCCAAATCAACCCTTGAGGATATCCGATTTACCAAGACAGGAAAGGTGAGAAATGGCTGCGGAAGCGGTAAGTGAGAGTAACTACGGAGACGATGATCTGGAACCGATCCAATTGGCGTGGGAATTAATAGGAAAGGGGCAGTTGCGTCGCGCCCCTTGCGCACCAGCGACGCATGATTTTCGTGGAGGGGGGGCCAAGTTCGGGAACGCAATTATAATGCCGGGGGCCAGCGCTGCCTGGTAACGACGAGGTTCATTCCCTTTGCTGCCCCTATCGTCGCTGCGTGCGACAAGCCCAGGATTCCTATTTTAACAGAATTTATTCTTATTTTGCCACTGGCCAAATCAAGTTGTGCTCCATGCCCCGCCGCCTGTTCATCCCCAATAACGGCATTCCGATACAGCCCATGTCATGCACCGAAAGCTGGTCCTCCCTTGTCACCTGCCAAATACTGCCAACTCCGGATCAAGCAAAGCGGAACACTCTTCATGACAAGATACAGGTTCGGATCTTTGCCACTTAAATATCATGATATACGTCTAACCTACAGAGCA
This sequence comes from Bryoerythrophyllum caledonicum, assembly GCA_963971425.1. Lineage (NCBI taxonomy): Eukaryota > Viridiplantae > Streptophyta > Bryopsida > Pottiales > Pottiaceae > Bryoerythrophyllum > Bryoerythrophyllum caledonicum. The sequence continues at coordinate 17,734,369 of OZ020525.1, read as the reverse complement.
TAATACAGGCTTCTAGGCTGGCTGACAGACCATAATCAGACCCAGCCAGTTGCAGGCTTCTATCCTACTGATCCTAACACTACCCTCCCAGAGTCAATAACCTGCTCAGCACAGTATACGTTCCTGGTCCATTCAGGCACTGTAACTTGAAGATCTCCATGCACAACCACAGACAGTCCAAGCTTTCACATTTGTAACCTACAGGCGTAGAATTGAAGACAATCTGCGCAGTTGCACGACCGACTGTGCGCCGTCTTTGCACTAGAGAACAACGGCAAGACGACAAGTTGCAGCAGGAAGTCAAAAGGCCTGGGATGGAGGATACAATGATGTTGAATAATCGCCTGGATTGGGAAGGTCTTTGATAAGCGACATTGCCTCAGTCTGAGAGTGAACACACGGAGCTCTCAAAACGGTGATTCTTCACCTAAACCTAATTAAGTAACTAACCTACGCTGCTGCTGCTGCTGCTGCTGCTGCTGCTGCTTATGTTTCGGATCAAAATGGTTATGCGAAAAAGAATTTGGCGGCGGAAGGATCGATCCTCGATTTCGAGGACGGAGGGGAAGTAGGGGATGGAATTTACACTTCTCGTGGGTCCACGAAGAGGACGGGCTTGGGCGGGGCTTTGCACCAGTTGAAGTCGTCAAAATTGGGGAGGAACTCGGGGGAGCGGAGGGACTTGATGCACCACATGTCGTCGGAGGCGGAGAGCTTCTTCCAGTGCGGGATGCAGTGGAACGCGGGATCGGAGGGCGCGACCTCCGACATGATGGCCTTGCAGTTGTTCCTTCGCGCTAAGTTGTGTGCGTGCCAGCACAGCGAGTGCAGGAGCTCGCCGCCGCGGGGGCCGGCGCAGTGGAGCCCGAACATGAAGTGCACGCCGAACGGGTCGAAGAAGTTGGGAACGGACGGGACGCGGCACCCGGGCAGACAGAAGTCCAGCAGGCGCGACAACGCCGCGCCCGTCTTCTTCAGCCACGACGCGTTCTTGTACTCGCACTGGAAGATATCGTTGCTGCGCCACACGCTCAGCATCGCCCAGTCTCGCTTGTCATCACCCGCCTCGCTCTCGCTGCCGTCTGCCTTCCAGGTCGCCATCCAGGTGCCCTCGCACAGCTTGTTGTGCAGGACAGCGTCAATGTCTTTCGGAAAAAACTCTGCTGCCCCCATCGCCCTGTGGTAGAGCTCTGTGGCCTCGACCGGGGTGACTTTTGTGAGCTGGATGCGCGATGAGATGCGGCGGTCGTGGACGTGCACAGGTTGCACGAAGATGGCGGGGGTGCGGAAGTGCACGTAACCGAGGCGCCCGGTGAACAGCTTCAGCGACGCCTCGTTGTCCTTCTCGGTGGCCATATACACATACTCCGCGTTCTGAGAGCGGCACCACTCCTCCATGCTCTCGGCCAGCCTCAATGCAATGCCCATGCGCCTGGAAACCAACCACCCAACACTGTTAAGCCCTGTCACCCTTCCAACCAACTCGCTCCAGCCATGATCAAAATTCAAATTTACCTGTGCAAGGGGCAGACGCGCAGACCCAGCAGGTACCCGACGCGGGCGTACAATGGGATGCGGAACTCCGTCTTCTCCTTGCGCAAAACCGCGCTCTGGCTGCACACCACGTCCTTCACGCTGCCCCGGATCACCCCCACAATTTCACCGCAGACCTCGGCAACCTGTTCAGAATTCCAAAGGGTTAGCGTCTGCGCGATCACTCACTCACCACCCCCCCCCCCCCCTCAACTCTCTCCCCAATCACTCACCAGCATGTGAAATGCAGGGAGGTGACGCACGCGGCAGAGCGGATCGCCCAGCAAGTCAAAGGCGAGCGACTCCGCCCCCGCCGCGCCCATCTCGCAGCGCCTGTCGAGCGCGGCCAGCTGCTCCACATCCACGTCCTTGTACTTGCGCACCGTGACCGGCAAGCGCACGGAGCACTCATCCATCACAGCACTCCGCGACACCATCTCTCCTCGCCCACCAGCTCACAGATTCCCACCCACCTCCACAATCCACACACACCAGATCTCCGCCCACCACTGCAATGCACCCACTACATAGTGCAAACCCCCCGCGCCCTCGCCCCCTCCCCCTCCCCAATGCTACAACCACCAAAACCAATTACTCGTCGCTATCCCAGGTAGCGTCGCCATCTCAACCCCCACCAAAACAAACGAAAACACTCACCCCACAGCTCCTCGCTCACCACAACATCAAAATTCAAAACTTGGCAGAAGGCGAGAATCGTCGCGGTGAGTGAGGAGGAGAGGAGAGGAGGAATCGAATGTGCTCAGTACTGCGGCGGTGAGGACACACAAGCTAAGCAGCAGGGGCAGGTGGTCTTTAAGTGCGAATGCGCCGCCAGAGGCCTTGATGAGGATGATGAGTGTATGTATGCGGATCGAGGCTCACGGCCATTTTCGGACAGGCCAGCAGCAGCCCTCTTTCCAAGACGGCCAATTCGAACTGCCACCAGTTCTTCCTCCACTGCACTACCACTGCCACTACTCGGCCGTGACTGCCACGCTGGACTCGCCTGGGGACCGATCATGAGATCGAATCCGGACGATTCTCGCACCTGCTACTGCCTCGCCTCCTCACTGGTGAGAATCCCACTCTTCCTTTCCCTATTTTCCTCATTCTTATTTTTCATATTATTTATTTATTCCGGGATCCATTCACTTTCCATTTTGGGTTTTAGCCACCAATACAATTTTCGAATGTAGCGATAGTGGCGATGAAAAATCCATGATTTATATCTTTTCATCTGAATTGCTGGAGATCTACTCTATATTATTTCATCTAAATTGCTAGACTTTTCATCCATGTGCTCAATCTGCATCCAGATGTGGTGAGAGAATTTTTGGCGGCACAAATATGTAGTATTTTTGGCGGCACAAATACTTTTTTCTAGCCATCTGTCCACATTATTTCTTACACTTACAAGAAATAATGTGGACAGATGGCTAGAAAAAAGTAGCATTGCTCTGGACGGAGAACTCGTGTCCCCGACGGGGACTGGCGTGAATATAGTGTTTGTTCATTCTCTTCACTAAGCCTATAGCCATGGAACATAGGGTAGTGTACTAGATCTACTTCCCCCTTTCGAGGGTAGACACTTTTCTACACTAAGTGCCTTAAAGATAACCAACATGTTGTCCCCCCTAGGGCTTTTTTGGATATCCAAGCAACAAGATTTTAAGACTCTCCACCATATTTGGGTGGAGTATGGTGGTAGGCACCACGCCGGCATGGGGACGAACTCACAACCACCTCACCGGTGTATTACTCTAAATATGATGTTTAGTGTGTCCACACTAGTTGATTCATTAATATTAAAAGTTCTTACTCTTGATGAATCTTTTTAACAACTATATTTACTATGATCCCCCTCTTAGATGTGCTCTTTGTAGAAATCTTCATCAAAAGTTTAATAAAAAAAATACAACACTTCCAAATCAAATAGTATAGGGCTTCCAACTCAAATAGTGCGGATACACTAAACATCATATAGTGCGGATACACTAAACGTCATATTTAGAGGTAGACGGGGGTGGTGAGAATTCCTTTTTTGATATCTATGTATTTATTGGTTTTTTATCTTTTATTTTTCAGTTTTTTTGGACAGGATGGAGTGAGGTGATGAGAGTTTGAGGTGAGGAAAGGATATGTTATAAAACTATACTTGTATGTGACAGCCAGAGTAGGAGCCCGGATTTTTGTGCTGGTTTGGGAAGTGAGACATGTATTGTGACATGCAGGATGTGTTTTCTTTTTTCTTTTTTCTTTGGGGTGTAATTTGATCATGGGTTCCTTCCATAATTCACTGGGGCTGGATGAATCTGTGAGTGTGAGATAGGATTAAGTTAGCTATGGGGTCACGTAGTTGGCAAGGGAATAGGACCATGAACATGAACAAGAGACCAGGGACATGTGATAGTGTGGAAAGAGCTTTTCTTTTGCGCAGGAAACCTGGAAAAATGTTTCCTTCGTTGTATTGGTGACATAGCATCTATGCCATTTTCACCAGCAATTCTCACCATGAAGAAGTTACCAAGTTACAGGGTTTTACCCCTAAAGGAACATGACAATTTCACACCAAAAACACTTCAAAATTGTTGATTCTAGTGCAATGCGTAAGCAAGGAAACAAAACCTCATATTTGATATAGTTTTTACCGTAGGATTCAATTAAAACGTACTAAGTAACATACTCACAAAATTTCCAAAAAAAATCTGAACGGAGTGAAAGATTGTAGTGTTTGAAGTCAAGAAAATGGTTCATTTTCTTCCCGCATTGAGTAGATTAGCAGACTTTGACTTCACTTCGTATCAAATTTTTGCACTATACAAGGTCCAAATCTTTTACCATTGTGTTAAGCATGATGTTAGTTCCCTATGCACCAATTTTTAGAGGTAAAGAAGGGTTGTAGCATATTCAAAAAAATTGTGCAAAAAGGGGAGTTTCAAAAACTGTCAATTCACATTTTATTTTTTTATGAACTTGATATGTTTTAGAATGATAAGTATATGGAGTATCTCACCACATATTTTTGTTGAAAAAATAAAAAGTGAAAAATATGAAGATCTCTTGGTATTACGTAGGAAAGATTAAGTTTTTTTTCCGTGTTTATCCGAAAAATGTAAAAATGTTTGACTTGAGTTAAAATGTTTCCTTACACTAAAGACAATAATTTCTTTTTGACATCTTTAAAGAAGGTAATGTTTTCTATGTGAAAAATCTCAATGTCAAAAGAAACTTCCACCTAAATTTTGGAGCTGCCTAGAGTCCTAGTATCAAACTTTGAGTGGTGCTAGCCTTCAAACCATGAATCCAACAAACAAAAAAAATAAAAAAAAATAAAAAAATAAACCTCCATGAAGCTCTTATTAGGGACAATCAAGTATAAAAGTTTCCTAAAAAAGGGATTTTCTTCCAAATTTAACCCCTAAGGAACCAAGGCAGTTTTACACCAAAAACACTTCAAAATTAATGGATTCTAGTGCAATGAATAAAGAAGGTAACAAAAACTTTTATTTTTAGTTCTGACTATAGGATCTCAATGAAGGCTTATTAAGTAATACATGTACAAAATTTCATAAACTTTGACCGCATGGATTGAAAGATTATAGTGTTTGAAGTCAAGCAAATGGTTCATTTTCTTCCCTGCGTTTAGTGGATCAGCAGACTTTGACTTCAGTTGGTGTCAAAAAAATTCACTATACAAGGTCTAAATCTATTACCATCTTGTTAAGTATGATGTTAGCTCCTTACACACCAATTTTTAGAGGTAGAGACCGGGTGTAGCATATTCAAAACAAGTGTGCAAGGAGTGGAGGCTCAAATTTTTTAATTCACACTTTAATTTTTTTTGAACTTAATATGTTTTTGATTGATAATCCGAATGGTTAATAAGAAGGTTTACATTACATATTGTTGTGGAAAAAATAAAAAGTGAAAAATATGAAGATCTCTAGGTTTTATGTGGAAAAGAAGAAGTTTTTTTGGTACCTTGCCCGACAATGAGTGACAATGTATGAAAATGTTTGACTTGGGTTGTTATGCTATTTTCCACTAAAGACAAGAACTTTTTTTTGACAACATGAAGGGAAATAATATTACTTGCGAGTACTGAAAATCTCACTTTCAATAGAGTGTCCTATCAAAAGTTTTTGGAGGTGCCCGAGGTGCCCGCCCTCCCCATTTGAAATTAAAAACCCTATAACTTTTTCATCAAATGTCCAATTTAGGAAAAAATTGTTTTCCCACTAAGGTCTTGGTAATGCCCTTCTATGGTAAGAATTTCAAAGATGAATGTTTGAAATTGACAGCATAGGGACCTGACCGAATTTTCAAAAAGCCCGTTTTGGACACTTGGTCCTTTAGGGGTTAAGGAACCTGCCCAAAATCAAAAATCGCCCCCCAAGGGACACTTGGTCCTTTAGGGGTTAAAAACCTCGTCCAAGGAGAGAATGGTTGCGTGGAGTTGACCAGTACTCAGTGGCTATTTGTTTGTATACTCAGATATGGCCAAACCAGATTCTTTTATTCTGTGTCCCCTTTCCTAATCGGTCATGGGAGTTCTTGCATGCAATTCCAATATGTTTTCCCACTGTACTTTCTCTCACATTCTCCAATGGTGCAGAATAGTGTTTCTGAGCCCTGCCTCTTCAACATGCGGTGGAACATTGCATTTCTTTTTTGCTTTCTTTTTCTCTTTTTGGCACCTAGGAGTTGGCAACTTGCTTTATTTTTTATTTATTTTTTGAAGCAAAACAAAAACCAGGTTTGATTGCAAAAAGTCACCAGTACAGACCGAAGTGCCAGTTCCGGCAACACCAAAGGACTCACGACTCCAAACTAACATGAAAAACTTTGACCCAGACGATGTGGTCACCTTGAACGCTACATAGCAACTCATGGCAACCCCAAGTGGAGTCGAAATGGTTGGCCGCCTTGTTTCTACTAGCCTCGGTGTTGGCAGTGAGAACTCTGCCCCAGGGTCCTCCCATAATCAGTGAGACCCTGCCAAATGACGTTCTCAACCTTATATTGATTCCACCTCAACTGATTGAACACCCAATCGTTTCTGGCAAGCCATATAGTCCAAAGAATAATCCCTCTTAAGAGGAGCCAGATTCTATTGAGGTTCGAAAACCTCCGGGGAGGCCTACTTCCAAAAAGGGCATGTTTGAAATTAACACTACCCCATTGGGAGTGTGGGGAGTTACTGAGGCGACGAAGAATCTCATTAACATAGTCCCACGCGTCTCTAGCTTGACTACAGCTCCAGAACCTATGCAAAATGCTCTCCTATTCACCCAGACTACAAACGGTACAACTATTATCAATGTTAGGAGAAGCCCGTTTCCTCCATTTATTCACAGCAACAGCTTTGTGCCATAGTTGCCAGATAAATCCCGCTTCTTTTCCACTTCGCTCTTTGTCCCAGACATTGCGCCACCTAAGTTTGAAGTTGTTGGGGAGAACTTGACTCCATTTCTTCTGGACCACATTCGGTGGTGGACGGCGAGCTCGAAGAATCATCCTTCCATGTTTGGAGGAGTTGGCAACTTGTGGCAATTGTCCGCATGAAGAAGAGAAAAAATTCATAGACCGGAATTAAACCCACAACTACTTTATTTGATTTGCGTATCTCTGCCATTGCCTTGTGGTTTTGGGTCATCTCGGACCAAGGAACATCGCAAAACCCAGAGCAACAAATTAGCCGAATTATAGGACCATGGAAGAAAAAGAGTAAAATTTGGCTTAGAAGACAGGTTGAGAGTTTTGTGGTCTAATGAGCCAATTTGGAGGCCAGTTTGGGGGCTCTTTCCGAGCAACCTCCCAAAATTTCTCCTCCTTAGCACTAAGACCTCTCAAACGAGGGGATCCGCCGAGCAGGCTGCCCGTGGAGGCCCACCAATCCTCCCAATATCCGCCCCATTGCCTCCAGATACCCGACTTCCTCTGCAAGCCTCCCCTCTCAACCAAAGTCCAGGGAGACGAGTTGAGCACATGATATGGGAAGCACAGAAAATGGAGACACGTTTGTATTTTGTGTCCAAATTCACCCTAGAATACTCATGTCATGGAGTTGTAGCATGAAGGAGATGATGAGCACATTGTTGATTGTGGAGGATGTGGCTATGGCTATGGGGTGGAATAATTGGGGAAATGTGTGTCATTGTATCATGTATGGTGTTGAATGGAGTTCAATATTGATATTGGCTTTGTGGAAGGAAAAGGATTGCCTAGGCATGTCGCGTGTCTCAGTACATTTGGGTTCAAGGTTTAGTTCATGTTCACTTAGGATTTTGCATAAGAGTGGTGTGGATGAAGAGTGTGGAGTTCTCCAATTCTCTAGCACACATTTGTGGATGACATCGATATTCTTTTGTGCATAAAGATTGTGAAAGGTTTTACGGCGAACATTTATTGAAGGTTGTGTGAGTTACTGTGATTTTTGTGAACCTACCATATAATGCAGACAGAAAAAACACGAGATACGACGTTCTCCTTTTCAAACTCGAGTCTGAACCCTAATCTCAGAAATGCCAAACTTTGCACCTTAGCCCTACACCCAAACCTCAAATGCTGCATTTTAAACCTACACCTAAACCCCACACTCAACTCTAAACCTAAAACCCAAAACCACCCCAATGTCAATTCCACACCTCAAACCATGTGATTACAATCCATCGTTTCCCAATGTGTGATGAATATCCATAGTTCTTAACCACATCCTAAACCTACTACACTAAATTTAATGTTTGGTGTCATGCACTTGTGAATGCTATAAGTTTTTACTTTTGATGAAGATTTTTACTAAGAGCACAAAATTTTATATTATTCTAAGAGGGGATCATTGTAGACACAGTTGATAAAAATCTTCATCAAAAGTAAAAAATTATAGCATTTACAATTCATTTACCGTGCATGACACTAAACATTAAATTTAGTGTAGTAGTAGTGAACTTCATAAAATAAACGAAGAAATCCATTGAAGAAAAACTGTAATTTCCAATCTCTTGTTGGATTACTGAAGAGTTCTTTTGGAATGATGAGTCTGATGAATGAGTTCATTGGGGTGCGCCTGGGCAATCCTTTTCCTGGCCAAGGATTTCCCCTCCTTGCACAACATTTTGCTACACAATCCCCTCTTTGTATTTTTTTTGGGAGTTGTAGACAAAACCTTCTCGTGTATTTACATTGGGTGAGGCCCCTTATTGTAAAATATTGAAAATGAAAAAACTCCATTGATGTTAATATCACCATGAGGGTCCATAGAGAATTTGGAGGCTACAAGCTTTGAATCTAGCATAAAATTTGCCAAAAAAACATCTAGAAACCTCTCCAAAAAAGAGGGCCTAAATATGAGCGTTTGGGACCCACCGTGGGCTAGGTGTAGGGTGGGGAGGGAGCTACAAGGCAAAACCATCAGTGGAGAAGGGGGGGGTATTAAGGAGTGTTTGGAAGTGCCACTTTCCACGAAATTGGCTCGTTGCTCTATTGTACTTGCAATAAAAAAAGACCACTGAGATTTAAGTGTTTTTTGAGGAAGTGCTATTAAAAAGTGAGGAGGACATCAACCCACCGCTTCTATCTTTTGTGCCCTGTCGTAGAGACAAACTCTATATGACACAAAAAATTCAATGACATAAAAGCTCAATATTTGGGATGTTGAACGAGCTAGGAAGGAGGCGGGCCTCATGTGGTCCATTTGGCACAAGGCCGTCGCGATTAACGTCTGGAGAGGCCGGACTCACAGTTCCGTTGATCAGAGCTGCCAGTTATGTGTGCACGCGACCCCTGAGACCATGCTTCACAGATTTTGGGACTGCAGTTCGGCTAAAGAGACCTGGACCTGGGGCGCCAAGTTACTGGTCTGTATGGTGCCGAATCATACCAACAACCGGGATACCCACAGGCACAATCGTAGTCTCGTTGATTTCAACAGCATGGAATGGCGCAACCGAAGGGGTGTTCCGAGACGGGACATTCTCAGGCAACGTGTTAACCTCCAGACCGCTCGTCATCTCCCGCATGGGAACCCGGGGGCGAACAGTAGGGAGGGCAGCCTTGAATTTTCCTTAGACGAGAGTAGAGACGAGGACGACATCAGGGACGGTTCTCAACCCCGTCCTTTCACTCCGACTTGGAAGCAAGGTATTTTTGGGCATCGCATCTCGAAGCGTTTCACCCCGATTAGCAGAATCTGGCTCTTGCTTCGTGGGATCATTCTTTGGCAGATTTGGTGGGAAAGGAACGACTATGTGTTTAACGACATTAAGTGGACTTGCCAGAAAATGAGAGCTAAGGTCTGGCTAGGGCTCATTGACTACGGACGTGCTGTTTGGTCTAAAGTTCAGGTCAGGAGTAATTTGGCGCCGGAGAAGGACTCGAAGTTTGCTAAGCGGTTCAAGAACCTCTGGTGCTGCAACGAAGTCCTGGCTTCGTGGGTGGATGAGAGGCCGCGGTGGAATTTGTCGCCTTGTGCTTTTAGGTCTTAATCTAGGTCTAACCCCCTCACTAACTCTCTTTGTTGGTTCCGGTGCCTAACCGGCCTCGCCGGACCTGGCGGGGTCTGCCCGGTCCCTTTGTGTTCTCCCGTTTCCTGCAGTAAAGGTCCTCTTTACTTGTGTAAAAAAAAATGACATAAAAGCCAAAAATACTCATTTAAAATATGTAGAATTTTTATCTATATCAATAGGTTTTAATTCAAATTTGTTGTGTCGTAATTTATTTCCATATTTTTGGATGAGAATAAATTAAATCACATATTCAATTGCACTTTTATATATTACTTCTTGTGCCTTTTTGGAGATGCTTAAATTGATTTTGAATAAATTGTCACTGTATTCTTAGATTATCTTTTATTTCACAAGTACAATTCACCAAGGGCCTACAATAAATATGATGCATTTCATGTATACATCTATCAATATTTTAATATAGAGCTTCATATCTTCTTCATTTTCCGTTCATTTTGAAGTAAAAATTTGCCTTGATAATATGTGAATTTGATATATTATATAACACTCTTAAGCTACTTAGATTGAAGCAAAAAAGACCAATATGAAGACAACTTTCCATTCAAGAAGATTTGATGATGATGAATTTTAAATGTTACAAGGATGGCTACTAAGCATATGATATGTAATTAAAAGCATGTCTGGTCATACTTTTACATTTATTGGTATTGCTGCATATTATACTTAAAAGTCATAATAATATTTTTATGTCTATGAATCAACTTAATCATAATGATGTATATATAGTGTGGGGTATCTATATGTTTTGTACTTATCTATTGTACCAAGAATCTATCCATCAATTTCAGCTATGAATGGATAAATGAATCTTATCTTGACATTAATACTTGAAAGATCAATTTTATAAGCCTTCAATACTCATAATTACACAATTAAATAGAACTTATTTTTTTTAAAATTATTCATCCAAGATGCTATAGGCACATAGAAATTCATGAATTAAATATGGATTTCATTTGTTTCAAATAATTTTTCTTGAAAGTCTTTCCAAAAGATGAAAGAGGTGAGAAATGGAAGGTGAGATTTACATTGACCAAAATAACGCGTTTTGAATTTCATGCTCTCCTCTTGTGCAATAATCAAACGAATGAGTAGAAATGGCGATCAATGTTCTTATGCCTTATCTAATGCAAGCTATTGTAGTCAGTGGTTTCTTTTGGCACCTACATGTCAAAGTAATCATTTTTTAAAGTGCAATGGTTTGGACATAATAGGTATCGCCTAGGTACTACATGGGTATGACCTAGGCATTGTGGAAGTATTACATTGGCATTACATAGTATCACCTAGACAAATTTCTTAATTTTCCAATTTTTTTGGACATTCTCCATTGTGAATCGATTATGTACAAAATTAACTCCCCCATACTTCCCCAAATTCCCAAAGAATGAACTAGCAATTTGCTACACTACTCCTAATTCAAGTCACCTTCTCGATATGGTGTTAGTGACTAACATAAAGATCATAAAGTAGGAAGTGGCATATGGGGTCACACCTTCTCACTTTAAAGAAATCTCCCGTACCCATATAAAATAGGACGTGGATGTAATTTTTAGACCTCACACATAGTATTATAGCTCTCCAAAACTGGATTTCCATCTTCACCATAATGAACAAATTGATTTAGGCACATAATTAGCAGCTCACAACTTATGAACGTCTAGGATAACTCCCACTACATGAAAGCAACCATTAGCATCTACCCTTGGGAGGAGGAAGTAGTTCCATACTACTAAACCTATGTATGATGGACACAAATTTAGAGCATGTCCAATCATTGCATATTTGAAGCCACTACATGGGGCTTTTAGAGGGGCTATTTGTGGGCCACAGGAGGGAGATGTAGGTGCTCGCTCCACTAGTCCTCAAAATCCCACCTGCAAATTTTCTTTAGGCCAATTAATGACAGAAAAAGTGAATGATGACAATGAGGACTAGAACGAGCGCAGTCTACAAAAGCCTCCCTATGCAATGCACTTCTATAGTTACAGGGGCTTTCGAAAAGAGTAGAGTGTTTGAGGACGTTAGTGGAGAGTGGTCAATATGTTCTCTGTCTCCCTACAATGATTTTCAGCGTTTTAGTGCCTGGTTGAGTGAGCCACTGAGCTGTTGGCAATGCTCTTAGTTATAATACGAACATAAACTTCGCCTGCTCGAAAGCAACCTTACGAAAAAGGTAAAGTTTGGTTTCTTTTGGCCCGGGCGCTTGCTCGGCCTCGCCGGCCCTGGCGGGGTCTGCCTCTTTTCTTTTTTCTCCCCTTTTCTTCGCAGTAAAGGTTCTCTTTGCTTGTGTCAAAAAAAAAAAAGGTAAAGTTTGGGGCAGCTGCAAACAATAGCTAACAGGATGTGGGCCACAGTAACTGCCCAAATCTCCCTGCACTGTACATCTCGAGAACTGAGTCAGTGGATATGGATGACGTCACAACGGCTCACAACAGCGACCGAGGCCATTTCGTTGATGAACACATTTGGCGAACATGCTTAATTACAAAGTTCTAAATTTAGCAATATATACATTTCGGCGTGAAGCCCACTGAGATTGGCTAAAAGGCAAGAATGGAAAGATACCTTTTCACCTTTATGATCATGTCATAAGGAAGCCATATTGTAGATTCGCAATCTTAACTGCTCATCTTTAGTAGGGGGCCCATTTAGCACCAAATCATGGCCCTAATCAATATCAACCTTCTAATTATGCCCCCCTTGACGGCTTCGCCTTTACAGCCTCATGCCCTCTAACTAACTACCATTTATTATGGTCCCCATAGCCTCATAAAATTACCCCCCTAGCCCCATTGATTAACCGTAAAGGCCCATAGAGGGATTTTTACTTCTTTTGGGAAAGTAACTGTGGCATCTTCTAAGCTTATAATGATATGGTGTGGTAAAAAATTTGTAATTTTTTTAAAGTGAGTGAAAGATAATTCCCCCTTAACTAGAATGGGCTACCTGGGGAATCTGTATTCTATGTGGGTGGATGAGCTGTTTGGAGGGTGTACCCGAGAATGGCATGAATAGGGAATTGTTTGGGCAGGATTTGGGAAGAAACGGGAAAGGATTAGGTGTTGGATGGCATCACACCAAATTTTGTAGTAGCTGGAGACTTTATGTTTCATGACAGATCCTAAACATCATAACCTACCATGCACATGATGCGGCCAATCGTCTTTTGAGGGATTTTAAAACCGGAGGTCTTCATGGAATTGGTCTTGTGTAGGAGCATGAGAGGAACAGGGTGATTTTCATGTTGGTGACACTTTGCTTGGCTGTAGTTAGGTGATGATGCATGGCCAATGAATTTTAATCTCTCTCTCAGCACAAATGGACAATTCTTTCTAGTGAATCTAGACCAACATGAGATATTACACAAAAATTCATGAACCATTTCATTATCATGAAATTATAAACAATGTCATTATCACAAAAATTTAAACATATGTGGAGTTTCTTAACTGTGAAATGGTAAGGTGTGGATTTTAATTTTTTTCCTTTTGATCCTGTAAAAGTGGATTCATGAATGAAATCCTAATGAATGTTTACTTCATCATTTAAAACTCTGACTTAGAGATCATGTAGGATTATTAAAGAATTGTTTAAATGTGGGATGAAGATAAATCATCTCTTTTTGACAAGGGATCCCTTTCTGATTGTAATGATGTTGTTTGTGAATCATATCACCTCTTCAAACCCTTACTGATAAACGTCCCAAGGTGGGCTTTTGCAAATCTTGGGCACGTTCCATGGTTGCAATTTATATTTACAATTCTTGAAATTTTGTATAAAGGTGTAATTCCTTAATCAACATGGAAATATAACTTCAATTCTCATCCAATCTCTGTAAAAAACATTTTATCCCATCTTAAAGAAAAACTTCTCGAGTTGGGCATGTCGGGCAACTGTGAAAACTTTTGCTAGGACACTTTGGTAAATGCGAGATGTTTGATACTAGCAAGTAATAATATTTCCTTTCATATCATCAAAAACATTTATTGTCTTTGGTAAAAACTAGCATTTTAACCCTAGTCAACCATTTTCATCCATTGTTGTCAAGTTACCAAAAACCTTCTTCTTTTCTACATAAAACCTAGAGATCTTCATGTTTCTCACTTCTTATTTTTTCTACTACAAGATGTGGTGTAAACTTCCTATTGACCGTTTGGATTCTCATTCAAAAAAAATTGAAGTTTACAAAAAAATATAATGTAAATTGGCAGTTTTTGAATCTCTACTCCTTGCACATTTCAAAAAATATGCTACACCTTTTTTCTATCTCTAAAAATTGGCGTAAAAGGAACTAATATCATGCTTGACATGATGGTAATGGATTATGATTGGGGACAAAAAAGCTTGAGGATGAGTGAGGAGTAGCTCCGCAATTTGTAATGAAGGGGAGTTTGGGTGTCAGGCACAAAAGTGAGGTACAAAGGCAAAATGAGATCTTTGTACCCGTATTTGCAACCCAGAAGATGGATGAGGATGAGATTGCAAAAAAAATTGTCCAATTCTCATTGCAAAAACCTTCAACAATACAAGAAACCAGAAGAAATTTGCGGATGGCATCAGATCTATACTTGGAAGGAGAATGTTGTTTATACATTCTTCAAGCTTGAGCATGGACTTGCAACATTGAGTGTATGAATTCAATAGTATATAAAAATATGACAAACAAAGCAAAAAAGCTAAATGGCAAACAAATCAGGTTTACCCCACCCAAAGAATTTTGATGGTAGTAATAAACCAAGTGGCGATGAATTAACAAGATTAGGATTTACGGATGTAAACTCGGCTCTAGCAATCACAGTAATTGCCATGGAAAATGGCCCAATCAAAAGCAACGGGGTCACTCTTAAGCAACTTTGAAGAGAAATGGAGACTATGAATGGAGAGATTGTGGAAGAAGTAATACAATATGCGGATATGGTACAAGCAAACACGGTCAAGTCTTTGGTGTCAACTCATTGCTACTTCAAATAGGGGAGAAGTGTCAACTCTTCGATCCCAACTCATTGCTACCATCATGGCGGCAGAGACATAAGCATTAGAGTTGGAACAACAAGCCATCGAGAACAAGATGGACATGTCAAACAAATATCGTTCAAAATGCTACAACAAACAATTACATTATAGTATATATATTATAAAAATTTAAAAAACATATTATAAAATCCAAAAAATCTATTAAAATAAATATATAACCAAAACATTTACAGTATATATATTATAAAAATAAGAAAACATATTTTAAAATCCAAAAAAACTATTAAAATAAATATATAACCAAAAAAATCATAGTATATCTATATATTAAAAAAACCCAAAAAACTATAAAACAAAAGAAAAAATCAGTATATCTACATACTACTATACAAACCAAAAACAAATACAAATACAAAAACAAAAGTAGCAACAACAACAACAACAACAACAACACAAATACACCATATTAAAAATAAACCTAAAGATATATCAAATCATCCATTGCAAGCTTAGAGGTTGTTTACATCTAGATGGTTAGGGCTAGAGCCCAAAAAATTCCCGAGTTTTGATTGGAGTAAAGAATTGGTACCCCGGAAATGGGTTTACATCAAGCAAAATGCAGGCCGTGGCCCAAAGTTTTTTTCGTGGATGAGAAATCTAGTTGGAATCCTACATGGCAGATTTGAATAGTGTTTTATAGAACTTAAGGAGACTTATTTCCTACAACCTCTAGGAGGTTGTATTTTCGGAAGGCGAGGAGAGTATTTTTCGGAACGTATTTCAGCCAATCATTTATAATATTTTAATGTTGAATTCTGACTATTAAAGAACTGAATTGTCCATCAAAGAAAGAAGTTACATTTACTGCTGATGGCGTGCGAATGCAACGTCTTTATTTTTTGAAAGCCTTAGTTTTTAGAATCTAAGTTTGTTAACGAACCCTAAAAATTTGAGTTAAATAGAGAAGCAATTGTCTCATGTTTTCATTTTTTGGAAGCTCTTTGAAGCTCTTTTGCCTTGTAAGTTTTGCAATAGTGTGTGTGTGTGTTTTTTTTTTTTTTTTTTTTTTTTTGGGCAATGGAAGGAGGGTATTTTCAAAATGTTGAAGGAAGAGAGCCTCAAATTTTAGTCTGAATTCAGCTTGGATGATGTCTTCTTCTTCTATTCCTCAATTTTAGACCCATGGTCCGTCTTTGAGGACAAATGCAGTTCAAGAGAAGGGCAAAAATGTGTTGGAATCTTCCTTTCGTAGGCTGTCGTGTAGTGACAATGACCTGTAGGAAGTTGGATATCAGCCTCCTCCTCAAATGTTTTCACAATCTCGAGATTTTTTTCAGCCTCCATATTATTCACAACCTAGTTTTTGAGTGACATGGAGAAGAATGTATTGTTGGAGGTGAAGAAAGAAGGAGAGCCGAAGCTTGTTCCAAAGAAGAGAGGCAAAGGTCCAGCAAAGGCGAAAGGTGCGAAGAAGACCAAAGTGACTGTAAGAAAGGCCACTAAGAAGAAAGACGAAGCAACAATTCCACGTTCTAAAGTCCATGAAGAAGGAGAAGGTGACAAGGAAGAAGACGAAGGTGACAAGGAAGAAGACGAAGAAGAGGAGAATTTGAGGTGGAAGGATGACGAAGTGGACACATTGATAGCTATCCGTGGCGAGTTGGAAGAAGAATTTTCCAAGGGGGCCAAAAAACAAGGTATGTACTGAAATCTATCAATTTTCTAGAGGACCTACATATTTGCAATATTTTTGGACTTGGAGGAATCTTGAGGAGCAAAAGTGCTTGAGCCTTCTTGAGCCTTTGCCTTCACAAGGAGCCAAAAAGGGCCAATTGGACCCCCTTTCCCCCCAAAATCCGACTGGATCCGGTGCACAATGACCAAAATGGCACCACTGGGATCGAACGGGCCACCTCTAGCCTCCCCTTGAAGGCCTCACACTACTCTAGCCACCAAGCCTACTGGCTTTCGGTGTGCTAGTGTTGGATAAAAACCTTCCTATACTACTATTTCTGTGATTTATTGTGTGTTGTCCAAACATTTTAAAGTCCATTTTCAGGCCTTTAATGATGTTTTTGAGCATTTTAGAGCACTCCTATTGCATGAAGATTGTACATGACCATAACCAACAGTTTACATATTTTTTGGTCAAGGTCAAAATGCTTGGTTGAAGGTACAGGTGTGTATGGCAGCAGCAATTCGAGGATGTACTCGAACTGCTTTATCTTGCAAAAAGAAGCACATGAGTTTACTTACCAAATACAAGAATGACAAGCGCCTATATGATATTTCAGGAAATAACCGCCACCAATAGAATAAGTGGTTTGACCACATGGACTTGTAGAATGGAACAAGGGCAAGTGTAAGAAATGAAATTCAAGCAAGTGCTCAAGAGAGTGTCATGGAGTCACTAACACCCAACAAGGCATCAAAGCATCAAAACAATTCAGAAGAAAAACAAGGCAGATAGGCTAGAAGGATATCTAGAAGCTTCAATTCAAAACAACAAAGACATGATTGATAGTTTCAAGTCTACTTCCTCATTGTTGCATATGATGGAAGGCCATATGGCAACACTAGTACAAAAAATCTAGGACTAGGTGCTCATATCAGATTCACTATATGAATCATCAAACATAACTATAGCATCTTCTCGCATATGATACTCCCAAAGTGCTTTCGCTATGCAAACATGTGAATCAGCTGCCTCTCGAAGCAATACAGACTCTTCTTCATTTTCCTTGATTAAAAACGCCTTCGCATCTCCACCTTCGTCTTCTTCTACAATTCTAATTGGCTCGTCTCTTCCAATTCCTATCCTTCTTCTTACTTCAGCAATTGCAACCTGTTCGCCTCTAAGCTCTTGCCCTGTAGCTACTTCTCCTTCATTAATTCTTCGGTCTAAGTCATCTTCACCAATTTGGATCCACTCCCGATCAAACCTATCCGTTGAAAGGATGCAAATATTGTGTAAAACAATACAAGTAGCAACTACATCCGGCACAAATTTCAGAGGACACTCCATACGTTTCATAATTATCCGCCACCAACATTTCAGAATTCCGAAAGCACGTTCTACACACATTTGGGTAGAGCTTTGGATAAATTCCAATGAGCTTTATAGGGTGGAAGACAAACATCAACCCCTCCCTTAAAAGGTGAATATATCCACGGCCTCACTGGATATGCCGCATCTCCAATCAATTTGTATGGTAACAATCCTCCTTCAATATATTTTCTACCTACTTTTGTAAGCTTGAAGACCGTACAATCGTGCATGCTTCCTGCCCATCCAAATTCATAATCCTAGAAAATGCAATTTGTGTCAACTATACTTTGTAGTAATGCACAGTGGAAAGATTTTCGACAATAGTAATCTTCACCTCCAACTACTGGTGCTAAAATCGGTATATGAGATCCGTCTATGGCACCTACTACATAAGGAGTGCCATGTAATGCCTCAAAGTCCCTTGCTAAGTTTTGTAATTTAAATTCATTTGGAAACTTCACAAATTTCTTTTGAAGATGTAATCTCACTGTACTACAAAATAGTCTCACTATGCCTAAAACGGTACATTTTGCTACTCCAAATAAATCACCTACAATTTGCAATCCATTTCCACTTCTAAGACGGATTAAAGAGATTGCTATCCTTTTTTCAGTAGAAATAGCATTTCTAAATTTTGTATCATTTTTCTTTAGAACTGGATCCAATTCTACACAAAAAAATTGGAAAGTACGGTGGGACATTCTAGTTCTCTGTTTAAACATTAATTCTATGTAGGAGCCCATCAAATGCCTATCAAAAAAACCCTCTTGCCTCTAATGCTCCACACACCTCTCTCCCTCGTATTTTACAATTCACATAAAACTACAACCAATGCTGAATTTTGCAATTCAAAGCCCATCATGAGGGCTTGCATGCTCAAAACATGTTGAATCAACATATAACAGGACCAATACAAGCTAGCACTACTAGGGCTCGTTTTCTTCTATCCATGATGCCAAAAAGCGTAAAAAAATGGCCCAAAATTGAGAGAGATAGAACAAAACAACACACAAAGATGTAGGCAAATGTAGAATACAAGAAATTCTTTCACTACGGGGTAATTCTAAAAAGAGCCCGTTTTCATGCAACTACTTAGAAATTCAGCCCAAGTGCACAATGGGCCACAACCCTTCTATTCGGGTTTACACCTAAACTTTGGGCCACAACCCACTTAGAACTCCCTTGTTTGGTGGAAGGTACCCCGCTTACAATGGTTTCATCCTTCAAGCGGGGTACTACTTGTGTCTATGGGCTCCTACCCAAACCTTCACGTGTAAACAACCCCTTATACTCCTATTTGGCGGAGACTTTGAAACAAACCGAGACCCCATGCCTAACTTAATAAAAATACACCCATCGGCACATAATAAAAGAGAAAAAATGTACTTTATCCCAAGTACAATAAAACTCCACCCCTAGTATCAACACATCTTTAATACATTTGCACCCCTCCTAAATAGCAAACACACACTACACAATATCCATAATGCCGCATTTTTACAAATAACCCACTACATTCAACAAAACAATGAACACCCCCCTTGCATATACTATTTACCTTAATAATCACCATTCACCCCTCTCTAAAAAAATGTAACTAACTTCTATCACTCCCATACTCTAATGTAACACTATGGACTAACATCCTCCTAAATAAATTAGCCGCCCTATATAACCCACCCAAACAACACGTTAACATAAAACATCCATATATAAAATTCATTGAAGAAAATAAAGACATTATACAACATAAAGAATCAATAGATAAAAAAATATACAACTCTATCCATAACCAACCCCCCAACACAAAATACAATAAAAAAAAAACTTCCTATTTTTCCCCAATGAACTAATTATAGAGTCATTGAGATGCTTTGAACTTGTATCAGAATATTCACACCCGCCCCTACCACCCCACACATCCCTCTATATTTGACCGCAAACACATTTTACAACGGCACATGTATTCTAACATGGAATGTCTCATCCCTCAACATTGCCCTTCCATGCATCCAAAACCTCACTACATACAACAACTCTCCTCTTGCCATAATTGCCATCCAAGAAACCAAACTCACAACTACAAAGTCTACTATATTCATACAACAACAAAATTCTAAATACAAACTTAATTTTAATAACACCCATGCACTCACACGTTGTATCCAACAACGCCGCCCATACACACCAGGCCGTGGTGGCCTTCTCACTCTAATCCACAAATCGTATGCATTTCTAGATAACATCGTCAAAATCCCTACATCAATGCACATATCTCTGTATACACAAATCCTAAAAATCAACAACCAACCCCTTCAACCATGGATAATACTCCACATTTACATGCCATCTCACCCTGAAGATGTTAGATTCATGACAAACATCAAAAACACCATTTCCACCCAAATCAACAGTCAACCAAAGCACACATATTTACTATGTAGTGATTATAACAAAGATGTCGCACTAATC
Source organism: Bryoerythrophyllum caledonicum (assembly GCA_963971425.1). NCBI lineage: Eukaryota > Viridiplantae > Streptophyta > Bryopsida > Pottiales > Pottiaceae > Bryoerythrophyllum > Bryoerythrophyllum caledonicum. Next base: position 17,713,813 of record OZ020525.1, on the reverse strand, counting down.
GGGAGACAACACAAAAATTGTTTTTTTTCCACCACAAACCATCAACCATCAATGGCGTAATGTCAAAGATAAACTAAATTCTACATATGCTCCTAAAGACACACAATTTTCCAAACAAGGAGGCTATGACCATTAGACCTAAGCTTGATAGATGTTTTTTACATACAAAACCCCCCAATCACTCACCATACACAAGCACAACTAAAACCAGAATTATCTCAACTTAAACCACTCACCAATCAAATAAAATATCCCACGAAACACACTCATTAGCAAAATACCCACAACACCAAACAACAAAAGCATTCAAATACTAAATTCCTTCCCAAAAACTAATGCACAAGCTTTCAACACAATGTTTCTTTAAGAAAACTCTCTACAAATCGACCCCCTTCTTGACTGTCTTAAAAAACAATGACCAATTCTCTCAAATCAATGGCTTCAAGCTTGTAACACCCTAGACATAATAATAAATAATATCACCAACACCTCAAAGAAAATGTGTAAAGCCCCACCCATACCTCAATCAACACCCAAAACATCCAAACAATGAGGCTATTTACCACAAAAACTCTAAAAAAAGTGGAAATTATACTTAACAACCTACCACATCACTTGAAAAACAATTAGAAATGTCAAAAATGATCCACAATGGTTTACTCACCCTATTTGCTAAGAAATACAAACCTTACAACATCCCAAATTCCACCCTCGCCACCTCCCTACACATCACCAAAAGAATTGTTACATGATATTTCATTAATCACAAAAGAGGCCAACAAACAAACCAGAAAAATAACTACCAAACATACCAAAGAAAATATCAAAATAGCCATCTCTAAGTAAAGACAATTATATGAAACGAGCCTAAAGAAAATCAATCAAAGAGTCTTCAAAACAATGAATCTCCACCACTAGACTGCATCACCAACCAATACAACATCCTATCTATCCCCATTTCAAATGAGATTTACAACCAACATACAAAAAAATAGGCCTACCATACCCACATGAAACTATTTACCAGACCATCCGCCTACATGTGCGTGTGCGGTAAGACAATCCATGGCATGACCTTGATGGATTTACTATAGATAAACGTGGTGAACCACAAATCCCATTACATATCTACTTCAACCAAGCCACATACGATACATGCCTCAAGAATCTAGGAAACAACAAAGTCCCAAGGCCTAACTCCATTCCAAACTCCATATTAAAACTTATGCCCTCAAGATTCCACAAACTTTTCTTCTTATTCTTCTCTCGTTGCTTAGAATAAAAACCAATCTTTGCCTCATGGAAAACTACTATATAACTACATTAAAAAGGAGACCCCTCAATGCTTTCCAACTACAGACCAATTGCCCTAGCCAACACCATCTATAAACTCTTCACAAGCATGTTCATATCCATTCTATCCGCATATGGAGGAAAACACCAAATCCTAGACAACAATCAAGAAGGCTTCCGTGCGGAAAGAAGTACCGCTAGACAACTCCAAACCATAATTGCCGCACTTGAAGACGCACGAATTACAAACCAAGACATATACATTTTATATATTCATTTCAAAAATGCACTTGATTCTATAGACTTTGCAAGATTATTAGCAATTATGGATGACCTTGGAAACCCCTCTGATGCAATCGAACAGTTGGAAATATCTACTCGCACTTGTCCCCCTCATACGTTGGAGAATATTTCGGAACAACATGCCCCATCCTCATACAACGCGGAACCATACAAGGTGATACTTTAAGCCCATATCTATTAATTATTTTCTTACAACCACTACTAAGATGGATGCAAATGAGAAACAACTCTCATGTTAGTTGATGGCGGGTGGTTGTTAGGCTCTGTAACACTTGTTAAGAATTAATAGTAGACTTAATATAGCCAAGACAACCATGTACTGGCTATTGGGGGGCTAAACTAGTCTTTTTAGGCTCTTAGAGGTGTAAACAAAGCTATTATGGGGCTCTTTTGGAGTGGTTGTAACCCTTGCTTCTTTATTCTTTTCAAGTCTTGGATGTTGTTGTAGTTTGAGCTGATAGGAATTGGAGCATGTTGTTGTAGATAATGGTTGGTGGTTTGCCAACATTTTTACAAAGTGTTACTCTTTTTCTCAAGCGTGTTTGCGAGACAAATCCTGTTGAGACAAAATAGAAGTTTTCTTGGAGTTTGAGGAAGCTTATTATTGGATGGTTGTTTATCCATGCCTTGTTTTAGTCTAGGTTTATCGTTGATAGGCTTATAGTTTACGACACCTTTTACTAGCGATGCAGAGTGACACGACACAACGGCTACACCTTTGGAACATCACAAGTCATCATTAACTTGGTTGCCTATGCCAATGACCTTGCCGCTATAGCCGGTAAACTTCAATCACTACAAATTCAACTTAATAAAATTTACAAATTTTGTGATTGGTTTATATGGATGTTAGTGCCCAAAAATGTGCCGCCACAGGATGCCCAAACAAATCCAAAATGAACCCCAATACATTCAAAGCACTTATGCAAGCCACCAATATAAAATACCGTAACCAACCCATCCCCATACTTCATCAAAACAAACCATAAATATATCTAGCACAAATCTTGTCCCCTCACTAAAATGGAAGATACAAATCCACATCACTACCACAAAACTTACTAAACAATGCAAAGAACTAATAGCATGCCCGGCCACTATGAAACAAATAATAAAAATGATAGACACAATACTAAGACCCAGTGTAACATACAACTTACATGCAGTCCTATACACTATGCATGCTCTCAAAAAACTTCACCAGAAAATCATTGCCATACAAAAAGTCATTTGTGGCCTTTCCAAATGTATGTTAAATGTCATAACTCAAATTTAGTAAAGTCTATTTAGATTAGAAGCTTTTATTTAATTAAAAATGCTCACCTCCATTGTATAAGAGAACAACTTCAAAATGCACTCAACGACAAAGGTAGACTTAATAAGATCTACAAAGGACTCACTCATTCTATCCTTGCCAAATATAGTGGTGCTAAAAACATTCATAGAATAAACAAAGCCGATTGCATTTGATCACCAATCATCGGAAATTTTTTTCTACTAAAAAATAGAACAAAAGTTTACTTAAAAAGCACACTCACGGATTTCCTTTTAAAACCCTCACCCTTAGAGAAAATGTGGCTACAAAAAACCCGAAATGACACAAGAATCAACCGACACCTCTCCCAAAAACTTTTTTAAAAGAAAATTCAACAAATATTACCTATTTAAAATAAATTACGTTACCAAATAGAACACACATTATGAACCACAATGACTTCAAAATATTTCATCATACACCATCTAAATTAATAAAAAGTGCTCTTAATATTGCCCAACAACTATTTTACTATCCCCCATGCCTCAATACATGCGCTTCATCGTGCCAAATACACCCAAATCCATGCACACTGAAAGACGCATACGTCACAATGACATCTATAACAATAACCAACAAAAATATCAATCAATAACAATCCATCAACAACAATAACGTCCATTCAACAATGATAACATCCAACAAAGAAACAACCCCCCACCAATAACCAATAACAAAAACAATCATGTGCTTCATTGTGCCGTATACACCCAAACCCATGCACACTGAAAGACGTATACGTCACAATAACATCCATAACAATAACCAACAACAATAACAATCAATAACAATCCATCAACAACAATAACAATCCATCCAACAACAATAACATCCATCTAAAAAACAACCTCTTCCACCAATTTACCCTCCCAACCCACCGCATCCATACCACCTCCCCTCCAACACACATCCTCAAAATCCCATCCGCATATCCAATAAATCTCATTCTTGACCATAAACACAAAAAACATTTAGACTAAAAAAATTACAAAAAATGATACTAAGTATTTATTCTAGAGGCAACATAATAACAATACCTACAACAAATGGCTACTCCAAAGAAACCTCTTTCCATGGAATGACCAAAACACTTATACCTATGAGTCCGCACAATTAACTCAATATTATCAAAACACCCAAAACAATTTCTATCTGGAAATCATTCAAGCGCACCACCCTCAAGAGCAACCTCCCAACTCAAGAACCATTACCCTACCCATAATCATTCCCCTCCTCAACATCCATACAACCAAATGCAACCCCGAAAAGGACATTCTCACATCAAACAATACAATTAGGATTAATGAAGATCACGCACATACATACAAAGATAATGGAAGACATCTAATTACTATCTTTGTCACTAGACTGAGATGGCCATAATGGGACCAATATCATAACAACTTACAGACCTCCACAATCATAGAGCCAATAATCTGACGATTTAAAATTGAAATAGTCTAGTTATACCAAAGATATAAATATCGCATCTCAAAAACTAACCCCCTCAAACTAGCACAATACACATTACCTATGCCCATTCTAAATTCATTAATCTCATCCATCAACATCCAACACTTGTACTTTACATCCCCGTCACATGCTCCATTCAACTCACAAAATTTCATTCACCTTTTGTAAGAGACCAAATTTTTGGCTCACTAGAAAATGCCTTTGACCACAAATGGAATGGAAATGGCATTGCACACCCTCACAATATTGAAGATACACATCAGGCAATTCATTGGGCAAGACTAGACGCCAAAAACGATCCAAAAAATACTTTCACCCTCATTATCATGCCAGACAATGACTGGTACCAAAGCTTTAACCCACACTCGGGACCATTCCTAGATTTCCACATCATTGCTTTATTTGAAAGAGACTGAGTACCATATGAAGAATCCACCTTACCACCTCAATTTTGAAAAAAAAACCAAGGCTCAAGCCATTTACCATACAAATACTATGCATATACCATCAAAATAACAACATTGGTACCACATAACAACTTGCTACACTTACCTATATATCAAACAACCTCAACATACGCCAACTCTATTCAAAAATAGCCCCACCTACACCTTCCCAAACCCACTAGTGAATCACAACAAAAAATGGTCCCAACTGAAATATGCAAACACAACACAAACCCACCTTGCTACACCACCCCCTCTCCACATTCCGGAACCATATCCCCTTAAACCTGCATACAGTTACTACATAGATCATAGATGGTTCCTTCAAAGAACCAATAGAAGCAAGCCCCGGACATTGGCATGGGGAAAAAACTGGTTATGGCATACATAACTCCTCCAAAGAAATAAAAGAATCCAAAAGACTACACGGAATTCAAATTTTTCTTAAAGCAAAAATGATGGCCCTCCACAAATCCCTTCAAATTATTACTACACAATATGCTAATGAACCTACACACATCTTTATAGATTGTATAAACGTCTTGTACCTATTAAATACTCAAATAACGTACCCTACCCTCCACAATGGTCACTCCGACCTAGCCATATTAACATCTATGGCACAAATGCTACAAAATTGCACACAAATCACAACCCTCCGTAAACTGAGAGCACATGTCAATATAGAAGGAAGCAAACAAGCGGATAAATTTGCAAATGAAGGGCTAGGTAAATCCCATAGAAATTTCAAACACCCTTATTAACATGTCCACATTACCCCATACTACTTCCAAAGATATAGTTGGTCCTCCATGGAAGACACCCCGGACAAAGACCCCATCAGATTTCTAGATAAATATCTTTAAAATCAAGATCTTACTAACAACCTTGATTTAATCTCAGAAAGCCTCCCCAACATAGACAAATGGATAGGTAACAACAATATTAATAATGAACTCTCAACAAACTTTTGGGAAAATCCCTCATTTACATACTCAGAAAAACGTGCCTTATCAAATTCCGTATTGGACAATATATGGGAAATGCCTGCAAAAAACTCTTCTTTGGAATATAACAATTTCCATCCATAATATGCCCAATTTGCACCTTCACGGACCTGGACACATGGCTGCACGTACTCCTCAAATACCAAAACCATCACATACACTCCCTAATTGTCAAAAGGCACAATAAAGCGGTACGGGAAATCCGGGAACTAATAATATCCTCAAACAAATCCCGATGCTTTATACTTATAAACGCCGGAACATTCAACAACAATCCACAAGAAAACATGGTCCTCCATGGCTACCTCCATGCACATGTGGATCCCAAAGATGTCATTGTAATGCTAGATTTAAATATAACATACTATATGTCAAAGGACTACCTTATAAAGACCCCCCAATGGACCACGTAAATACAAACCTCACTATCGAATTTATTGAATTCAAATATTGTAATGATATAATTCTCCATAAGCAATTGAAAAAAAAATTAATAAATACCAACCACTTATCAATGACATTGCAGCTCTTGGATGGGAAGTTGACCCCCTTATTGTCATCACCGCCAGAGCTAGAGCTACTACTTTTATCCCCTCTATGAAAAGTTTCAAAAAAGCATTCAACATCTCCATTAATCCAATTAAAATTACATTCACAAAAATTAACACCATTGCTATCCAACATGCAATGTCAATACTCCTAAACAAACAAAAAATTGAAAGTAATCAATTTCTTCCAAAATAAAATAATACCCCCTAAAACCCCTCAAAAGCACACATTTAATGTTTACAGTTCATCTCTTGGAATTGAGCCCTGTGGCACTGATTGGTCTTTGGTCTTTGGTTATTGGTTATTTGTTACATAGTGTCTACTCTCGAGAGGGGGGAGTAGTACCATACTACTGAACCTATGTTTGGTGGACATTGGTTTATTGGTGCAACGAACAGACACTTTATTCACTCCGGACCCACTTGGGGGACCGGAGTTCTTCTTATGATGGTAATGAGTCTAGAGCTTTTGTCGTGCAAAAACTTGACATCAAGTGAAGACAAAGTGTGTTGATCCACTCAACTGAAGGAAGAAAATGAACAATTTCTCAACTTTAAACACTATAATCTTTCAATCCCTCCGATCAAAAGTTTATGAAATTTTGTGAGTATGTTACTCAATGAGTCTCAATTTAGATCCTACACTTAAAATCTAGAAATTAATTTTTTTTAGTTTCTTTTCTTACTCATTGCCTTAGAATCAACAGTTTTGAAGTGTTTTTGATATGAAATTGTCACGGTCCTTTAGGGGTTGAACAATCCAAACAAATTTTTGTGAATATTTATTTTTGAAATTTTAGGGTTTGAATAATTTTATAACTCATTACAAAACTAAACATTTTAGTTCACCATAGACTTTTGAGCATTGTTTTTTTAAGATCACTTTATAAAGCTATTTAAATTATATTTTGTAGTATTTAAATGAATGTTTATATATAATCTTAGATACATGATACAACAACCTCATTCCATAAACTTTGTTTGATATCAAAACAATTTGATATTCTAACTTAGCATACTTGCTACACACTTGTTATATGACAATTAATGTATAGTGCATTTTCACATGGATGTAGGTGCATGTAAAGGTACTAGTTTTCTATCACATGAAACTAAAACTAAACTTGTTATACTAACTACAATACTAGGTGTGGCTTGACATTTATTGTTGCTTATTACACTATGTAGCTACATGTGAATGTAAAACAAGTTGAAATTTAATGTGTACTTAAAAATCCCAACTTGAGTTTCAAATTTAGCGAGTACTATACAATGTGATAAATATAAGTAAATATATGTATATGTAGGTAAATATGAACTAGAAGGGGGTAGTGGTAAAACCTTGCACTTAATGTAGATGTGCAATTTTTTTACTCCAAAAATTTACTGATGTTTACAAATATTGTGAGGTTTATATTCAATGTTGGCAACATTTAGGTCACTATTGACATTTAGTGGTTTTGCTCAGATCCAATGTTGCCAACAATAAATACCATAGTCAATGTAGTAAGAGTAGGAGTGGAAACGGTCTTGAGCTTGGAGCCTTGTGCATTTGTAATGACCTTTTGGTTGATTAACTCATAAACTCACTTTTGGAAATATTGCTTAAACAGGAATACAAAAGGAAATAAAGAGCTGTTTGTATCACATACCAAATTTCATTTGATAATCTTGCAAGATTATAACTCCCCCCAATTGTATAATAGATTAATTTTCGTATTTTCAAATGAAAGACCAAGAAAAAAAACACTCCGACAAAATACTCAAAGCAAGAAAACATACGTAATAAAATTATTATTCATTGGGTGGCAAGGTTATTGTTTGACCATGTTCCATAGCAAATATTTGTAGGATAAAATGCTTTGTTTTATTAGACCCCATACATTGATCCCACAAACAACCTAAGAATTTTTTTAATGGTTAATTTTCTCCCTAAAAATGGAAGAATGTTTCATCTCTAGTGTGGGGAGGAAATTGTGCAGCACAAAGTTGATGTCCGAGTCACTAGCATGCTCAAGGATTAGATCAAAGGCAAGACCTTACAATTCAAACACAATGTGAAATTCATGACTAGAAATGTGGACCATGCCAACTTCTGTCTTGAGAATGAGGTGGCATTGTCACCAACAAATGTGCAGTGCAAACGTGTGAGCCTGACTGCATTTGATTTCGATGTCTCGTTTTTATGTTCAAAGATCTACATGAACTTGGTTTTAGTTTAGTCATTTGTACAAGTTCCCAACCTCACTTGATGTCACCACTAATATTTGATACGAACTAGGAACAAAGCAACAATTGATTTAGTTTTAAAAAAACACATTTTATGTTACACTAAAATGGTACCATGCACATTGCACTTCTCCTAAAAAAGGTTCTTTATTGAGGCTCCGTATATAAAACATAATTATTGCATAGAAGAAAGTCAGAATATATTTACTTTTACAAATATTTAATTTTATTTAAATTGTTTGTTGATATAGATACATTACAATTTTTCACAAGATTGCAATAAAAGATTGCCCAACTTATGAATTTTTTCAAAATTAAGGTTGCACTACTATTGAATTTTGTCTCGGTGTCACTTTTGAAAATAGTAATTTTGACCAAAGAAATAGTTATTTTATTAATGTTGAAATCATAATCTATTTTATTAGTGTTGAAATCATAATCTGTTTATGTATAATGTACAACATTTTTCATTTGAAAGAAAGAAAGTGGTCGTATTCCATTTTTCTATCTGAATTTGGAAATTAACTATGTTAACACATAGTTAATCCCTGAGGGTCCACAACTATGTTGATGGAAAAAAAACTTCAAAACTGTCATTGAGACTACTATCATAACACATTCACAAATTATCAGCTCTCTAATCTTAAGATCTTGTTATGTACTAACAAATTAACATATTCATATTTTTATGTCATTTTTGACTGCATGGATTGGAAGATCATACCATTTTTCTATATATTTAATGGGTTTTATATGGTACAAGGTCAATGCTCTAAGTTTTTTGATAATATGAAACTTTACACCATGCAAAGTTCATACCCTTTACCGTCACAATCTATATAATGTAAGGTACTTGCTTAGGTATATCAACATATTTAAAACAATTATGCAACAAGAAGGAGTCTAAAATCACACAAAATACATCGTATTTTTTTGGTGATCTTGATTTCATATGAAATCTTCATTCAAGCAACAAATATCAAATTATCTTCTTTTTAAAAAGTAGAAAAAGGGAGCAAAATCTCAAAATTTTATGTTTACTTATATTAATGTATGAAAGTTATTTTGCACAATACCTTGGAACTTTGACTCCTCTTGGTGTGAATTTTTGCACTATAGAAAGTATTATTAGTAAAATGATAAAGAAAGTTACATTCGTTAGTTCTATACAAAAACTCTTTTTTTGATAATAAATAATAACTTTGTAAATTGCAAAAATTGCCGGCCTTTCGACAAAAATTGCTTTAGATAGCATAACTTTTTAATGAAATGTTGAGCTTTAAAAGGAATTATACTCTCATAGAGCTTTTGGAAAGTGCTCATCTATAGTAAAAACCCCAAAAATATTGTTGATAATGGACACCATCAGAACTTGCCCGGGTTCTAAAAAAAGCCCATTTGTGCGCATTACATCTTTTAGAAGTTAATAAATTTTGCCATCATGCTAGAGGTACAAACTTGAAGCATTATTTTTGAAAATGAAACTATTAGTAGGTTTATTAACAAGAAAATCAATTAGTCATTAATGATTGTAGTCATCCAAAAATAAAAATGCCTCTTGCTTGTTAAAACATTTAAAAGTAAAAAGGTGAGTTTTAGTTATAAAAAAGTTGTGATTGCCTCTAAAGTTTGTTACTTTTTCACACTAAGATACTTCAAAGATTCCTATTCTAGTGCAATAGTGGAAAGAGAGAAAAGAAAGTTTGATTTCACATTTTCACCATACAATCTTGATCAAGATTATTACAATCACATGCTAAAAAATTTCCATAAATTTTGATGGCACCGAATGTATGAAGTGGAGAAAAATGTTTCTTTTCTTCCCTACGTTGAGAGGATCAATACATTGATTGCAGAATTCTAGGTCTAAAATTTATACCATCATACTTTTCATGACATAATTTGCTTCTACACCAATTTTTAGAGGTAGAGGATGGGTTTATCATGTTCAGAGATATTGTGCAAAAAACAATGTTTTAAAAATTGCCAACTCCTTTTTTTTTGGGGGGAACTATATTTGCTATTGAATGAGAATTCAAATGGTAAAAAAAAAATGTAGTACCACATCTTGGAGTAGTAAAAACAAAAAATGTTTTTAAAAAAAAAAAATCTCTAAATTTGATGTGAAAAGAAGATTGTTCTTAAATACCCAACTAACAATGTGTGAAAATCTTTGACTTGCAACAAATTGGAAATTTACTATAAAAACAAGCTTTTATGGCAACTTCAAAGAAACAATATAATGCAAGTAGTACATGTCTACCAAAAGTCACAATAAAAGTTTTAATGTTGCTCAAGGGAAAAAAATCTAGCAATATGCACTTAGAATAGCACAAATCTTATTTTAGAAGTATGATGCAAAAAAAACCAGAAAGCTATTACTATGCCACATCGTTATCAAAATTTCAAAAAATTGTGATGAGAATCGACATCATAGGAAGCAATCCAATATAATGGCAAAAACCCCGTGAAGGGAAAAATGTCCATTGGGAGCTAAGGAACCAAAGTATATTCCAATTTCATTTTTGATGGCATGTATTTGTGTTTCCAAGGCATTCTAACATGGTCAAGTTACATTAGGGTTTGAAAATATTGCAAAGTAATTCTTGAGATGAAGGAAACACTTCTAATATGTTTTTGAATAATTTTTTGATTGATAATAAAAAAATTAATTTAGAAATATCTCTTAAAGATGGTAGGAAGCACCACATAAAATTACTTAGTTCAAGTTATTATTTTTAACAACACTTCAAAACTTAAAGAAATATACATATATACTTACAAAGACATATATATGTTTTTGCATTTACGTCACATACAATTAATTCTCAAAGACTTATTTTCTTTTCATCAAAAACATCAATGTTTTTAAGTTCCATTAGTTTTTTTTAAAATTGAGATACAAAAAATTAGAATGTAGAAACTTGTAGTAAATTGTTGCATCAATGTAAAACAAAATAAGATGCATAAAGCCTTACAGATAAAATATCATAACTAATTTGTGTCAAAATTTTGTCTTAGATATTTGTATTTGGCACTTTAGTAATTGAAATTGTGTTAAGCAGCTAATTGATAAAATGATTAGCAACTAAATAGTTGTAATCCTTAATTAAAACCACAAATTATTTAAAAATGAAACTAAGAATCCAAAACAAAACCCTGCATTGTCATAGAAGGTTGAAATTTTACAATGATAAACGATCTCATTACTAGATCTTTGCATATTAAAATGCTTATAAAATATTCACAATACTTTTACAGTTGTATGAAAAAGTTAAGAAAAAATACTTGAATTAAAAAATATATATCAATAGATTTCACGGAAATCTAACTTTGGATGACAAAGAAACAACTCTATAGAGCTTGAATTATCCAAAGCTTTGAATATGACATTTAACACCTTTAGAGTTAATAACCTTTCTTTTCACTTTTCTATGTCTTTCCATTGATAAGAAATAGAAAATCTATCATCTCTATAATGCATTAGCGTACTAGAAATGTATTCATCAAAAATTTGAGTGCTTTACAAAAAGTTAAGTCCATGTATTCTATCATACTACTAAAATCATAATCCGTACAGTGAACCACGCAGCGATCAATCGCGCAGTCAACCGTGCAATGAACTATAGGAACGGTGCAATCAACTGCGCAGTTAATTGCGCAGCCAACCGCACAGTGAATCATGTTACCTTTTTTTTAAATATAGTTTGTAATATAAAAACTACATTACAATGGTTGGACTAATGCGTTGCAAAGCATTAGCTTGAGTTTTTGGGTATGACAAATTTGCATCTGTGTGTTGCAATTTGTGCTCTTGATTACAAATTTGACGTTCAAAATATTTTTTGAGTTAAGCACTAAAAGATTGAATTGTAAACTATGAGTTGTAAACTTGGAGTGAAAAAGTTGTGAAGTTGGAGTTGTGATCTTGGAGGTTGGCATACAAAGTTGGAGTTGTGATCTTGGAGGTTGGCATTCAAACTTGGAGTTGCAAAATTGCATATTTGAGTTGTGGAGATTGAACTTACGAGTTTTGAGGTGAGATTGCAAGTTTTGAGATTGTAATTGCAAATTGAGTTTGTGGGTGTGTGAAATTTGCCCTTGTGTGTTGCAATTTGTGCTTATCCAAAACATATTTAAAACTCTTGATTACAAATTTGATGTTCAAAACATTTTTGAAATTTCATGTTAAAATGCAAAAAATCTAAAACCTAATTTTTTTCTTTCTATTCTATTCTATTTCATTATTAAAATTCATGCATAGGTTTCAAAGACATATTTGTATTTTATGTAGACTTTTGTTACCTTTCTTTTTATATTTTGTGATATAAAAAATTCATTAAAATGGTTCAACTAATGCGTTGCAAAGCAAGCACCAAGTGCTAGTCCCTTTATATAAAATCAACATCCAACATGTTACTCTTTTAAACATTCATAATGGTTGGCATCTTCAAAAGCTACCTTCTTGTTCAAAAAAAATCTTCTAAGTTGATGGAATAGAATATAGAATGGAACTATTGGTACATATTATTTTTGCTTTTATTGACATACAATTACCGACTTAACCAATTTTTAATACACTTTGAATTAGTTAACTCCTTAGTGCCGGGAGCAAGTTTATGTAAAACCAAGATACCTGTTGATTTGTTTTTGGAACTAATTTGATGGAAATACAATGTCTAATTTAGTATCTAACCTTACAAAATTGAACTCAATCCATGACCTAGACCTTTGAGAAAATTTGCATAACATCCAATGGTTAATCGATTAGATTATGGTGTTTAAAGTTACTGTATGTTGGTAGTGAAAATCGTGGATTTTAGAAGGTATACTACTTTATTCATTAATAGATTTGTCCAAGATTTTTTTAACTCTGAATGAAAGAGGCTTAAATGTGCATAGGTTGATAGCTTTGTATTGACATATTATATCTAAAGTAAACATTCATACATGATTATTGATGAATTTTTTACTTTTGTTTACTTGCTTGTATGCAAAATGTTCCAAACTTGAACAGATTAAAACAAAAGTTCTGTATGCAAGGGGAGAGATGAACAATCACAAAATAATGAAGACTCTCTTAGAGGAAGATTTGAATCAAAATTGAAGTCCAAACTCCTCTTGCATGTGTATGAAATATACATAGTATGTGGCATGGTATTCATTGTAATTTATTGTATTTGGTGTATTTTGCGGTGTATTCCAAACTTTTCCATGAGTTTCGTAACTCCCAATTATGATCTAATTTTTCAACATGTACTTATTATGTGGAGGCAACTATTTACAGAACATTTCAGAACCTATTTATTTTTAGATTTCATGCAAATTGAGATTTAACAAATCTAAAGACCACGTTTGGACTCTATTGGCACAAAAGGGTTAATAGGCTTAAATGGTTTGCCATATTTGCTATGAGGAATTAACTACAATCCCACATCTTTCTTCATTAACCTTTCAAGCCATGCAAGGGGCATTTGAAATAATTTGTTTTGATCTTTCTCTAAAAAATACATCCTTTCCAAATATCTGATCGTTATGAAATATTTATTCTATCCAAACCTTTGAAAGAAACTATTTAAACATAAAATTTGTTTAGTTTTTTTTAATTGCAAGTTACACCAATTAACAATGGTTGGCTGAATTTGAAGGATGCACTTGTAGAAATGAATTGGAAAAATCTTTTTCACAATGTTTAGCACATAGAAGTTTTTAAATTGTACTTGCCGTCCCAAAGTTGTTGCTTCTCCTTCACCTCGGCCGCGCTCAAGCTCCCGCTGCTTCTCCTTCACCTTGGTAGCCATGTCAAGGCGATCACATTGCATTGAGATTGACGTGTTGGACGACCGCGGATACCTTCCATATTCAAGTATAAACACAAATTTTGAGATCACCCGTAGATCTATTATATATTTAGATAAGAAGACACCTTCATTTTGTTGAAGTTTTCTGTCCTTACATGACTTCTTTTTGCAAACATAAAAATAATCAACAAGTCATGTCAAAATATATCATTCCTCAATTTGTTAAGATCCAATACTAGGACATATTGTTAATTGTTTGGATACAGAGTACAATCCCCGATGGGTATGTAAATCACTATTAGTAAGTGTAAATACTGGTTGTCTCCAACGAGGTAAAGGCAATTTTTGGTGATGTAAAAACTTGTCAAAAATTTGAGAGTCACTAAAAATCAAATTAAAAAAGGAATGCGATTATCAAAGCGCTTTGTGGTAAACAACATTGTGCATCATTTTGTCATATCCATGTGGTTCTCATTCCAAAAGCTCCAAAATGTTCTTGAGAGCCGTTGCATGTGAAAACGCAACATACATGACGCAAAGCGTCATGGTTAGGTGGATCTCAACTTTGTAAGCGTCTGTGACTTGTTGATGGTCATGGCATATGCGAATCAAATTGCAAATTGATTGCGCCGTATTGGAAAAGGAAGTTTGGTGCTTTCAGTAATAAAAGAAATTAGTGCTATAAGTGCAATGCACCCTACACGATCACTTGTAAGCACCTCCATCTTAATTACCCGGGCCGAGCAGCAATGGACAATGAATTTGGTGCCATTGCAAAGTTTTTTTGATAGATCTAAGTTGCACAGAAGCATTACATGTGTACCAACTTTAGGCGTAACCTAATGTTATAGCCACCCATTGACTTCCAACGTATTCAAAAGCTCGGATGAGATCACATTGACGCCATCTCCATTGTCCACCTTGTCAACGTTGAAGAGAATTTGACTTACCCCAAATACCATGCCAAACACAACAACGTTGATCTTTGCCACGTTTTTGTTGGGTGCTGCAAGAATAGTTTGATTGCTAAAAAAGCCTCTTCCACATCACAAAATTGATTCCTTTGAAGGCCACATCCTCCCTAATTATGTTGCGGAGCATATGGTCAACAACTTTAAAAGCAATCTTGTTGACTATTGGTGCCTCGTCCTAGCAAATGAGCTTTGTATGTTGTATCAATTCTGTCAAATCACTTTGTTTGCGGATGCTATACATAGAAGTTGGCTTCAACTCATTTGAAATTTGAAATCTTGAATAAATGATCATGCCTTTATGTAGCAACAATGCGATAATTTTGGACGAAGCAACTGCCAACACAATATGATTTTGCGCATCACAGGGTACATGATGAGATTCTCCAAGTATATCTGCTTGGTACCATCTGGTCCATGGACAAAATAAATCTTGTTAGATAAGATGGCAAGTGCGCTCGATTGTATGACTCTTTTGTAAATGTCCAATTGCTTGATGTTTAACGTTGGAATTTGCAATTGAATCTTTTCCGTCATCTTTGTGACATCCCTAACGAGCTGCTCCAAAATAACTAAATTTGCTTGCAACCAATTCCTCCATGGAAAATGAGGCTTTTTGCAAATTTAAATCATCCAATGACTTGTCAAATGTTGTAAGCAATTGAGTGATCACATTCGATGCAAGACTGAGAATCTCGTCCTATGATGTTTGCTCCACTCCATCATGCTATAATCAATGCCCGCAATTGTCCTAGAAACTTTTGCCACATTGTTTTTATAGTTGTTGAGGGTCTCTTTGTGGTCCATGCATCAAGATGGTTACAAAAAGAAAAGGGAGCTAAGCGCCAGACTGCACCATTGCAACTTTGGAAAGACATTGCTTCCATTCTTCATCGTTCAATTAAAATCCACGCGCAATGCAGACAACCTTAAAAGTATCATACGCAAGGCCTTCAAAAGTAAGCAGATGGAGAAAAAATGTCTTGCCTCTCACCACCTTAAAAGTGTTTGGAGATAGTATCTTTTGTCCGCCAATGGATTGATAAAGTAGATTATGTTGTATTGCAAATTTTCCTTCTTTCGGATTGCCCATTTCCTCTCTAGCTGCCATGTAAAGCGGAAAAGGGAAGTCCACCTACAACGGCTCTTTCACAAGTAGAATTGTCCGATTTGCTTGAAACCATTCCCTTAGAGTTGTCTTTTTGGCTCAATCTGTGTTAAAAATGTCTACCAAATCTTTGTTTGCATTGAACGTCACACCCTATTGATTGGTTAGATGAACTTGCAAACGCTGGATTTAAGTTGGAAATCCATTGTGCAATAAAAACCCAAATAGCCTCCACATTGCCTCTTTTATAGAAATCTAGCTAGCATCAATGTATTGTTGATTCTTGGCGGTGCTTTCCAGAACCATAGTTGCACAATTGTGACCTTTGTACACGTATTTGAAAAGGTACTTCACAAAGGTGATTGACAAACATATCTCTTGGCAAAAATCATCAATGAACCATTGGGTTTACCTTCAAACAGTAGTGCAAGGGCAATACAAAATACCCACCTCAATGTTAATATGCTCGAATAGAAATAGCAATCCCTTGTACAAGAGCAAAGTCCTGAGGATACTGCTTGGTACATTTATCGTCATTCATGCAGGGGGTGCTTGGATTTTGCGTGCTACAATGCCCGTGCACTAAGCAACTTGTCATTGTCTTGTACGCATTGAGATGAGTGACTGGATCTGGAAGTTTGGTAGTCACTACTGAGTTGATCTCGTCTGTAGTTCTCAATTTTGATTACTTATCAAGAATCAATAGGATGTGGGTGTATGGTAGGCCTCTCATCTAAAATGAAATCACACAAGTCTATCCGAGCCCCTTGCCGAATACTTTGCGGGTATTTGAAATCTACCATGAATTCTTTTAATTTTAGATTGAATACACACACAACCAAATTAGACCGGTCTTGTGCTCTTTGCTCGGGTTCCAATTATGTTGAGATATCAAGCCATTTATGTACGTGAATGTCACATATAGGTCTGGCCATCTTAACGCGTGCACATTGGCCATGATGCCTTGATAGCGTTGATTCATTTGGCACTTGCCTCTTGAAAAAAAACCAAGAAGATATGTATTTGGCCGATCTATGCCTGATCATGGTTGGCATCATTGAGGGCAATCACCACTCCGTTGTAAAGTTTGCATCGCAAGTCCCATTGATTGTTCTTGATGAACATTGAACTTCAACTGTTTTGTTCAACGCACGGCCATGCGTCCACCATAAATTGTTGTAGCAAGCAGTCTGTATAGAAGATGTGGTTAAAATGATTACGAGGGTGAAGCATGTATGCGTTAAACTGCATATGCGTTCCTCTCCTTGATCCGCCTCTGTATCTCACATCATTTGGATCCACTTCCGCAAATTTTGCACTATCAAATTCAAAATCTGTGAATGGAATGTTTGGAGACCATGCTTGACACCTGTAAAGAAAGAAGAGCACGTGATAAAGTGACAAATATGCAGAGTACAAAGCTGAGATTTGTTGACGTCTATGCCTTCTTGACAGTAATGTCCCAATTTTACATGTTGTTATCATATTTGTCACCAATGATAATTGCGCAAACCTCCATTGTTGAGAACGCATGGTACCTTCTTTGATCTTGCGAATGGAAATCAAACAAAGAAAGCTTTACGTCCACTGCTGGCTGTTTTGTCAATCATTTACGATCACTTTTAAAAAATATTTTATTTTTGAAAATACGATCTTATGTTCAATTTTGTATTTCAAGAATAAAAAAAAATTAAATTTTTTATTACATAGAACAAGCATGTTTCCAACTTATGTATCTTCTTGTTAATGATTAGAGAATGAGTTTTACCACAAATAGTTTCATCCATATGATCATATTTACATTCAAAATTCTTGAATCTTTTATAACCAACCAGCAGACCTTTTTAATTGAATGCATTGGTAGAATAGTTTGAAAAGTCTTCATGGATCCAACTAAGAGACTTGTATAGGGAAAAAAAATGATAAACCAAAGATGTGATGACAAGAATAAATTAAGATGACAAAAAAAGTGAATTCATTTTTGTACAAGTGCCTAACATGACATGTTTTTGTGAATTGAGTTAACCCCTAAATCTCCAAGAGTCCCCTCGAGAGATTCCTATGGTATAATTTTACAACAATTTCTTTGATATTTTTAATATAGATGGACATTACTAAAAGCTTTGTGTGAGTCTAGTTTTTTTCCTAAATCCGACATTTTATGAAAAAGTTATAGGGTTTTGAAAATCAACTTGGGAAAGAGCGGGCACAACGGGTAACTCAAATAACTCTTGCTAGGACACTCTATTGAATGTGAGATTTTCTATACTAGCAAGTAGTATTTTTTCCTTTCATATCGTCAAAAAAAATCTCTTGTCTTTAGTTGAAAAATGCATATAAATCCAAGTCAAATATTTTCATACATTATCGCACATTGTCGGGGAAGGTACCAAAAAAACTTCTTCTTTTTTCACATAAAACTTTGAGATATTCATAGTTTTTACTTTTTATTTATTTCGCAGCATCATGTGGTGTAAAACCTTCTTATGGATCATTCTGAATCTCATCCTATAACATATAACGCAAAAAAATATAACGCAAATTGACAATTTTTAATCCTCCACTCCTTGCATTTTTTTTTAATATGCTACACCCTTTTTCTACCTCTTAAAATTGGAGTACAAGGGACTAATATCATGCTTAACATGATGGAAATGAAATTAGACCCTGTGTAGTGCAAAAAATTTACACCATGTGAAGTCAAAGTGTGCTGATCCATGAAACGCAGGGAAGAAAATGGACCCTTTTTTCTACTTCATACACTATAATATTACAATCCGTGCGGTCAAACTTTATGAAATTTTTTATGTAAGTTACTTAAAAAGTCTTAATTGAGATCCTACGGTTCAAACTAGAAGTAAAAGTTTTTTGTTTTGTCCTTACTCATTGCACCAAAACAAGGAATTTTGAAGTTTTTGGGTGTGAAATTGTCAAAGAAATTTAGGGGTTAATCATCCGACTCTGTAATCTAGACTTAAAACAACCAAATGTATAAGAGTGAGATGTTATATTATGAGTCTATCCTCAAGAGGGGGGAGTAGTACCATAATGCTAACCTTTGTCAAGTGGACCTGGACTTTGTGGTGGAACAAATAGACACTATATCACACCGGACTCCACTAGAGACCGGAGTTCTTCTTATGTTATGAGTTTATGAAAGTTTGGTTGCATCAAATGAAAAATTTCACAAAAATATAAATTTCATTTATTATTGATTTTTGTAATGAATATTTGAAAATTGAAAGAATTGCAAGATTTCTAAGTCTTGATGTGAGTGCAAATTGCTAGTATATTACAACTCTAATGCATCATACCAATGTGTAAATCATACATTTTTAGCAAAACGTAGGAATTTGGAAGGAAAATGGAATATAAAATTATAAAGATATCATTTCAAGTCTCCTTGCCGCACAATCATTAGGGCTACAACTTTCTCTGTAAAAAAGCTACACCATTGTATTCTTAATTACATGTTCTTTATTGGTTATTATCAAATTTTAAAAAAATGAATGAAAAACTAAAATAAAATGATAATTTATGTATTTTGACACCAAATTGAGTGCAGAGAAATACAAATTCTTCCATTAATTTAAAAACTATATCGTGATCTGTCTGTTTTTTATAATAATTTTTTTAATATCATAATATCAAAGCAACAATACCACACGAAGTCTTATCACGTAATTATATCATACTTTCATTCTTGATTCCATCTCTTTTTTTTATCCGCGGTTTCATCCAAAATTCAAGACTCATGTATGCATGTGGACAGTGGACTCTCGTGAATGCATAAATGTGGCATATTTCTAAACCCCATTGTATTGCAGTATGCCCCATCATAGTTCTATCTCATGAGAAGAAGGTTTCCAAATTCAAGTCAAAGTAAAATTATGAAAGCAATTGTGCATTTCTAAGTTCTAACTTTTGACTATTATATCATACCATGCAATAAATATAATAATTCCATCAATCTTGTCTTCATAGCCATGTAACTTTGATATCATACCTAAACAAATTAAGTTTGCATTGATTCAAATAACGATCACTAAAATTAGTATGAAGTAAGAATGATACTGGTTTTCAGTTACTCATAATCTGCACGTCATTACAGAAATCAACAAAATGAGCTTCTGTCCTTTGTAAAATCCTCAAGAATGATCCCTTTTAAGCCTTCGAGGCGTTCGAGGCCTTCGGAGGACCTCTTGACTACACCACTTTAGGAGTCACTTGCTGATTAGGCATTAAAGGGTTGACACAAGATAATATAGTGATCAATGATCATATACAAAAAATATGCAAGACACGTAGAGATATGCAAAGAAGATCAAACCGACCATGTCTGATGTCTCTTCATTAATTAACTTTTTGATCAACTACAAAGTCAAAGGAAAATTTTCAATCTTAAACGAGGTCAACACGAAAGAAGAGCCTATGCAATTTAAACTGTAAAAGTAAGAGCCCTAATTCATGTGGGAGCCCTAACAGTATGTTACCCTATCTTTCAAAGGACCTATGGTAATATTACTGTAGCACCTCTAAGTTCATGCATGATGAGTCAGCACAACACGACTTCATAATCAAGAAAGTGACACATTCAACAACGAACATCCATTCACATCACTACAATATTTTTCATTCTACACATACCCATGTATCGCCTTAGATGTTCTTCCCACGCAAAAAATTGATTCGGCCGTCAACATTGGTTGTACTCGCCGACCGAACGCACCAATGGTCATTCTAAGACCTAATCCAACCTCACCAAGATCTTCTTGAAGTCATAAGCCAAAGGACACAACACAATAGATAAGCAACCCCCATTATCTGGATCAGCCTCTGTAGCAACAGATCAAATTCGATTTCGGGCACACCTCCCAAGGTAACTTCTATATCTTCCATCTCACTTGACTGATATTGTGAGACATCCATATCTTCCGCACCAAAAGAAGCCGACACAACATTACGCGTGGATGTGTACAACTCGTGCAACCTACAATCTATTATCCGCAACAATTAATCTGAATTTTAAATAAATATTTTCTCCATGTTAGCCATGGAATGGGTATGGCACGGTGACGGAGAGAAGTCCATGTTGAAGTGCTAGTTCGCCGCCCCCCTGGACTAACCGACCCCACAACTAGTGTTTGACAGCTTCCGGAGGCGCGCGATGGCCATAGGCTCAGCATGGCATGGGTGTGTGCATGCACATTTGGCTCATGTCGGCCTTTCTGACCCTGTGTTGACTCATCATGTGCTGACTTTTCATGGCATGAATCCATGGTCTTTGTCTCCTGCACTCATCTCCACATCAGATGAGCCAGTTGCGGTTGGGGCCATGGAGAAATGTCGCCACCAGCCTGAGGTGTAAGCGGGTGTCCAGTTGCAATGAACCTCCAATGGCAGCGCAGGGCAACAGACAAGCGCTCAGCTTATTGCGTGGAAAGCGCGTGGAATTCTTCAGCAATACCAACGCACCCCCTACCTGCTGCATGTTGCAGAAAGGCAGCAGGGGTTGAATAGTTGCGAGGAGACGCGGACCTGCGTTCCAGTAACGCAGCCTGAGCCTGGATAATCATGTCATAAAGATCTTCTGCTCAGTTGATTAGATTGCAGACTATCCTACACTTTCATGGAAAAAGAACAAGCCTGGCACTGCTATGAGCACCTAGATATTCTCGACGAGTAGGCATCTTCCAACCTGCCGCATTTTGATTGCTCGGAATTGCCTGTAGGTTCATGACTCTTCCACATTTGCACAACCAGAAAGAGTGGTAATTTTCCAACAAGTGGAGCACAGAATTCTCATCATTGCGAAGACGTCCACCTGCGAGATTATGGCAGAAAGAGTCATAAAAACGACCATAAAAAAAGGTAGAGATAATGTAATCTGTACTCGTGTTTTTTTTTTCAGAAGCTGAATGTTTCATCTAGAGACTAAGTCCACGAAAGCTTCATGTTCAGAGGAGTGGGAATGATCTCAGAGGTGATTCTTGAGTCAGGCGGAATCCGGGTCCTATGGCACGACTCCAATGAAAATAATGAAGAGAAAAAACCTGCAAGGGGTTCATTAGATGTATGTTACGCTTCTGGTACATACTGCAATTGGTCTTCAGCTGCAAGACTTACAAGGAGACCACTAGGTCCGAGCGTGACAAGCTGAGACAACTCAAATTTGCAACTAGTGCTTGAGCCAAATACCCCAATTTTCGTTACAAAGAGCTGGCAACAACAAATATACCATACAGCGAAACGGAGATCGTATCTTACACTACTCAAATTGCTACTCAGATTATGAATTACACTACTCAGATTGCTCATTCCATCTTATTAAATTCTAGCGAGGAATTTGTCATTGATTAGAAATTACCCAGTCCGTCTTCGACACACACAGATCTCATACTTGTACGTTGGTGTTTGGCAGTTCTCGTGCTGCTAACGTAGTAGAGCCTTCTCTGTAAAGTGGATTAAAATATTCAGACTACTTGGGGCTAAATGCAGATTCACTTGGGATCCACAAACGATGCATCATGTCAAGAAGATCATTTACCTGACCCCATATCCTTCGATTCGATTGCTCCAGCTTTCACACTACCACTCTTGACTTGCAGTGGTACCTGGCAAAATCAATACTCAGCACATGTCAAATCCAATGTACTAGCTATGTAGGAACCATACGACGTTCCTTACTACCAATTGCACATGTCAGTGAGGAGTCGAATATTCACTAAAACACAAAAGAAAACACTGACTCAGCCACGTTAACTCCAGATGACCAAATGAAGAATCGAACAGAATGCTACATTAGTATTCTCAAACCCTACATACGCATTTAATTGAAGTTTACACCACCATCAAGTCACGAAAACCCTAGAGCTCTAATACCTACAACTTCCTGTACCAGAATCCACATCCAGACTGAGTGATCAATGCCAGGCTCGACACCCACTAACTTACACCCATAAGCGAAGGAGCGATGTGTATTACGTCGCCGATCAACTCAGTTCATGATGCTGCACTTAGCAAGAGCCTCTTGCACCGACGCAAACGAGAAACAGAAGCAGACGCAGTGAGAATCATCCACAGAAGACCCCCCGGTCATTCGTCCTTGGATGAACAGGAGTTTCTCAATTCAAGAATGGATCATCATCTTCGTCATCGGAGTTGAAGAATTTAGCACTCTGGAGACGATTATAGAGACAAGTTGAAGGGTTTTGTGAGTTGGAGGAGTTTGCACAAACCTCTGAATTTTAATGTTGTCTTGGAGGGATTGGAATTTTGGGTCTTGTCAAATTTGCTCTAAATCCTAAATATTTGGAGAGATTCAAATGTGCACAAAACCCTGAACCCTGACTATTTGGAGAGATTGGAATTTGGGGGAGGGATGTAGGGGGAGTGATTTTTGAGGGTTTGTGGAGATGGCGATTGCCAGGGTGAGCCGGTTGGCGAGGCAGGCGACGGCCACGGGACGGCCAGGACGCTTGGTTCGCCCCGTGCGCATGAAGCCGGAGGAACCGCCGTTGCGTGTGAGGGCGCCGCAGGGGCAAGGCATCTGGGACACGCCCAACATCAAGGCCGCGGTCGGCATGGCGCTGGGCGTGGTGCTCGCCAAGCTCACCATGATGGTACGTAACCAATCCCTTTACCACCAGTTAACTCAATGTGATCTGGGAAAATTAGGGTTTACAGGGTTTTGTGGGATCTTCAGTACGACGAGTCGCTGGAGCCGGAGCGGATCGAGAGGCAAGCCAGGGAGTTCGCCGAGGTGCAGGCCAATTTGAAGCCGCTGACGGAGGAGCAGTGGGACGAGATTCAGGAGCTTCGGCCGCGGACGCCGTTTGAGTCCAAAATTGGCCGCTCTCATGCTCGCATTCGCACGGGAGAATCGTTGAGCCTGGTATGTTATTCGTCGCATTCTCTGATTTTTGTACAGTTGTTGAATGAACTCTCTCCACTTGGTTTTCTGGGAAGCTGAGATTCTTGTGAATCTGGTGTTTCGGCATCAGGAGGATATCAAGGACTGGGCCACCGATGTTCTTGTTGAGGCCATGATGCGGAAGGAGGAGACTGTGCAACGATCACTAGGATGCTGATTTCGAACCTTTACAGAGATTCTTTGACACGATTGGTATGGCTGATTCACTTGCTGAGCGTGGAGAGACGATTTCTTACCTGCATTGCTATATAATTCTTCGGCGGCTCCCGACTTTGTACTAACAAACATGAGGTAGTAAAGCAGTGAAAACGTGTTATCGTGGGTGAAGTTTCGGAGTTTCTGTTCGACGTGTTGGTAAAATGTCAAATGGCTTCTTCGTTTGTTGTAGAAACTGTATCGTTACTCACTTTGACATCTTGATGGCTCTCGTTGAGTATATCTCCATGTTGATTTCTTCTCTAGATTATTGAGCAGATATGAATACTGTGTAGCATTGTATCTGTTATAATTCGACCCTAGGGCCTTTCTCAGCTCCCTTGTGAGGACAGAAATGGACCATGACATAATTCTGTTCATATACGTGGCTCTTTCACTCCGCGAGGACAGAAATGGACAATCCTCTCTGAGATTGGTTGGTCTTGGGAGGCCTGGTAAGACACATTGACTATATTTGTACATCCTGACAAAAGTCGGCAAGGTAGTAGGGTTTTCCTCATCGTGAAGATTGGAGTTTGAAAGACTAAGATTCTGTTCTACGATTGTAAGTGTCACGATGCCGCTCTTCATCGTCAAACACAAACTGAACCAGAAGAAGAATTCCGAGTGAGCTCCCTTTTCAATGTGGAATTTGCAATTCATCCACGAGAAGTAACCAATAGTGCGAAAAAGAATGTATTAAGAAAAAACATGCGTAGTGCAGTTAGATTGCCATGACGCCTGGCCTCGCCATTCCCTACAGACTTCCTAATTTAGTCATATTTATCAGCACAAAAATCTGTCATCATCCTCTACTTCTTTGTCTTCAAGTAGGGCAATGCACCGATGACATTCTGCCAGTCGCAGTGCTTCACATCGGTCTGCAGTCAGAGAGCACTCAATAAGAGCCAAGAACACCCCATCCATTCAACTCAATTCAACCATGATTCTCAAACCAACAACCATCAAATGAGTTTGACATACCTTGCCAGCCAGCCTGTTCTTGTGCGTTGTGGTCTTCTTCCTCAGAAGATGCGCCCTCCCAGCACTCCTCCTCGTGATCTTACCACTGCCTGTCACGCTGAACCTCTTGGCCGAAGCCTGCATTCCAGAATTGCTCCCATAATCAGAAAAGCACCAATGTAATAAAACCCTGTGATTACAAAAGCCAGTCCTAATCACCAGGATTTAAAGCACAAAAAAGCTCTGTCGCAAGACCAATAGAAACGTAGCAGAATTCTGGAAACCCTAGACAAGGGCACCAACATCGCGCCCGAATAATTTGGACATGAGGCAAAACACAAGCCAATCCTGATCACCAGAAGTAACACAATCTGAGCATATAAGCACATCCAAGATTCCAAGGCCATCCAATAAACGTAGCAGAATGCTGAAACCTTGGACAAAGGCAGCGACATTGCGCTCAGGTGAATTGGACATAGACCTGAGATGAGGAATCGCATAAGCAATTCCGACTCACCAGAATTAACAAATGCGAACACGCTGTGAATAAGAACACATCAAGATTCATTCGCAAGGGCACAAGAAACGATGAAACCCCAGACAACGGTACCAACATTGCGCCGGGTGAATTGGAAATGAACAGCAAATTCAAAGAGCAACTCACCTTGTGCGACTTGAGCTTGTACCCGGCGGCAGCGACGGGCTGCGCCACGAGCTTCCGGCATGCCGACTTGGCCGGCGGGGCGACCAGGGAGACGCTGCTCGCGTTGGAGGACTTGAGCGACAAGCCCTTGAAGGCGGACACGAGCGACACAGCGCTGGGCCTGGCCACAGTGCACGCTTGCAGCATCATCGCCATGGCTACCGCTGCGCTGCAATCTCTCCCGTCTCTCGCTGCCTCACAAACTCCGCCAAAACCCGGGGCCTGTGCACTCCTCTATGCTGCAATTTCGTGTGAAGGCTTATCCTCATGCTTGGCCTCAGCAGATAACGCAGCCAAGGCTTTCCTGAGGCGAAGCTCTCCTCCCGCACGTGGCCATAGGTCCGCATTGTCCCTACGACCGTGGCGTTACTGCCCTACAACTATGATGACCGTATTTAACCTGGCAGCGTATCAGATTTGAAACAAGAGGGAGTTGGAGGATCTCTTTAACCCTTTAAGGCCAATCGACCATATATGGGTCAATTCTGTACAAAAACCTTTCTAGGAACTGTTACAAGCCACCTCAGAGGAAAAAATAGACCATGACTTACAGGTGGAAGAAAATGGGCATCTATCAAGACCATCGCCACCCCAATCGGTGCAAGCATGGGCAAGCTACGGTAGTTTCTGTGATATGAGTTCGTAGATTTTTTGTGTTGAAATGTACTGGCTACACAAATGCCATTTTGCATGATCTAGAACACTCGTCGGTCCTCACAGGTCCAAAAGCTCATTGGCCTTACAGGATTAACCCTTCAACGTCAATCCGAAACCGAATATACAAGCACGTATTTACTTTCTAGAGTACAAAAAATGTATCAACGTTTAGCAAGACTTACACCTTTGGATTATAGATTCTTCAATTGAAATCTTCCGTTTGGAGGTTATTTATATACTTGAACCTTTTCATGTTCAGATACGACACCATACATGTAGAATACTCTGGCCACCAGTGGCACCTTCTGATGTTTAACCCCTAAAGGCACAATGTCCGCTTGAGGGACATTGAAAGTTTGGGTAGAGTACCACGTTCTCAAATTTAGGCATGACTTTCTGAGATTTTTTAATTGAATGGGCAACTTTTAATTAGAGTTCTATAGACATATTTTGTGTAGAAATCCAACGTATAGTTCAAAAGTTACGATTTTTTTTTGTAACATATACAAATAGTGCAGTGGTTTAGTGTGACATATAACAAATAGTGTAGCAATACCTTAAATTAATTCTAAAGGTTGAAAGTCTATTAAGGTGGTATATTTGTAGTGTGTCAGGATCGATGCATGGAGGCGTTTGTGTAGGTGGTTTCCTGTTAGGAACCACCTAGGAAGTTGTGGAGTTACCGGAAGGCTTAGGACTAGACTCTAATTAGTGATTAGGGTTAGGGTTAGTGCCGTGTGACGGCTAGGTCAACGGTGGTGTCTTTTGACACCTCAGTTGGGACCTGGAGCCCAAATGACCTCCATGTGTGGTTGAGGGAGACTCATATTTTTAAAGTGGAGTCTTCCACGAGATGGGGTGAGGGTGTTGCACACCACAACCTTATCATGATCATGCTTCAACTCTTCAAGAATAGCATGGACTTGACTATCATGTACGTTGCGAGTGTTTTGTGCTTGCTCATTACTTGAGAAAGATCATGTTGCGGAAATGGGTATAACCATGATATTATAATACATCGAATGGAATTATGAGGACTCATCAGAGAGCTCAACTTAAAACACTAGGATTCTAGGTTTCAGAACTCAAGTGAGAGCTTGTTTCTTGTGCATGGCATAAGACTTAGTGTGGAAGTGAAGCTCACTATGGGTCGTCTAAAGGTCAACTCCTACTTGTCATAGGTCGTTGCTCTTGAGTATTTAAGGTGCATAGTAGACAAGAGCACTAGATAGTGCAGTTTGGATGCATGGCCTGTTGAGTACAAAAACTAGATCCGAAAGTGCGGAGAGAGATCTTGTGCATCACGTTGTACTTAAGGCGACGAAGATAGCAAGGGAAAATCTGGAGCACGTGGTAGCGCGCGTGGTTTCCATCTGCATGCGTAGTTTATTTTGCGGTGCACCTTCGAGCAGACTTGTTTCAGTGTGAGTTGAGGGCGCTGGTGTGTGTGGATCCATTTGGAGAAGATAAGGTGGCAAGCAGCGCCATCCGCAACGGCGATAAGAAAAACGAGGTCACAAAAGAGCGCGTGCACCGCTTCATGGTGTGGAAGGACAACCAAGCAAGGCTCTAGTCGGCACTTTTGAAATTCGGTCTGAAATAGGAGAGCTGGGGAGAAGGCAAGCTCCGCTCGCGAGGTGTGGGCTCGATGGAATCAATCGATGGAGTATTCAGGGCGGTGTTGTTAAGCCTTGGCCAACATTGCACGATTGTAACCTCGTCGAAGGACTTGCAAGATTCAAGGCGACATGTCATTGAAGAACTCTACGGTGAAAGACGGAGACGTGAGATTGATGGGTTTTACAATGTTCCAGGACGTCAACTTATGCGGGTTTCCTTGCACGACTTCACGTTGATATCAAGAGAGATTCTCCAAAGTTGGGCTTTGACTAAATTCTTTGTCTAGAACAGACATCGTTCACATGTTGTCGTTGTATCTACGAGCCGATGTTGCTCGTGAAGAAGACTAGTTGGCAGTTTAGGATTCTTGCTAAAACACTGCTGAGATTCACTCCCTAGAGACTTGCGTAAAAAGGGTTGGCACCTAGTTTGGACCGCCAATAGCGTTTGTGGTTACTACCTTGAAGCGCAGGAGACAGTGGCATGCGTTTGTTGTTAGAGGTGTGGCAAACAATGTTGCAATTGGAGCAGCAATACGAAACACCTTGATCTTGTGCTCCGATTGCTTCTCCGCAAGGGCCTTCAATTCCTTGAAATTCTCATGGCATTCCCCCTTTGTCTTCAAAATGTACATCCACACCCTCCTCAAGAAGTCATCAATGAAGGTCACAAAATACCTTGTACTACCTATGAAAGTGGTCCTCATAGGGTTGCACACATATGAATGCACAATCTCCAAAGGCTTTGTTGCATGTGTCGCTCCATCCTTCGGAAATGGTGCCCTATGTTGCTTGCCTTGCACGCACCTTTCACAAAATGACATTGATAATTCATCTTTGCCAAGAGTCATGCAACTTATCGTGCTTTCAAGTAAATGCACCCTTCTCCCTTTCAAATGACTAAGACAACGATGCCAAAGCTCCAATGCACCGCTCTTTGTTGATGATTGTCCCTCATTGGCTGCATCTGCCTCAAACACTTTCATAAAAGTCGCTTGATACAAATTGCCTTCATGAGGTGCTACCACAAGAACATCTTTGTTTGGTGCCCTCAACACACATCCATCCACGTTGAATTGCATCTATGTTCCACTTGTCACAAGTTTGCTCACTGAGAGCAAGTTTGCTTGCAACTTGGGCACATGGAGAACGTCCTTGATTCTAAACCTTTTAGAACAACCCCTCACAAGTACTTTGACTACAATAGATCTGACGCAAACGGCCTTCACAATACTACCATCATCCAAATGCACATTACATAGAGTAATTATCTCATACGTGTCAAATGCCGCCTTATGAGGTGTCATGTGTTTTGTGGCTAAACCGAATCCATGATCCACTTACACATGGACTTGGAATGTGGTCCACCTTGAGTTGCAAATGCATAGTCATGATCCTCCATTGCATGATTGGCGTTCTCCTTCTCCTTTCCTTGGTTTGCGTTGTCCCGCTCCCACTTCTTTGGCTTGAAGGAATTTTGTGCAATGTGGCCCGGTTTGCCACAATTGTAACATACCTTGGGCTTGCCACGTGATGAAAAAGAGTCTCTCTACTTGTTTTGTTTTGATACTAAAGTTGCATCGTCGCCATTGGGCTTTCTCCTTGCGCTTGGACACTTCGTGCATCAACCGCACCGTCACAAACTCCATGGTGAGCTCCTTCATTGCCGAGGTCTCTAAGGCTGTGATCAAGTGTTCATATGAAGGCGGCAAACTCTCAAGCAAGGTCATGACCACATCTTCATCTCTCACCGGGACATCCAAGCAAGTGAGTTGATCCGCAAGTGCCTTCACTTTGTTGACATGATTCAATAAGTCATCTCCCTCTTGCATCTTGATTGTGAGAAACTTGCAACAGATGAAGAGGATGTTGGACAAGCTCTTTGTTTCATGGATGTTGCACAAAGTCTTCCATGCTGCCGCAGGTCCTTTGGAACTCTTGATGTGGGCAAGTTGGTTGTCCACCAAGTTTAGGCCAATGATGGACATGGCCTTCTTTACACGTCGATCAAAGTCCTTCTTTACCTTTGGATCATTGTCTTTGGATGGAGGCTCCTCGGAGTCATCCTCAATCTTCTAAAGGTCCATGGATGCCAATACCATCTCCATCTTGAACTTCCAAAAATTGAAATTCTCACCTTTGAATTTGTCAATGACTCTAGCACTCTCGCCATCATATGTTTCCATATTTGCACTCCAATACTAACATCTAACTTCCAATGTGCACTAGTGCACCTCAACCACTCAAATGAGCCCTTTTTAGGCTCTAATGTGCACTTATGCACCTACAACACTCAAATTTAGGGCTACCCATATGGTTTATGTATTATGTGTATGGGCAAAGTGCACATACACCTAGAACACTCAAATTTCAGGGCTACCCTTATGGATTGTGTACTATATGTATGGGCGAAGTCCAAAAATGCAAAAGTGCAAATGTAAACATTTACAAAGTCGATACCCTTGAATGTGCACCTCCAATGCTCCTAGAAACCCCTTAGATCGTCTTCAATCACCTCGAGTGCTTCCAACGGCCTTGAATCAATATTTGTGCACCTCCAATGCTTCAAATCAAACCTTGTGCACGTCCAATGCTCCAACAACCTTGAGCCAACTCTTATACACCTCCAATGCTCAAAATTGGATCTTGTCCACATCCAACATTCAAAGACTCTCAAGATCTCCTCCTAATGAATCTGCACCAAAACTCTACACACGCAACTCACATGAGTGGGCCCATAACCTATTGAGGTTCAAAAGAAGTAGAGAAATGATTGCACAAGCAAATGAAACACACAAGGTATCACAAATAATGCTTAGAGTGAGATATGGCCTTCATTCAAAGGCCTTTACTTATAGTACCAATTGGTAACAAACTTTGCCAATACATATGAGACTACTTTAAGTTCGTATCACCTCTCTCCATTTTCTCTCCTTTACTTTCGCATCTTAATCTACCTCAACTATTTACGGTATCATAATAACAACAAGCAACTCTAATATCTAAGAGTAATAACCGGAACCTGCTGAGGATAATGATTACTGGATGGCTAATAAATAGTTGAGCCGGGAGGCAAGCTCTTCATCTTTTCTTATTTCGGTCTCTTATCGTTTAGTGGCGCTGGAGGTGAGTGGTAGCGATTGGAGGCAAGAGGGTTGAGAATCCACGAGTAATGTTACAACCAGCTACGGATTGGGGTTAGGATTTCGGGTAAGATTGAGGGTTTGGGTGCGGAACCGGGCAGGATTTGCTTGCAGGGACGGCTATAGGAAAGGTGTCGAGCGGTAAGGCGGTTGCGGAGGTTGTTCTCAACTTCCGGACAACACTTCCAATGGTTTTG
This sequence comes from Bryoerythrophyllum caledonicum, assembly GCA_963971425.1. NCBI lineage: Eukaryota > Viridiplantae > Streptophyta > Bryopsida > Pottiales > Pottiaceae > Bryoerythrophyllum > Bryoerythrophyllum caledonicum. The sequence continues at coordinate 17,681,909 of OZ020525.1, read as the reverse complement.
GAACATGAGAAGGACTGAAAGACCTTGGATACCAATTTGAAGAGGATGGGTTGTTTTGGGTTAAGGGAGAAGCCGTGGGGAGTCCACAACGACGCAATGGTGAAGGAGTTGCTCGTGGGGCGCTCTAACAAATGGAACCATACCTTACGCGCGGAACCGTAACGGCGGACGGCAGAGTTTTGGAGCATCGTGTACGGATTTCCAACAAATGGGGGAGGTATGTGCTCTCACTGTGAGTCTTTTATAGAGAAGAAGTTTGTGAGGACGGCCGATCCAAAAGATGTGCTACCTGTAGCGGATTGCAAGGATCTGGGAGTGAGGAGATTCATGGAATTCTTGGTCCCCATCTTGTATTTGGAACGACCCTCTAAGACAACCACAATGTTAGCAAATACCATATGGCAATCCTACAGGGGTGCACGGCTGGAAGCATGGGGAGAGGTACTTTTGGAGTTAGTGGAGAAACTCGTGGCCAGAGTTGGGAGAGCAAGACCTATCCCAATCTCCCCCTTTCTTTACCGTCTCTATCACCACCACAACTTGTTGTGCGACAACGAAGAGACGACTTTCAAGACGGCGAAGGTGCTGGCGAGTCACGACAGGGTTGAAGAGGAGGAACCAAGTCAGGTCTAGGAACTGGATTCGGAACTGAATTTCTCTAATGAGAATGAAATATCGACAACGGCTAGCACCCGAAAGAGATAAAAGCAGATCGAACAATCCAACACCTCGCCCCCTTCACGATGCAAGAGGAGCGTCAAGGAGAAGGACCAAGCAAACTCATTCGACATGATCGTCGCGGGATACAAGAAGGCATGGGAGAATTACGAGTAGATGGAGGCCATCCTCAATCAAGCATGCCAGATCGCTGGACAACCTCTCCACAATCTGCAAGAACTGGAAGGCCAACTGACCACTTTTGAGAACTAGAATTAGAAGCTTAAGAAGATGGTGAAGAATAAGAAAGAAGAGGCTGCCAACTGTTGTGGTCTAGTGGTTCGTAATTCTCAAAGTTAATCAAAATTAACCACAAGCAAGCCCACCTAACTAGATCGTTTCCAAGGATTTTTATTGTGCGTCAAACTCTCTAAATCTAAGGACAACTCACAGTCAAAACCTCAACACATTCCGGAGGATGGCTTCCTCGGTACCTTAGTGACCGCCGACCGGTAACAAGTAACCACAAATATTTAGTTTAAACTCTGTTGAAGGTTAGAGTAGTTTTTCGATAAGTTATTTCAGTGCCCAAAAAGTCACTGCCCTCCGTTCTCATAGTCTAGAGGCCACAATATCCACAATCTAACTCTACACGTTGAAATAGTTAAAAGGTTGCAGCTAGTTTACCGACCTTCATACTTTACCGAAAAATAGTCCCAGAAAACCGATCACGCAAAGCCGGGTTTCAACTACAACCACACCCAATGAATCAACAAGGAAGATACAAGAATCACAACAGTCTAATGCTAAGCAAATCACACAAGCAAGACAACCTTCTACGAGAATCAAGGGACCTCATCCACTGCAAGGGTAGAAATCCCGGAATACTCTAGACTCAGGCTAAGCCGGGATTTCTCCGGGTGTACCAAGAAGGGGGATATCACCCCTCCTCCCCACCAATTCAAACACTTCCTACTTAAGCGAGGCTATCATAAATAGCCGTGGGCTTCTTGGATCCCATTCGGTAAGCAATGCTTCTTGGTCCAACCGATAAAGGATTTGGAGTAGATCTCGGATCTTACTCCACCTATCTAACTTATATATTCCCCTCCTTCAGGATGCCTCAACTCATATTCAATCACATAATATTCAACAAGCAACAACCTTGCACATCCTAGCAAAGACTCACTAAGAGGACTCAACCCTCTCCCTCTCTACTTACATAAGCTCAATAAAGACTCTTGACACAAGCAATGAAGGCAAGATACAAGCAAAGAAACAAAGAAAAGAGTGCTTAAACCAAGAGCCCAAGGCTCCTTAAGTACACAAAGGCCACTAGCTACCCTCCAAAACTAGATCCCCAAAAGGTGGAAATGACATCTAGATCCTAAAATCAAGGGCAACCTAGTCACCGGCGGATTACCGGTAGACCAGTAAACCGGAAGACTCCCAGTCTAAGACTCCTAAAACATTCCCTAACAAAAGTAAGTAGCCGAAGAAATCACTCAAGTGGTAGCGACTGGGTGCACAATGGGGCCCCATCGACATCACTACTCTCACCCTAGTGTTTAAATCTAGCAATTTTAACAACATCCCATCAACCGATGGGATAAATCAACAGGAACAGAGAACATATTAGAAAGGCTCAAGTGGAAGACTCATCTAGATGAGTGGAATTATCTTCCGGTTGATCTATAGTGGGATTGTCAAGAAGATTGGGAGTACCCACGAGTGCATGGTCAAGAGAATCTATTGGAAGGTTGGAAGTCTCAACTGGGAGGTCTACCGGTGGATTGGGAGTATTCATCGGTAGATTGGATGTATTTAAAGATACATGAGGAGTCTCCATTAGATCAACAAGCATGACTACTGAAGACTCAAGCAAAGAATCCGGTGGTGAGAAAGGGAGGTCAACGGATTCCTTCTTGGTAGGTTATACCGGGAGGCCTTGTTTCCTCTTCTAGACTTTCACGCCCTAGTCTTTAGAGGATGGAGAATCCGCTCCACTCATTGGACATTGAGTGGGTGGATCATCCTCTTTTGAAGAAAGAAAACTGTCAAAGACAAATCTTCTCTTCTTCCGGGGTGGACTCCAGGCTTGCAATGGCAAAGTGACACTCGTTTGACCCGCAAGTAATTTGGTCAGTGCCACCATGATTTCCTGAGACTTGACCTTCGTGTCAAGATGCTCTTTCTTGGATGTCGAAAGATCTTTATTCACTTTGATTAATTGTTCCCCATCTTCCTATCTGCAACCAAGATGTCTCTGCTAATCTCTACTACAAACACCTTACGGAGAGTCCTCTAAAGACTCCTTGCCTCCAGAAGCTCCATCTATATCTGTTGGACTTCTCGGGTCACCTCCCGGGAGAACTCGGCTATGTTCTCCACTAGAGTGAAACTCTTGGATGACCAGGGTGGTGGTGGTGGTTTATCTCGGTGAGATCAAGATGTCCTACTCTCACTCGAGATTGCCTAAAATGATGAGGCTTCTCGTGGAATTGCAAGTAACGCCAACCAAAGCTCCGTGTGTTGGAGAAGGGTCCGCGGAGCATGATCCTGAGGAGCCATCCCTTGTCTCCACATCCTCTTCTCTTCCGGCTCTAGACAATTGTGATACTCATACAAGTGCATGAGATGTGGAGTCAAGAAAGTCTTGGAACATCTACCTTATCGAATTGCCCGAAGTTGAGGCAAAATTGCCTCTTTGAACAAAGACCCTCAATCGGGGAAAGAATCTTCTAAAAATGCCTGTAGAAATTGCGACTTGCCTAGAAGGATCATTCCTTGCCCATTGGGAGAAGATGACAAGAGATCTTCATTATGTACGGGCTTTATTGAATCCTTATCTAGCCAATAACTTGCAAATTCAAAACAATGGTGAGGCCAAAAGGGCTCTAAAAAGGGTTGTTATGAAGCTCTGTGTTCCACTTGGAGTATCCTTTGAGGAAGTAATGATTGAAATCACGGAGTATGAAGAATTGCGAGGCCCATATTCACCATTAGAAGCTAGGGAGATTGAAAACAACAATTTGTTGCCTCACCAATGGGGGAACCGCGTGGGCGGGCAATCATTGCCTCAAATTGCGAAGCATATACTAGCACAAACTTGCTCGGCCTCGTCATGTGAGCGTAACTCGAGCATGTATTCGTTCGTGCATAGTAAGAGCCAAAATCGTTTAGGAGTGAAGAGAGTAAAAGATTTGGTTTACATCTATACGAATAGTCGATTGCTCCGAGAACGTGCTCGACCGGACCCAGTTCAATGGTATGAAGAGAATGTGCATTTGGAGGAGCCTAATCCAGATGGAGGACTTCCTTCAAACGCGGAGGACGAGGGCTTGGAATCTGATAATGGGAGTTATAGCTGGATGGGTGGCGATTGGAAAGACCTTGCCGGCGACAACGACCCCTTGTCTGATCATAGCCCACCTAGGGACAACTCTGTAAACAACAAGCTCGATGGAGATGCACTACATGACCATTTTTACAACGTCCATGGCGACCCAGTAGATTCTTTTGCGTTTGACGATGTCAACGGAGAAGCAATCCATAATATAGTAGAAAAAATCGTGCCTAAGAAGCTAGGGCAAAGGAAGATGGGTCAGCATTGAGGGGCAATCTTGATCGAGATGACAACATTTCGGAGAATCACTCTACCAACTCAAAGGGCTCTAGCGCCTCAGGCCCCTCTACTAACTATGGCCCTGATCTCGACGGTCATGGCATTGGCATTGTAGCGCACAATGCATTTCCTCACGATGGAAACAAAGTGAGCAGTGGTGGAAACAATAATGAATCACATGAGCCAATGGCCACCACGGGATCCATTGAAGCTCTGAGAAGCACTCAAATTGAACCTCAAGCAATAGAATCGGACTTAGAGGAAGACATGTTACTCCAAGATTTGTTTCGGCGGCCATGTGCTCAAAGTATAGCTTCGGTTGGAAGAACTCTATTAAGTGTAAAGAAAAAGACCTCTTCAACCATAGTCCGGCCACCCGTCCACCGTAGGGCACTTGGCCCAAATGGTGGTGTGGAGCGCACGATACTAACCCCACAACTTCCATCCGCGAAGGTTGGATCCTCTATTATCAGCAGCCATTTAGGGATACGGAAGGGCGGAAACAATGGTACTCTCTCTTTCTTCACGGGACCTTGGCGAAGCGGAAACTCGGAGAGAGTCATCGGGGCCTAAGGCAATCGCTCTAAAAACATGGATGGAGTAACAGACAAAAGAAAGAATATCCGGATAAAACGACTTGTGAACGCCGCATCAACTACTGGAGCCAACCTACAATTACAAAACTTTGCCTCGGAGATAGAGGAGTATGTGGCACCAGTCTTGGAAAATCCAACGGAGAACTTCTCATGATCGGGCGATGATGCGGACAATGAAGATTGCATTGAGGTACCTGACAACAATACTGTGGTGCTTTGCGGGCTCTTTGTTCTCCAAAATGTTCACTGATCAAATCGGAAGAGGAAACACAATGAAAAATCAGAGAACTCAAATGATTAAAAGATGACGGACACGAGGGTACTACAAGTTAAAACTACATTTAGTGGTGTGGTGATTGCATGGTACAATAGTACCGTGGCTTAAAATATGTACTTGGGGTTGAGAGTGCCCATTCATGAAAGCACCACAATGAAATAAATATTTTAAGATTAGACCACCTTTGAATTGTATTCTTTCAAATTCTTTCTACCTCAGCCCTTTTGAGGCGCAAATGCTCCCTGCGAGTGCGCACGCCCGATAGGCAGGTGTGCACGCAGCCCGCAACGGTTTGCGCCCGGCCTCTAACGGTACGTGCTCGGCCCGGATTGGTATGCGCCTGACCCCAAATGCTGCGTGCGCGGTCCGAAGGTGCACGCCCGGCCCTATGACGTGACGTGGAAAATGGTCTGGCGTGTCGAGACACGTGTTTCACGAGGGAGTAAGTTGTAAATTTGATTTAGGGTTCGTGATTTTTTTTTATACACAACTGTCCGCCAAAAAATGTTGTCCGTCATGTCCGTCCGTCCGCTGTCTTTGGTCCCATGTCCGTCTATGTAGACAACCCTGCTCGCACCAAGATCGAGGCTCTACAGCTTGCCGGAATTCAACTCCCACTAAAGCAACAGATATCTCCAAGGCGCATGTTTTCAATTACTAGGGCCCCTTTGGACCTCAGCTCCGTTTCCGTGCCCCCAAATGTTGATAAAGACCCTGCAAAGACGAGTGGAAAGATGGTGAAGCGTTCTTCTAGCAAGCTTATAAGCAATCAGAGGCGATCTATTGGATCTGTTGCATTCATTACAACTCATATTTGTTCAATGACAATGGTTACACATCTTGGCTTTGGATGCATTATCAACCTCAATTTAGGTAATCCCCCTAATGTAACAACCTATACAATCACGGTGAGTGCCTTCCCCAATTGTTCATGTTATGCTTTTAAAAAGACTATGAGCAAATTTCGAGGATGGAACTCGTTCTCCTACTACAAACATATCTACTTCATTTTCTTGAATATTTGTAAATTTCAAGCGAACGTTCACTTCTTCATCCATGCACCCTCGTTTAGCTTCAACGAGGTATAACTAGTTCTTGAAAGCGGCATTTTGTCACACCTTGGGATTTTGTATTGAAGTTTGTCTTTGACTATTATTTATTGATGCATACCTTCTCGGTCCTAAAGAGTGTTTGATCATATTTTTATACATACATTGTACTGCAACTATTTTAAGATGTGTACAATCTTGGTTCTAAGAGGATACTTGATCATATTTTCTTACATACATTGTACTGCAACTATTTTAAGATATACACCCTCTTGGTTCCACGAGAGTACTTGATCAAAAAATATATATACATTGTACTGCAACGAGTTTTAGATGTGTACCTTCTCAGTTCCGTGAGGATACTTGATAATTTGTTTTTCCTAACATCTGCCTTGAATTTGATTCTCAAGTGCTTTCTAGCTCAATATATTCATAATCTTTTTTATTGTCAAAGTGGGAGTTACATCGATATCAAGTACTGGATCCAAACCTCTTCCTATTCCTCGTTCCAAAGTTTCTTTCTTGATGTCAATATCCTTAGGCCTCTCTATTGCCCTACATTTGGTGGTCTAATAGAGTTTCTGGTGATATGTAGTGAATTTGGAATGAGCAATGTGGAGTATGGGACCATGTCGTCCCTCATCCTCTTTGTTGATGAAATCATTGACCAATCAATGTCTCAGGGAGGAACGACAATATCATATGCCGTGACTATCTTCGGAGGAACTTCTTCCTCGCCATCACCTTCATTCAAAATAGGCATTGCCTTCAAATCAATAACTACGGCTTCTGTCCTCTCAACATTCTTCACCATAGCGTTGCTTTTCTAAGCCGGCTCCTCCACTTTGGCTCAAACATCCTCTTCTTCCCTATCAATCTCATCAAGCAATTCTTCTAGCAATCCTATTGATATAGAGACATCTTCTAAGGACACAATCTCATCTTCTCTAGTGCTCTCCATCCCTACAATTGTAAAAAGCCAATGGCCTTCCATACCTTAAAACTTTACAACAAAAGGGAGGGAGAGACGATTTGTATGGTTTTTAAAGTCCTAAAAATCCAGCCGTCTAAGCCTAGAAGAAAGACATTTCTGCCCAAAAATGGAAGGAAATAACCCACTCTTTGAAAAGCCTAGGGAATTAAATTCCATGGTTGTAGGTCCCAAAATTTACTAATTTAAGTAAAAAGTAAAAATTACTAAAAATAATTTAGAGTAATTTGGGTATATTCAAATATTTTATGCTCTCCAAGACTTAATTCTCCGCTCTCCGCTCTTCGCTCACATACAAGCCTCGTCCGCCACCTTGACCAGGCCATACTACAGTCTAAACTCTATAAATGTTACAGGCTGGGATCCAAAAAATTATATCACATATCTACTACTATAAGAGGCGTCAGTGTTTGTCCGTTCGCCGCTCCTATCAAACCAAGAAGCACCGTCACCAAGAAGACTCACTACTCAAGAAGACTCACTACTCGCGTACTACTGACTCTTCCGGGACTATGTTGCTTCATTGTGGCTTCAGGTACCTGTTCGTCGCTCAAACGCTGTGTCAACCTTGCGCACTGAGCTTTGGAGAATTTTGGTAACTGGGTCGCAGTTGAATCGCGCCGTGAGCGTTGGGTCGGACGCGACTTGCCTCCGACCTCACGGACGAACATTGTAGATATCCGAGGGTTTGCAGGCAAAGGCTGTGAGCGATTCGATGGCGGAGAGGACGACGGCTAGCGCGGTGCCGGAGATCGTTCCCGATGTGGCGATGGCGGATGCGGAAGCTGTGGAGGAGGACTTTCTGTTGACTTTACATGGTGGCAAATATGCGCAGGTTCTTGGTTCGGCATTGTCTTCTTTGTGAATACGTAAATTGAATTTAGGTTGCTGATGGTTTTGGTGGAGGCTGGTGGTGTTATGGATTTGCTTCGGTTTTTGATTGGTGGATAGCGACAAGGGAGAATGTAGCGTGTGGAGAGGGCTGTTTGGATCTGTTTGCTGTAATGTCATGATTTTTGTTTCGTTTTGCGGTTGCTGAGGGGTCGGATGTGGTTTTGAGATATTTGGTTGTAGTGTTTCGTTTATTGATTCAGTGACGAGAATTTTTTTGTTTCTTTGCATCGGTAGGTGGTGCAGTGAGTCATCTCGAAGCTCTTCACTCTCGCAGCAAACAGCCCGTGAATTCTGAGGTACAACCCCACGGCTCACACTTCAAATTCCACCGTAATCTTTCGAGTAAGTTTTTTGGATTGTTGAGTTCTGTGTTGTGGGATTTTGTTTAGGCTCTCCCTCTTGCAACTAACTTACCGGAAACACACAACACCTTCCAGACGTTGCTCAGGAGCCGGTGAGATGGATGGTATGATGTTAGGGTTTTGAGAGAGAAGGAGGAGCGATGGTTGATTGCGTGTTGTGACGATTGTGTTTGTGGAGACTTCAAACAAACGTTGTTGAATGTGACGATTGTGCGTTGAATGTGACGATTGTGTTTGTCTTCTATTGGCTATCACTGAAAAATAGTATAATTATCTCCTCTCTCCATGTATTAACATTCCTTAACTAGGTCAATAGAAGAGCTCAAAATTCTTCTCCTCCAAGTCAATCAAAAGTAGTTTTAGCCGGACTCTTTGAAAGGAATCAACCACCTTTCTCCACAGTGAGCTTAGATGTTGAGAATGATGTAGAGCCAATGTTAATTACTTAATGAAAAGTGGAGGTATCTTATTCATTGGCATTCAGGTTGGAGTTTGTGGCGAGCATGGAGGTGATCCATCGTCGGTGGAATTCTTTGCTTCAATTGGTCTGGACTACATCTCATGCTCTCCATTCAGGCACAGTTTCTCATCACTTCTTTTTGAGTGATTCTAGCTCTGATGGTTAATGATTTTACTAAGGAATGATGCTACTTGCAGGGTGCCCATAGCTTGCTTGGCAGCTGCTCAAGCAACAACAAAGAAGTGATTGATTCTGGACCGATGATATTTGGCGACATCATGAGTTACCGTAGCTTGAAATTAGTGTACATTTTCATGTGGAAGTGCTGTGTATGTGCATAGTAGTCAGGGCAAAATATCTATCTATATATCTATTTACTCAGCTTGCCATTTTTTCTGGCATGTACACTTGAATTCATGGTGTGAATACGAGTAGTGGATCATTTAAGGTAAGCCTCCCCATCTACATGAAAATTCATTCTGAGGAGCACTAATAAAAAACCTTCCCCGGTCGGAACGACCGGTACCAAAACTTGTAGATTTATAACAACTAACACTTATAGAATTTAATATCAATAATCAATAACAATTCCAAAAATAACACTTAAAAATACGGATATCCTTTATGTTCTTGTTGAGAGGCTTCCAACAATTTTGAATTATTGATGTAGTCACTTCAATACGCCATGCTTGCTCTACCATATTGAGAGTTTGATACACATCAATTGCAAACACTTTGTTTTCACTGAGGCAATCTATCAAATATTGAATCAACCACTTTCGGTAGTGTGTTTTGAAAGATGCAATGATGCCTGCATCCATTGGCTGAAAACGGCTAGTGGTGTTTAAAGGTAAATAAACGAACTATGTCACTCTAAATTGTGGCCCCACATTTGGCACCTGATGACCAGAGAAGTTATCCAGAAGAAAAATCAATCTTATAAAAAATATTCAAACATAAATGTTGCTGGTGTAAAATAAAGATGAACACCAAAATGATGGAGCCTGGTGCGTGGTTGAGCCTCTTGATGCAAAGCTGAATCGAAAAGCTCAAAAGACAAAACTCTCAAAGCTGCCCAATGCCAAAGCTCGTTGATGCAAAATTGAATAAAGACCCAAACAAAAATGATGCCAAAGCATGTGATGCAAATGTGAAGAAAAGTTGAAATAAAAATGGTGCCAAAGCATGTTGGTGCAAACCTAAATAAAAGCTGAAATAAAAATGATGCCAAAGCCTGTGATGCAAGTGTGAATAAAAGTTGAAATTGAAATGATGTCAAAGTTTGTTCATGCAAAGCCTGTTCATGCCAAATGAGCCTCTGCACCAAATCCGGATGACTGTACCAAATGCTCTTTTACTCAAAGCTGTAGTGACCTTGCCCACTCTAAGCTTTGTGAACTATTCTCACACTCTCACTCCCTTCATCCAAACCACAATACAAAAATCCTACTTCAAAGTGCAAATAAAGATTCTTTAAATGAGAGAGAATACTTGACTTATGCACAAAGGATATGGTATAATATGTAAACAAGTATTAAAATGTATTGCTCTCATGTGGTATTTTGTTTTGTGCAACTCTAACACTTATAGCAAAGGAGGGAGTGGGACATCTCATAACATTTAACATATAACACAAATGAGTGTTTTTGTAGGGGAGCAAAATTTTCATAACATATATGAGATTATAACACTTATAGAGGTAACATTTATAAAGCTTAGACTATAACATCTATGGTTCAAATGTTACAAAATCGCACACAAACTACAACCTTCCATAAAGTTAGAGCACATGTTAATATAAAAGAAAATGAACAAGCGGATAAACTAGCCAAAGATGGACTTGGTAAATTCCATAGAAATGCCAAACACCCGCATGAATACGCCCATGCTACCCCATACTACCTCCAAAGAGAAAGTTGGTCTTCTATGGAAAACACCCCGGACAAAGGCCCCATCAAATCTTTGGATACATACCATTAAAAAAAGATTTAATTAACAAGCTCGATCTAATCTCAAAAAAATTCCCTAGTATAGATAAACGGACCAGTAATAACAACATTGATAATGAGCTCTTTACAAACTTGTGGAAAAATCCCACAGTTACAAATTCACAAAACACGCATCATCAAATTTAGTTTGAACAATACATGGGAATTGCCCGCAACCAACTCTTATTTGGTATAGAAAGATTCCCATCCATAACACGCCCAATATGCGCATCCACGGACCCAGACACATGGCTACACGTACTCCTCAAATGCCAAAACCATCATATACACTCCCTAATCGTCAAAAGGCACAAAAAGCGGTATGAGAAATCCGTAAACTAATAATATCCTCCAATAAATCACGATGCTTTATACTTATGAAAACCAGAACCTTCAATAAGAAACCTTAAGAAAATACGGTTCCCTCATGGCTAATTCCATGCACATGTGGATCCCAAAGAAGTCACTATGATGTTAGATTTAAACGAGACATATTGCGTAAAAGGACTACCATATAAAAACCCCCCACCGGACCACATTAATTCAAGCCTTACTATCCAATTTATTGAATTTAAATATTGTAATGACAAATTTGCTCCAGAAGCAATCATAAACAAAATCAATAAATACCAACCACTCATTAATGATATTACAACCCTTCGATGGAAAGTTGACCTCCTTATTGTCATTGCCGCTCGAGCTAGAGCTATTGCCTTTATCCCTTCTATGAAAAAGTCTAGGAAAAACATTCAATATCCCCTCTAATCCAATTAAAAATACATTCACAAAAATTAACAACATCGCTATCCAATATGCAATGTCCATACTTCCACATAAACGCAAACTAGAAAACAACCAACCTCTCCCACATTTACATGATACACATTAAAACCTCTAAAACACATAGTTAATCTTTTCAAATCACTTTTTGGTGATGACAAGATGAAATTAAGTGATGCAAACAATATACCCTTTGAGTTGCGGTGCGGCAAATGGATATAACAATGAGTTGCTCTAACATATGATGGTAGCCATGAGTTATTTTAAATGAAACAAAATTCCTAAAGTTACCTTGATATAGACGTAGTTTGGAATGCAAGAGTAGATGTGAACTATTTATGCCAAGATTGTGGTAGAATGCTCAAAACCAAGAAAGTACGTCCTGTACAGATTGGCTACATTTCCTCCGTGAAATCTAGGAATGACGTTGGTGTTGGTCGATTTTGGGTTGTCTTATCTCAGACAAACTCCATTAAAGTGTGGAGCTGATGTAAAATGATTTTGAGAGGACAATGATGCCTTATTTTGAATTTTGGTATCATGGAAATTGGCGCCAAATGAGATGAAATTGGAGCCAAAATGAGATGAAGGCGCCGCCATGCGGTCCATGTTGTTTAGCTTGAGATAGAATGTGATCTCGTTAATTTGCGTTCTGCTGAAGACTCGATCAGGTGGTGGATATCTGTTAGTGATGTGAAAGAATTTTGACGTTTGCTCTGAGAGGCTCTTCTTGTACGAATGTTGCGGACAAGAATTCGCGCGCAATTGATGGCTGCTGATTCAAGTCAGAGGAAGCGCTTCTTCAAGAATCTAGATGCTGCCCTTTGGAGGAGGGGCGGGGATGGGGAAGCAGCGACGAGAACATTTGCCACGGGGGGGCACGTCACTCCCAACCGGGACGGCACCTTGATCCTCAACTCTTTGGATGTGGAGGGGGTCGGCGAATTGCGGCTCCCTGCGACGTCCGACGACATTGCCCGCCTCCTGAGCGTGTGTGAGCAGGCGCCTTACGGACACGGGCTAGCGACTGTGGTGAACGTCGACGTCCGGCGTGCTTGGCAGGTGGACGCCTCGAAGGTGACCTTCAACGGGGATTTTGTATCGAGAATGGTAGGCAAGCTCGCGAACAGGGCAGTGCGTGCGTTGGGGCTGGACGGAGCTGCGTTGCAGGTTGAGCCGCGTCTTTACAAGCTGCTTTTGTATGAGCCGGGGGGGCATTTCAACGCTCATCGTGACACGGAGAAGGAACCCGGCATGTTTGCGACGATGGTTGTGCAATTGCCGACGGAGCGAGGATTCGAGGGTGGTGCACTCGTTGTCCGACACAATGGAGCCACGAAGACGTTCGACTTTTCTGTGAACAGCTCCACGGGGATCTTTTACACGGCGTTGTATGCAGATTGTGAGCATGAGCTGCAGAGAGTGGTCAGTGGCGAAAGGCTCTGTCTCGTCTTCAACATGGTCCGAGGCAGAGGAAACGAGTTGGGAGAGTTGAAGGGATTCTTAGCGCAGTTGGCTCGGGTGAAAGCGGCCCTGCGGCTTTGGGAAGGCCTTGGGAGAGTTGAAGTGATTACAAGCATGCAGGGAGATCATAACGTCTTCTTGCCCGATAGGCTTGCGATTCCGCTTGAGCATAAGTGCACTTACAAGAATCTGTCCTTTGCTAGCCTGAAGCGCGTCGACGGCGCTGTAGCACAAGAATTGCCGCGATGCGTCGACAGGAAGACCGTGGCTCGATCTTCATCTGTGCATTTTGACCTCGCACAAGAGGGGTATCGCAGAAGAGTGTGATTCGTATTACTCTAGTCGGTATGAATTCGGATGAAGGCGACGACAGAGGTCGCTGCAGACACAGGATCATTGCCCACAGGCTGCATTGTATTTGCAAGAAAACATCATCAACATGAACATCTATTAGGTGTGACTAACATTAAAAACGGATGGGACTCATCTCGGCCTCTGGAACCGCCACCGTCTCCCACCGCTTGTTCGCCAGACTAAATAGCACGTGGCGCCGCGGCGGCTTCCTACTAGGTCCGCTCCCCTCAGTGGGAATGACGTGCATGTGCATGAGGAGATACTCGCCACAATGGTTCACATTCAATACTCTCATCACAGGGGACCGAATCTTTGCGATCGGTTTGGCAAGATAATCCCAAAGTTTGGGCGGCATGAGTTCGAACTCCTCCCACGATGCATGAGACCCGGCGAGCTTCCACACTGTCGGAGAGCGATCGTCGGTGCGGGTCACAGCATAAACCTTGTTCTCCCAGTGGCCCAGGCCGCGGCAAGTGTCCAGGTGGTGCGGGTGGCTAGGTGGTGGGTCGAGTGTTCTCCACCGATCTTCAGCAACTACGTACACCTGGAGCTCGTCCATGTCGGCCCAGATGTACACCTTGTCGTCGCAGGAGATGCAGGACTTGGGACTGTAAGCTGAACATCTGCGTGGGTGGTTGCGGATCATGTGGGACGGGTGGGTCTCCCACACCCTGGTTTTTGAGTCGAGTATCAGGGTGCTTGCGTTTGGCGTCCCGACGATGAGCTTGACGCCGTGCGGCTTCGTGGACGTGTCCACCTTCATGCCGATGGCGCTGCAGTCCTTCTGCGCCGGGAGGAAGCGCATCCCTGGAGTGGTGGGGGAGCCGAATGGCCCGAATGTCATGAAGTCGAGGATGGTGTGGTGGATTTGTATGTCGAAGAGGAAAACCTGCTGCGGGGTGCGGACGCATTCACCGATGAGGAAGGGGTGGAAGCAGCCCTTTCCGAACAGGATTCCCTCCACTGTGAAGGGCTCCACGATGTCGCCTATTGGGTCTAAGCGGTGGCACGACAGAACGGTCGGCACCGTGCTGCCGCGCGTTTTCAAGAGCCTGGACATCCAGGTGCCCGCGGAGATGTTGTAGCCGATGATCTCGATGTGCGTGTCATCCTCCCTGTTTTGCTGGGTCACGGTCACGAAGTAAGGCTTGGGAATCGGGTCGGTAAAGCAGCGCCGCGAGCAGGCCTCCTGGTTCCAACCCTTGCACACCTCACGCAGCTGGTAAAACTCCTTGATTTCCGAGGAGGTGTACACCTTCACGACGAGCTCGCGTGGGAGCGTGCCCCAGAGGTTGGGATCCATATAATTGACGGCTGCTGCAGTCCCCTTGGACGACTCATGGAGTCGGATTGTCTTCGACGCCGACCGTGTCTGCATGATCTGTTGTTCTTGCAGAGACCAAAAGGTCAACATCATACACCAAACTCTCTCAAAGTATCACAAACAACTGGCCTTTCTATCGATCAGACAGTTACTCAGGTACATGTTGGGATGACTTACCTCTTCTTCAGGATCTCTGAAACAAGCTTTCTTCCTTCGATGCACGATTGAGGAGTTTGTACCTGCGCCAGACACCAAGCACCTTGGGTCAACCGCAAAAGAGAACAGCACATACATGTGAAATAGAAGAACAGAACAGAGCACATAATACTGGTTTCTGGGGGTGTTGGGAACCGAGCCCTGAGCAAACCAAACCAGACATGAAGCATCAACAGTTCAGGCCCAAGGTACCCCTTAGAGCACTGAATCAAAGGGCAAACACAACATGCAGAAGACCAGGCTATTCTCTCTCGATCCGAATCAGAAGCGAGCCTCACTGTTCTAGACTTAGAGGTGTAGAGCCCAATACGTTACCATCCCCACACACGCACAGAGAGAGAGCGGGGACTCACCTTGAAACGCCAAAGCTCTGTAGTCGCAAGCGCAGACGACAGACTAAGATGTCTATCCCTTTCTCTCTGTACGTGTGCCGCTAAGAACTTGATCTAACCATGAGGTAACACCAAACTCGCAAAATCAGCAAACACCTTCATCAACCAAGAAGCGTTATCACAAGAATAGTTTTCCGCACTCTCTATAAACTATGTAACGTTGGCAAAAAAAAGAAAACAGGGCATGTATCGCAGCACAGATGAATGATCTACAAAGTGTAAAGCAAGTTACAAGAAAAGAACCTGAAACGTATGAGAGCTCGAGAGTGGATGCGCTGGTTCTGGAGAGGAGGGAGCAACTTCCTCTCTTAAGTGACTCGTTCCAACAAGAAGTACAAGGCGCGACGTGCTTGAGCACACAACTGAAGGCGAGTCTGGAACAACTTGAAGTGATCAAATGCAGACTCGGATGATTGACATGAGTCGCCTTGCAAGTTGGTGAAGATGGTGACACAAAGTGAGTCCTGTGTTTTCTCCACCATGCTTATTAGTGTCCTACGCTTCTTCTACTGACTCATGAATCTAGCGGCCAATGCACTACAGATCATCAATTGTACATCAATCACCTTACAAGTTGCAATTATCACCTGTATTTCTCACGAGAAAAGATTGAGTTGATTATGGAACACTGACTCTGTTGACGGTGGCTTCACCAAGTTAATACAAGTTACAAGTTTTCCTATTGCAAATGTTGCCTCTTTCACTTGGGTTTTACTCATAATTTTTTTGAATTTTTATGAAAGAGGAACACTAATTCAATTGAGACTTTGCCATATTGTGTTTGTTGATTCAACGCTTCATGGTGTATTTTTACAAGGAGCAACGTTTATGAATGATGTATGTTACATTTCTTGGAAGATGTTTATGTGTTGTGAATCTTGTTAGGTCATATTGGTTAACCCCTAGAGGCTCAATGTCCCCTTGGAGGACATTTTGAGTTTGGATAAGGTCCCCCGATCTCAAATTTAGGCATGATTTTCTAAGATTTTTTTATTGAATGGGCAACTTTTTATTAGCTTCCCGTTGACATAATTTTTGTAGAAATTCGACTTACAATTCAAAAGTTACAATTTTTTCCAATAACATATATAAATAGTGTAGTGGTTTAGTGTGACATATAACAAACAATGTGACATATAACAAATAGTGTAGCAAAACTTAAATTAATTCTAAATTTGTTAGAGATTTGAGTTTTTATCCATTTAAAAATAGAAATTCTTCATGGAAATAAAATGGAAACCTTTGAATCTATTGTATGGATTTTTGAATATCAATAAATGAGAAGGATATGACATATGCAAAACTTGAAGTATATTGTTAGTTCTTAGAATATAGTTGCATTGCATGATTTTAAGAACATCTTCTACCCCTCTTCTACTTCTAAAATTTGGTGCACATGTGCCTAATATGATCCTTTTAAAGTTAAAATTAGAAAATCATAGACTCTAGTACAAAAAGTTGTCACAGTTGGTGGTCAAATTCTGCTCTAAGGTGTTTAGTATGACCTAAAGAAGAGTTTATGTCTCACTTCAAATGTCAATATCTTTCAATCTGTGCGGTCAAACTAGACAAATTTTTTAACACACACTTGTACAATCCTAGTACAAGATCCTACGGTATGGATATGTAAATTTTTTGTTTATTTGCATTTTGTGTTGAATGCATTGAAATTGGCAATTTTGAATGAGTTTGGACACTAAAATGTTGCGGGCCTTTAGGGGTTAAACTGGCCAATCTTAGTTAGTGAAGGAGGTATATTAGTTAGATGCATGTATTAGAAATTAGGTATAAGTCATACTATTTTTAGTATGATTTTGAATTGGAATTGGCTATTGTAGTCAATATGGCAAGTTAAATCTAGTGAAGTTAGTGTGACTTTTTTTGCAATGGAAATTCTAATGCCACCTAATTTTGCAATGATGGTTACTTTATTTTTTTAAATGTTCCTTTTACTATTTTATACCTAGGAGAAATTTCATGGATCTTTATAGTGTTAAAAAGACATGTTTGATGTTGTTACACTTTACTAAAGGATTGTTTATCTTTTTCTAAACATTTGAATATATTTGGCTCTTTTATATTGTTCTCTAGGAAGATGATATTACGGTAATTGAAATCCGACTAAAGCAACAGCCGTCACCTAAAAGTTAGCAAGTTGGAAGATAGTGGTAAATGCAATAAAGTTTAAATCATGATGGTATGGTAGTGATAGCTGTGGCTTGTATTAATTTGGAAGATAATGGTAATAAAGCTTAAATCATGATGGGATGATAGCGGCAGCTGTGGCTAGTATTGAGCTGGTGAATGTACTAGTTGTCAGCTAATAAATGAGCCTGCTGTGAGCTGGTGATTGTACTGGCGAGCTCGTGATTGTACTAGCTGCGGGCTCGTGAATGTACCAACTGTAACAGCTATAAAATCTAAATTATATCATTACGTCAATACTAGAGCCAGTACGTGACAATGATAGGTTGGGCCATTGAGTTAAAAAGAAAGTATTAACTTAGGGGCGGTTTACACTACAGACCAAGAGCCGTGACCAAGGAAAATGGATTAATTCCATGGTCACACTTCATGGTCACACTTCCATGGTCACACTTCATAAAAATGTAATTTTTAAGGCCCTTGGGCCTTTTACTAAGTGTAAACCGAACTTGGACTGGGAGGAATGACCATGTACCAAAAAGTGGGCGTACTCGTTTTTTTAATGAATGCCTAAAAAGGGCAGTATTGCCTAAAATAACAAAGAAAATAAAACAAGCCAAAAAGACAAAAAGGGTGGCCGCCATTGTATCTACAGTAACGTTGGGCCCCCTCCACAAAACAAAAAAAATCAATTTAAAAATAATAAAACAGCATTTCAGGCCCATGGTCTCCTCGTTTCAGCATTGAGAGAGCCCTTTTAGCCTCTCTCACCGCAATATCCGGGGGGGCCCTCCAACATTATCCATTAGGCCTATTTCTAGGCTTTTTGAGGACCTCAACTTCTTTGGTCACTTTTCGTTTTTCCTCGTAGTGTAAACCCAAGTCATTCGGGGACGAGTTGATGGAGCCAATCACAGATTTTAGAGGGTCATGGGACGAGTTCTTGGTCCATAGTGTAAACCGCCCCTTAATAATACTATTGAATACCTAAAAAGAAAGTTTTAGTACTAGTATTCTTACTGAATTGTCTTCACAGGTAAATCTCAGATTTTATATTTGATAAAAGTGCCCAAAGCTATGGGGGTTTTGATTTTGTGGCAAATGAAAATAGAAAATTGGAATTCCTAGAAGTGAAACCAAAGTATTTTATGATTTGATTTGGATTACATATTTATTTATTTGCTTGAAAGAAAATCAATCGCAGTCTAATTTTAAAATAGCTCCAGTTTCTTTTTTATATCACAATGGTGTAAAAGTTTTTTTTCCTTCCCAAAGATTTGTAACATGGTATAGTTACCCCTAAGGAATGGCATTTCTCCTTGGACGGACATTTTTCATTTTAGGCAAGTTTATATGGTCTCATTTTAATTATGAATTTCCAAGTTTTTTATGAAGATGCAACTGAGCAACACTATCTTGTGAGCAATGAGCGGCAAGCAACAAGTAGAAAAATAGAAAAAAAATAGAAAAAATGGCAGTTTATTTTTTTTAAATGTGAAATTTCTGCGCAACTACTGATTTTGGAGGCAAATTTTGAAAAGATTACTAAATTTAAAAATTATCTCATAACTGTGGACACTTGTGTTTTTTGTTTATTTTCCTACCTCTATTCTTGTGCTTTGGTTATAATCCTTTTTTAATATTTATTTTTGAATAATCTACATTTGTATGGGGCCATATTTGGAGTCTAAGAAGAATTTATGATTTGCAAATGAGAGTGTCGTGCTAATATATTTCACTATATTGGTTTAACATTGGTTGAGTTAATTCTTTTTTAATATTGCAGTTATTTGGACAAAATGAGTACCAACGGTTTTAACAAAGGTATTACAATGGTATTGCAAAGGTATCAAACGGATATCACCATAGTATTACATGGATACCACATGGGCATTACATAGATATCACCTATGTTCAATGTTGACTATGCAAATTAATTGGTCATAACAAACTTAGTACATATATGAATTGTATTCATGTCTATGTCTATAACTTAGCAACTCTACATCGGAGCAATCTAAGATAGTAGATATATCTCAGAAGTACAACAACATTGCCAATCTCACTCTTGAGTAGCAATATTGGCAAGCTCTAGGATCTTCATGGCTTCATTGAAGTTGTAGCTTGGAGCATGCAGAAGAAGAAGAAGAACGCCGGTCTCCGAAGGAGGCCGGCGTGAATAAAGTGTCTGTTCGTTCCACTACTAAGACCATGCCCACTGGACAAGGAATTAGTAAGCTGGAACTACTTCCCTCTCTCGAGGGTAGACACTATGTAACAAGAAGCCAAGAACCACAAAACGATTAACGACCAACGAATCACAAATCAAGCAATTAGCCAACGAACTAACTACAAACCAAGCAAGTAGTCAAAAACCTCAAAAGGACTTGTCATCCATCACCTTCACGTTGGAGCTTGCATGAATAAGCCGTTTTTGTAATCCGTTTTACAAATGTAATGTAAGATGTAATACACATGCTTGCAATACTTCCATTGTCTTTTCTTCCCCAACGCCTCCGATTGCATCTTTGGAAAGTCAGGGCATGAACACCCCGGAAGGTCCGTGAAGGTGATGCAACATGACTTGTCTTTTCCAATGTCAAGAGTGATAATGCATCCCCATTTTGGATATGGTATGGCATAGACATTAGAGACGGAACAATTATTCATAATAGCGGTGCTTGACCACTTGTTGTGTTGTTCAATCGTTGAAACATTTGTTGTTCTACGAAATGCGTAGCCGTTCCGGAAGGTGTGGTAAGAATTCGGGTTTACCCAAATAGAGAAGTGCGACCATGGAAGGGCCATGTCCATGGACTCTTGGAATTGTTTTTGTGGTGAAAGAGTTTCACGCTGCTGCAATTGAAAACTTGCTTCTTCCAATGCTAGTACCTCTTGCATTGTTAAATTTGTGCCAAACTTCATAGGCCACGTCATTGGAACTGCTAGCTAATCAACCACAAATGGTTTCTTCGACCCCTTCAGAGAGTCACTAATGTCATCGGGATAAAACCATAATTCAGCTAAGACATTCTGTGGCGATCTGTAATCTTTCTTCATACCGGCATATGTAGGGGCCGGAGTCCCATGACTACCACGCTCAACCTTAGTGTTGAACTACTCATTAGTGTGAGCTTGCAATGCTTGGCAATGCTTAGAAGAATTTGACTGGTGGCGGGCAATGTTCCACTTCAATGGATTCCAATACGGATGTTCAACATATGGTGTGTTGTATGTTGAACTCCCAAATCTTGTCCGTTGAGGGTCTCTTTAATATACGCTCGAGTCATCCTTCCGCCATCACGGAGGATAGAATAGTTCATCATATTTGATCTAAGGGAATCGTGGGCGGACTTGGGTGAAATGTCAAACTTAGGCTCTGGGGACCCAAAAGTTTATGCACCTTCTAAGCCGCCCATCTTGGTTAGTAGATCCTTAGCCCCATGGAAGTTCCTAACAACCTCAGATATGCATTTGGAGTCACATAAGTGTTGAGCAAAGAGGCACTACGGCCTTGGTGTAGTGGTTTGAGTCATGGCACACCGCTGAAGTGGTTGTGAGTTCAAGTCTTATTGCCGGTGTGGTGCCTACTACCATAGTCCACCCAATTATGGTGGGGGTCCCAAGGCCTCGTTGTATGGGGACCCACAAAGCCCTTGGGAGAGATGACATGTCGTTTGTCTCTAAGGCAATTATTGTAGGGAAGCACTTAGTGTAGAAAAGTGTTTATCCTTGAGAGGGGGGAGTAGTTCTATTACACTAGCCTATGTCTCGTGGCCATATGTTTAGTAAAGAGAATGAACAAACACTATATTCACACCAATCTCCTTAAGAAATCGGAGTTCTTCTGTTGAGCAAAGCGCATACAAAGCATATCTTTGTCAGGACCTTTATCTGATGTGCCACCTTTAAACCATGAACAATACAGAGTGATCTGCATTGAAGCACGGATGAGGTCGCCCACAGTTGTTGCACAAACACGTCATTGTATTTCTGGATTGTCCTAGCCAACGATTGTGGACAATTTCTGCAAGGTTGCATAATGGCATGTCGGATCTATTGTCAAGTGTGAGATCAAGAGTAAACACAACAATTGTCATCAATATGATTTTTATTTTTTCTTAGAGTGAGCACCGAAGGTTACATATATCAAAGTGAAGAAGAATACTCACAAGCTGCATAGCACCGCCCCATTGTCGATAACGGAAGTGCCAAAAAGCCATCCAATCCTCTAGAGTTTGACGTCTAGTTTCGATAGTTGCATCCGAAGACACCCACCACCCACGAATTACATTGTACTGAGCTTCAGCCTCCTCTTGAGTCTTCGCGTTTTTCCAGATCTTGCAAAGGATAATGTACTGCTCTTGAAAGTCGAGAAGAATGCTTCTCGTAGTGGCTCGCCAAAAACACTTAGCCCAATGAAATAAGCAAGTCCATTCTTTATTCTCAATGGACTTGTCTTTGTCGTCGTTGCCATATATTTGCCAAACAACATGCCAATTTGCATCAACAATGTCTGTCATGAACCCTTTGAAATTTGTCTCGTCCAGTCCATGGTTCTTCATTGTACCATTCAATGAGATTTGTCCATGGTTCTCCATGGTTCTTCAATGAAATTTGTCTCGTCCAGTCCATGGTTCTTCATTGTACCATTCATTATAGCAACGTCCCCAGTTCTTATCTGCCTATAAAGTTTCAAGCAAACTTCTACAATAGAATTGCTTCGGCAATGGATATGAGTTCGTTAAATTTGAGTGTTGGGGCATGGACAAACATGTCCTCCAGCTCGTCGAGCTTGCACATGATCCTATAGATGAAGTATACATGCTTGCAATTAATCCATGACTAGCCAAATTGGTTGGCCTTCGGTTGTATTGAAAAAAAGTCTGGACATGTGCAAGCACCACTTAGATGAATGGAGATGTAGAATGTTTGTCAATGTCCTCTAGAATAGGATATGCAACATGGCCAACACCATCGACCACTATAAGAAAACCATGTTTTTGGTGTCGTCAAGGCTATTACGTGTTGTGTTTTCTGTGATGTCATACGTTAGCCGAAAAATTGCTACAGTACCTCGAATTTAGTTTGACGTTGCATCAAACGTGTTCCTGTTAAAGACAAAATGCGTTGATGTCACCGTAGACATGCACGTTTTTGGTGACGTCAAAAGAAACGTGACCACGTCAGACTGTGACGTCATAGAAAACACGGGATGTCCATGTCAGCTGCAGTTGCATTTCATTTTACTGTGGAATGACTGCAACGCGCTGCCCAAAAGCCAGAAATTGAGGAAATGGGCAGCTTTCATCCGTAGTGGATGAAATATGTCGCAAGGAAGGAAGAGCCGAAGGGCGACTTATACAAAAGCAACCTCCACAGCATCTACACTTTACTTTTGGGAGTGTGGGTGAGAGCAAATTGAACTTAGGTGATAGAAGTGGGAGGTGGGGAGCGACGAAGCTCACTTCAACGCTAAGAGGAGGGAGATTAGGAGAACATCAAGGAATAGAAAGAGACAACTTGAAGGTGATGGAGCAAAGCAACGGCGGCTATGGCGGCAGCTGTGGCGGAAGCCATGGAGCGGTGACAACGGAGCTAGCTGGGAGCAAGGAAGGTGATCTACGGCAAATCAAGACGGCAAGGGGAGTACTCAAAGGGAAGAAGAACGATGGCAAGGGGAGCTTTAGCCATAGCCGGCTAACCCCAGCCATAGCTGACCTCAGCCATGGCATAGAAATCCTAGCCATAGCCAAGTTTAGTATTCGCCACCGTGGAGAGGGGCTGCAGCAGTAAGGCCGGTACGTCCTCCACTTACTTAGAACTCGTGAAGCACGTCGTGAGGTCTTCACATCGAACTGCAAGTACATGGTTCTAACATGAACTTGTGCGGAGCTCCACCTCGCAATCATCTTCGTGCCGAATTCCTCCTCGTGGCGCAGGTCGCACCAAGATGCAAACCGCAGCTCTCCCATCCACACAGTGTCGAATTCCAGCTCCGTAGATCCTCTTGAGCGCCGAAGCTGTGACCTAGGTCGTCGCACACCCATGACGTAGTCTGAAGAACAATTTCTAGGCACCCTAAATCCTTCCCGAATGCCTATGCTCGTTCATCAATTGCCCCAGCAAGCGCCAAATCACACACATTAGGGTTTTGATCATTTTTAGAAACATGTTTAGAAAAACGTCCAAAAGAACATGCTAGATGTTCAAGTGAACATGATCTCTGGCTTGAAAAAGGTCAATGACAACATATAGGCAGAACGCGCCAACGTCAGAATTGATGTCATGAGCAACAGGAGCATGTCAAAACGAACGTCAAACTAACAGCCTTGTGTGGATGAAAAATGTTCTAAAAGCATGACGTCAGCTAACGTGGGTTGTCCACGTCATAATTCTTTGGATCCAAGTGAGCAATTTTTAAAATTCCACGTCATTGCCCGCTCAAAATGGAGTTGGGTGAAAAAAATCCTGCGTGGCGTTGCCCAAAGGAAAACATAATTGATGTGGACATGGGCCCCCCCTCCACGTGGAGCCCTTTCGCACACATTTCAAGCCACGTTCAGTTGGATGTCAAGAGGTTGACAACCATGTTACGACAAATTTTTTGACGTTTTTGGCCTGTTCATCTAGACGGATTTTAGGTGACATCAACATTGACGCAACACCATGTTACTCTTGACGTTCAGGCATGTTTTTCACAGTGTTACAAATACACCGGTTTCTTATAGTGGACATAGGTTAATTGGAAGTATTGATGAAGAGACAATTTTTGCTTCTGTGGATGCATGAAAGTTGGCACGCTTGACAACAATGATCTCCAATTGCTTGAGATTGGTGTCTCTCATAATAGGCAAGATTTGTAGGACGTTATTTGGGCAAGTAAGAACCTACCTATGGCAAGAGCCCAAAACACAACGGTAAAGATTATTGGGGCAGAAAAAGAACCCATGTTGCTAGATTCTACCAATTCCTGGTGTATATGGGATAAAAAGTGGTATTTTTCTTTTGGATGATCTTCATTGTGCACTGCTTCCTTGAGAAGGAGTCAAGGACCTATTATGCTAGACAAGAGGAATGCTTAGGTACTTGGATGATATGCCAATCGGTAACGTCATAGATGGATTCGTCTACCTCGTAACATGAGTAAGTCGATTGTGCCCGACAATGTCCATACATTCTGAATTTGGCAAATTGTATGTGCTGATAGTTAGATCAACATCCACATCCAGGTCGGCACCCTCACCAACGTCTCAAAGAACTTCACGAGTC
This sequence comes from Bryoerythrophyllum caledonicum, assembly GCA_963971425.1. Lineage (NCBI taxonomy): Eukaryota > Viridiplantae > Streptophyta > Bryopsida > Pottiales > Pottiaceae > Bryoerythrophyllum > Bryoerythrophyllum caledonicum. Next base: position 17,657,063 of record OZ020525.1, on the reverse strand, counting down.
CTTTTGGCCTTAGCCAACTTGGGGATGAGAAATTATATTTTCTCTTAGGGAAGAGGGGTGTAAGTCAAACTTCGATTATGGAGATAATAGATCAATTTTTTCTCATGTGCATTCCATTAAGAGGAGATTGATAGAGGATGTGATTTATAGCAAGAGCTCAAAGAGTTGTCACTCCAATACATGTTCATATAGTTGAGGGAAAGAAGAAAAGAAGGAAATGCGGTTCTTTATCTCTTAAGTAATAAGCAATTGAGGAAGGCAAAGATGGAAAGACACAAGGCCTAGAGGATGACTTAGGGGGATATCTATTGTACCCTATTTTTAAAGATTAACAAAGGTGAGAATTTGCCAACTATTAGAGACGATGGTGAAACGCCATCTATACAAAAGAAAGACTGCATCAAGGACAAAGAAGATGATAAGGACATGAAAGGCTCAAATTATCAAAAGCATGCTCAAGGGGGGTGCTGCTACCGGCACCTCTTTGGGAGTGCCTATAAGAAACTCCAAGGCATATTCAAAAGAGGTGCCATTAACAACACCCCCCTAGTAGTCATTGATAAGTCAATTCTTATTAAATCCTGCTATAGAGTTTGTGACGCACTTTCTAAAACAGTGTAGCACGTTAAAAATTGAGCTTGGAGCACTGTTTTATGTGCGGATGAAGTATGTCAACAAGAAACTACATTCACGCATAACTTTCTCCTCCAAGCTCCATTTCTTATGGGCCATATCATTTTAGAAATGAAATGAAAGTCTCAAGAGCTTGCTCTAGAGGCCTGCCGGCACCGGAAGCCCTTTGGGAGTGCCTACAAGAAACTCCAAGGCACATTTAAAAGGGGAGTGATGAATGATAACCCCTTGGTAGTGAATGATAAGTCTATTTGAATTCAACCACACTATAGAACTTTAAAGCGCTCTCTAGAATGGTATGGAACGTTAAACATTGAGCTTAGAGCAGTGTTTGATACGCGGATGAAGTATGTCAAGAAAGAACTTCATTCATGCATAACTTTCTCATGTGCTACACCATTTCTAATGTGCTACACCATTTTAGAAATGGCATCAAACTCTCAAGAGCGTGCTTTAGAGGCCCGCTCACACTGGCTGCCCTTTGAGAGTGCTTACAAAAACTTCATTCACTCAAAACTCTCTCATCTGAGCTCCATTTCTATTGTGCCATAGCTTTTTTTAAATGGCATCGAATTCTCAAGAGCGTGCTCTAGAGGTACGCCGGCACCGGCTGTCCTTTGGGAGTGCTTACACAAAATTGAGTTCACGAAAAACGCTCTCATCCAAGCTCCATTTCTAATGTGCCATACCATTTTTAAAATGGCATTCAATTCTCAATGCACTCAATCTCCGTTTAATTGTTTCTAAATCTGATTTTTTTAGAAGTTAAAGATCTTCTATTTGTGCAAAAAAGAGGCTAGATTGATGTGCTATTGGCTTGGAATCATTTTAATTTATCTTTACTTATATTACTTGTTCTTTGGCAAATTGTAATGGTTGTGATTTATGCGAGTAGTGTTCCTCTATCTTATTTATATATTTTGGAACAAAGAGACACTTTATTCACGCCGGCCTCCTTCGGAGACCGGCGTTATTCTTCTTCTTCTATATATTTTGTACTTCATTCATTGGCTTCATACACGGTATCGAGATTCTTTGGCCTAGATTTTGATTTATGGCAAATGATATATCCCATACATACATTTTATTGGTGATTGGTTGTAAACATGAACTAAACTTTCCTTCAATATTGACAATTTGTTTTTATCTTGGTATATTTGACATAGTTCAATGTTCCATATCGTTGGTCGAGGATAATTAAGTCATGTATGAAGAGCAAGAATAGGCACAACTTAATGGGAACTACAATTATTCGAACAATCCTAGGGGTGACAATCCTTTACCATTTGTAAGTTAAAAACTCTAAAACAATGAAAGGGTGTTCACAATAGAGAAGCTAAAATAATAATTCACATACTTTGAAATTTTGTTATTGACCACATAAAGTAAAATAAGTTGTATGATATAATAAGATAAAGAAAAAACAAAAAGTAACATAAATAGACTCACACGTAAAAGATACTTAGTTTCATTCATATCCACATATAGCAATTGAATGAAATTAAGAGCATGGAATAATTGAGAAATGCCCAAACAATATGAGTTAGTATTTGGTTTTTCTAAATCACCTCCTAAGGGGTGCGGGTAGCAGCGACCCTACTATGAAATTAAGTCTCAAAATATCTAAACATGTCAATGTCCCATATCATTTGTCAAGGCAAAGTAAGTAATCCATGCCCTATTCAACTTCACTCATGTGTATTTATCCACGGTAATAGGCATCCTTTATCATCATCTATCATTATACTTGTCATTGTAAGGATTTTTTTATTGCACTTATCAATCTTTTGTGACGCTTAATTCCACAACAATGGGATACTATACTCCACTATAGTATTTATGATTCCTTAATAATGTAAATATTGTCCCTCAGTTATAGGATTACAAAACAAAAATCAACTATTCATACTTGATAAAATTCCACGGCTTTAGGTCCTATTAGTTTATAATTCCAAAAACAAAACAAAAAATCTGCCTATTTTTCTCTGCTCACTGCTCACGTCGGCTGCTCTCCAACCGCTTACACACTCAAGTTCTTGATGTGATAGTCTCGAATTGGTCGAGGATAGCATCCATTGAACAATAGTATTTGTTAGCCTTCCTTCGCAACATAGTCGTGCATGACGTCCATCGCGGTTTGATCAATGCCTTTTGAGATGGGATGATAATGATGTCTAAGATGAATGGCCACACAAGCGCGCTCTGGATCGATTGAAGTCACGGAATAGATATGAGCATCACAAAGACATACACTGATTCAGGGAGTTTGGCAAAGCTTACATGTCAATGTCAACTTCTCGGAAGGTGCACCTTTGACCGAAAACGAGGTGAAGGCAGATATGCTCCACTCTATTTGTTCGTTGACCTTCGTTCCTGCAATTATAGTCACAAGTTGGGTTTGTGCATTTGAGATGCTCGGTATAAGTTGACTTCCCGTACGACAAGCGGAGATCGTTATTGATGTTTGTAGTCATCGTCCAGCACCATGCACGGCCGTCGAACTGTTCACTCATCCCAAAGTGTATAGAAATCCCCTCCGATAGAGGTAGCACTTCAAATATCATGTGTATGTAGTATTATGGAGGCAAATACTTCACTTGGTGGAATTCTAGACTATCATACGTGTCAACTCTGACCTAGAATTATTTCTGTTACAGGTTCTACAGGCATGTGCAAGAATACTGCACAAGAACTAGAATGGACCAGAGGCTTCCCTAGAGAAACAGATGGAGAAACTTTTGATTTAGAAGGAAGTGGGGTAGATAGATTGGGATAGATTGACTCTTGAGACTTGAATGGGTTACTTGACTCTCCGAGGTTCACATTAGAGGCATCATCTTTGTTAGTGTCGGTAAGAATGTGGACCCTAGGACTTGATTGAGTGCCCAAACTAGGCAGGAGTACCATATTGTCAGAGTCTTGTGGAGGGGTCATAATGGGGGTGGACGCATGTTTGGACATTTGAGCATTTGAGACTTCGTAAACTTTGAATGAACCCCAACATAATTTCCAACAAAATCATATGGCATCATGATCTTTCACTTGATAAGTAGGCTGGACATGATCTCTAATATTATCAAAGACTTCCTCTTTGACTTGAACTTTCCAATCCTATATAAAAAATGAAGACACAACAAAGAATCATGGATAGTGACAGTGCCATCAAGACCAACAGCCATGTCAAAAGGTACGCCCCCATAATGGGAAGTTAGAGACACCATGAGCATAGACTGTAAAAAATGATGTTAGACTAACGATTGCGTTACGAGAAGTGATGAGAGAAATATTGAAGGAAATAGTTCCTATCCTTGCACAAATACAAAAGCGGTGACAGATTAATTTTGGTGGGATCGTAGATTATAAGATAGAAAAAATCGTCAGCAACCTTTTATTTGCCATAGAGTCGTACCTGAGAAAGTTCAATGCCAAGCATACTGTCCCAAACAAGAACGTGAACTAGCGGAAAGTATATTATACGTTGTGCCCATTGCAGATGTAGGGTCATGTTAAAGATTTGATACCTTACCTTATGTCATTTTCCACATACTAATCATTCCACCATTAATGTTTTTGACGGCGGCGACGGCGGGGTCAAGAACTAGAATGGGCATGCCATTTAAGGACATCGTGTTCAATAGACATAACTGTTGGTCAGAGTAGGTAAAAATTGGAACATACCTTACCTTCCTCTATTTAGGGTAGTGGCAACAAGCGGGTTAATTAAAGAATGCACCAAGATAGTACTTGCCATTGTTGTGTAGTGAGTAAGCAAGTACGGGATGGTAAAGGTGGTAGTAGAAGGAGACAAGTTATTGTTTAGATGAGTACTAGGAAGGATGGACATAAAAGAAGAACTTTGCATTACTTCAATCCGAATGAGTAGAAGAGGCAAAAATTAAGGCGAGACCAGAACACGATATTGGTAGAACAAAATAGAGAAGTAGAGACATCAGAATGGGTCAATCGTTTTAAAGATTTGAGGAATATTTGCCACAAGACACATTTCATTTTGACTACCGCTAAGGTAGTGTTAATTCCTTGTTTTGTCCTAAGAATATTTTGTAAGCATGATTCGGTTGGATTCAAATATTTTTTGCTTATACTACAATATCTTTGTTTGTGATTTAGGTGACCACAAGCTTAGTGCATTGTTCAGAGACAAATTGTTAGACGTGTTGATAGTTGCTGATTCAATGACGAGGCTTTAGAGATCAACTGACTTGGAACGCTCATTAAAAGGGGTAGGGATGATGATAAACAAATTGAAGACAAAGTCTCAAAGTAAAGAGACCAAGGAGATTTTAAGGAGGCAAGAAAGTACAACACGCTTAACGAGGTTCAACAATGCATCCTCATCTAAGACATCTAATCCAGGAGGAAAGAACCATCATGGAATCTCCAACGGCGCGCTATAGTACTGGAGGAATCGGGGCGGAATCCAACAATCAAGATTTCTTTTGGAACATAACTTCTGATAATGCTAATATTTTAAACATAATATACATGCATGATATTGAACATTTCTGACAAAAAAGGAAACAAACTTCTAATATTTGTCAGGAAACCTAGAGATCTTTTTTTTTACTTTTTATTTCTTTGATAGTACTATTACATAAGAAACTCCAAATTCACCAATAGTGATATCATTATTAATAATAGTACTTCAAAGAACATAAAGACAGTAAAATGACAAATGTAACCCCTAAAGGCCCAAGCCATTTTAGAGGAATCTCTACTTCGATAATCAAAATCTACAAAGATGGACTTATTAAAATGTATTTGTAGGATCTTTTTTTAAACTTCTATGAGAAGATGTGGACAAAGTTTCATGAATATCGATCGTTTGGATTGAAAGATATTTGCGGTCAAAGTGTTCATTTTTGTACCTCGTAGGTACACTTAGGTCCTTAGGGGTTAAAAAACTCAACTCTTATTACACTTGTTTTGATTATGCTACACTCTTTCACTACCTCAAAATCTTGTTGTAGTTGGGAAACAACATCATGCTTAACACAATGATAAAAGAATTTCACCCTATGTTATGCAAGCATTTAATTTCAAGTGAAGTCCAAGTTTGTTGATCCACTTAACATGGGTTTTAAACCATTTTATTGACTTTATACACCATAAACTTTCAATCGGTGCGGTCAAATATTTTGAAATTTTGTATGAAAGATACATTGTAAGACCAAATTCAAATCCAAAGGTCAAACAATTTTTTTAAATGGATCTGCAATTACTTCTTTACACGTTACACTTGAAGCATCAAACTGTCAAGGATATGTTTTCACAAACAATTACCGTGACAAAATCAAGTTTCTAAAGAAGGAGACAACTTGATTGAAACTCACAAAAGTACACACACGCAAATTTGTCATTCACATGGTTAGCACAAAATTGGATTTGGAAGAACCTTTTTGTCACAGTTGACTTTTCTTAGCGACCTTAGTCGGGTGCTCCTACATTATTTTTTGTGCCACTCACCTGCACGGTTTGACAACGCCTTCATACAATGAGCTTAGACGTCGTGCCCATGCACATGCTCAATTGTTTTTAGCTGATGTTGTAATGACAAAATATTCATGTGCTTAATGTTTTGATGAGTGTGAAAGGTTCACGGTTCAAGATTTTTGTGAGTGCGTGAAGGTGTTGAGTTTGATTTAGGTTTCAGTACTTTACCAGTGTATTTTGAAAGCCGCGAGTGAAGACTACAATTGCGCGTTGTCGCCTCTGTCTGCTTGCTTTTGTGGCAGGTTACGCATATAGTAGTAAACTTTCCAAATTTTGCACAATTCTAGCAAAGATGATTAGGATTTGGAGTCTGAGAAAGAAATTTGATTCAAAATGTTGTTTGTAATAGGGAGTGGAGATGCGATTGTCGTACTAGGGACCAAACATTTTTAGATCGGTGCACGTAGCCGCGGAGAGAGAGAGGGTTGGCAGTGGCAAGATATTCAAGCTCTATCCTAAATCTGGTCGTCGAAGTTTGAGTGCAAGAGGATGAATGTGCTTGCTTCATGAACGAGCGCGTTTATGACAGCGTGTTGTGTGCGCACATGATTGCGTGAGTATGCTAGTGTACATGGGGTATATAAGTTTGCTACACAATATGGGTGTGTGAGTATGCTAGTGTATAAGGATTGTATTGATTGTCGTAAGCGTGCTCATACTCAAGGTATGCGTTTTGTTGATGATGATCATGTGTTCTTCGTAATTCTGATGATCCTCAACATTGTCTGCATTGTATAGAACCTGCTCTCCCTTTTGTGGTGATTAGGATTGATGTTTAAGTCTTTAGTCTACGATATCATTGAGATCGTTGTAAAGAGAGCTCGTTTTTTTAAAATAAAAAAATAATTGTGACCCGTGATAACCACCTTCGAATCCGAAGGTGGGTACAAGGGGTCACGGTATTTTTTTCATTTTCTAGAATCATCCACAATTGAGGTCCATGCATGTTGTAGAGATTTGCATGTCCTTGCATGCATGAGTTCATGCATGCTTGGTGTGAGTATGAAGTTGAGCACATTGCTCACAACTCCAATGTGAGCCGATCATCGTGAGCATGCTCGTGCTCAAGGTTTGCGTGTTGCTTATGATGATCGTGTGTTCTTAGTGATCTAGATGATCCTCGTCATTGTGTGCGTTTTATGGAACCTGCTCTGCCTCTTGTGATGATTATGATTTATGTTTAAGTCTTTAGTCTACGGTGCCGTTGAGAATGCCCTGAACAAAGGTGGTTTTTTTTTTAATGAAAAAATAGTGTTCACCTACGAGCATGAGTCATGCATTGCTAAATACGTATATCTTTAATTCTATCCCATTCTCCAACATGGTCATACAACCTTTGCATACACAATTTCCTAATTAAGTTTGCAGTTTAGAATTTTTACTTTATGGCAAACTTGACCTAGTACATTTTGGATTACACTAGTAATAGTGGGTAGGGGTATCTAACCCTAAACTTATATAAGTGGGGTCCTAGAAAGTGGATTCATAATCCAATTCATTAGGAAGAGTCGTTTTGTTCGAGCTACATCTAGAGTTGTAATTTGTAATTGTCTAGGACGCTGAGTTTGTTGCGGAAATTTATTGGAGGCGACGGAAGGAGTGTTTAGCTCTATGCCTGCTTATTGTACCTTGAGGTTGTTGTAAGGGAACTATTGCTTATGGTATTTTGTTTATTGTCGTTCTTATGTTTTTAATTCATTTACAATTCTAGGTTTTGATATGGATGCCCATTTCTGGACGACGACTCCAACACCTTTGTTTCTTGGAGACTTCAAAGGGTCTACAAACAAATTCACTCTGCTTGCAGCAATGTGGAAGACGTACTTTTTGCAATTAGATGGGACCTGTATAAATCCACTTCGATTTGATGCCCTTCTGCCACATAACTTCCAAGCAATGCGCTTCTGCATCACATGTAATGTAATCCAGCAACTTGTCGATAGCATTGCTATAGGAGCATCCCTACGATTGGCTTCATTGAGGGTGGAGACAAAGTTTTGTGATGGAAACATTGCAAGAACAACTAAGGAACAACGGAGATTGAAGGAGTATCCAGTCTTACACGCATTTTTACGAAGACGGCATCGGCTTAGCAGGAGTCAATGGATCCGCAACTGCAAATCGGGCAATGGCGCATTCTTTGACTGTGGCCTCCAAACTCTAACTATTGAGGAGCTTGACGCCTTGGATAGACTCATTGAAAAGTCCCATAATCCCACAACACTCTGACGGCGCCATGTTGCTGCAAACCCATGGCCTTCCAATGACTTAGCATTGTGATATCAAGCACCCTTGGGATCTGAGTGGATGAGGGATTGAGGCTATTGCGGGCCACGGAATTCAAGAATGGTTACATTTGTGCCTCAAAACTCAAACGAGCCCCGTTAGATCCTTGAAGTGGACGGGAATTGAGGGGTCATGACCGCGTGAGAGGCAATATACTCTACCTTCATTTGAAAACCACATGAGTTTTAAATCAATCTTTTTTTAACACTTCTTCTCAAGGGTATGACTGCTTCTCTGGTCAAGGTAGTTCGAACATCATAAGTATCAACTAGGTATTAAATGGATGTTACCCTAGTCTTACTTGGATATCATGTAGGTATTGCTAGAGTATGACCTAAGTATCACGTAGGTATTTCCTTCAATAAATCTTTATGATATTTCAAACAATTTAGTTGATGTCCCCATGGCCAAACAATCATTTATGACATGTCAAAATACCCTGAACTAAACTCCACAGCCATAAATGTTCTTTCAATTTTTTGAAGAATTGTAGTAATAAAAGCCTCAAACATTTAAAATGCAATTTGTCCAAGAATCTTTTCATGGTAGGTTCTTACATTTTATTTTTCATATGCCAATCTAATCTATATATAATCCACGGCATTGCTTGCATTTCAAACGCTATAATCTTCATGTTCATGTAGTAGATTGCAACCAAAAAAATATAGCAGGTTCACATAGAAATATAATTCAAGACTTTTGGTTAAAAGTCCAAAATTTTCCTTCAAGATGTGATTTCCATGCCTCTTTTTGACAGTGGCAGTTTTGGACTTAGTCTAGTAGAGCAAAATTGGCCATGGTCCTTTAGGGGTGAAAGGTACTATATTACAAAGAGTTAAAAAAACAGAGAATCATTCAAATAAAAGTTCAAAATACATTATAAATGTTCAAAATCTGAACATAGTTTGTTATATCACAATTACATACTAAAGTCACCAAAGAATGATAAGTACTAATGAGTTCACCTAAGTAGGTATCCAAAAATATCTAAATGTACCACCATCAAATATATTCTCAACAAAACATTATTCCACTGATGTCGTACATCCGAAATTGTGTTTTGATGATAACCTTCACTTCCGGGTATAATACGGATATCATCTGGCCATACTGTCTACATTAGTTAACGAGAGGTTGCAGTCTCACTTTTCACTTTTAAGTCCAAAGATTATACCCAATTTTTCAAAAATTCTATCACCGTATCGCAATTGCCTATGCAAATAGTTAGTGGAAAAAGTGAATGAGGAATCTCATATTAAAACACAATTTACAATAAACTTAGATTGCAAAACCAATTTTAGATGAAAATAGTATCAAATGTATGGAAAAGACAAGTTGTACACCCACTCCATATGAAAATAAGAAAAAGATGAAGTAGAACATGAAGAAAAAATAACTAAAAACAAAAAAAAGGCAAAAATAAAAGAAGAAAAAGCAAAGAGAAAAAGAAAACGGACTCCTGAAACCCACGTGGATGGGTACTGGTTTACCCATTCCCTCGGTTGTAGACCCGTGCCACGGAGGCGCCACGTCAGAAATGGCGGGAAACGCTAGTCCCGCCAATCTCAGGGTTCAGGGTTCAGGGTTCTAGACATGATTCCAAACTTCTTTGCCACTTTCCTTCAGAAAAATCGCATGTTCGTGGGCGTTGTTGCGCATCACCTTTCTCCCGACGGGTTTCACCATCTCCGGTGGGTCGATTATCGGTGGTTGCTTGCTGCAGCAATGGGGGGGCCCTTGATGGACGTGTACGGCAACCCGCTGGGCGCCGTCCGGGTGCTCTTCGACAAGTCCTGCAAGAACGCCGCCTCGCCCCGCGACTTGACTCGCTCCGATTGGGGCGTCCAGGACCTCTTCCACGACTGCCTCTTCAACCAGAATGGCCACCTCCAGGTAAAATTCAATCACAGGAGGAGTAGGTTAACATCACTTGGTTGATAGAACCGCTTTCACCCCATACCGAATTCTTGATGTATTGTAACCACAGAGATCGTCGTTCTAAAGTGGAGTTTTATCGTCGCATTTCTGCTTGATTTTCTGAGAAGATTTTGGGTTAACCCAGTCTTGTTTTTTGAAGAGAAGTTTTTTTTTTAATGGTTGCTTGGTTGTTTCGATTTAGAGAAACACCTTCAGGTTTGTCTCTGAAAATTCTGCGTTGATCTAATCACAGGAATCGTTCCTTAACAAGGAACTCAGTTATTTTTGGAATGTTTTTGTCGAGCAGCAATTTTTTGGTTGTAAGGTGATGTTTGATTGTGAGGTCATCTGTGCAGGTCCCTGAAATCAATTCTGGTCCATTGGATGCTATTCCTGTCCACTCGCTCGTCCGGTTTCGTGGCATGGTGACATTCTTCTTGACTCAAACATCTATTTGAGCGTGCCAGTCAGTTATGTTCTACATTGTGCAACTCAGAGAGCATGTCGTTGAGTATCTCAAATGAGTAGCCATGCATATGTTGCTTATGATAACTGAATGATTTTGATGTCGTGCTGTGTCAGGTGCAAGACATGTTCGACGTCGAGTATTACATTGGTGCATACAAGGCAAGCGCCACTCATTTGACCTATATGTTCTTGCTTACTATACTTGTTGATACTCATTTGTAAATCTATCATTTTACAGGATCAAGGAGTATGGCATACAAGCAAGTACATGGATACTGCGGACGTGCCTTCTGGACCAGAAGCCGAGCCTCAGATGTGGGATAGGCGTCTCTTTTACTGCGTTCCGGTATGTCCCTGTCCCGTTTTGTGCCTATTTGGACTTGTACCTTACTTTCAACCTGATATGTAGTCTTCTAGCAGTTGTGACCATGTGCGGGACTGTTGACAGATTCCTGGAGAAAATTTATGGGTGAAGGAACCGCATGCCACGCCATCATCAACAGCACCTAGCTCATCAACAATGTCACAGGGTGAGAAACGACGCCGTGACTCCTCAAATGAGGAAGAGTCTGAGGTATGCGGATGCATGGCAAGGATCAGGTTTTTTTCTTTTAATCAGAATATTGCAGATACTAGCTCTACTGGTTTGTTTCTTTGCAGGCCATGGAAGCAGATGGGCCCCTTTCGGATGACGCTGGTGACAACAAACGCCTGGTATAGGATCCATCTTTCCCTGCCGAAGTTTGAAATTGATACCCTCTTTTTTCGCATTTTGAATAACTAAAACCACCTCTTAATAGTTCTCAATCAATCTAAAATTAGCTCAAAGGAGAGAAAGGCGCGTAATTTTCATCCGGGTACCTCCTGCAAACTCTTCCTTCACTCTCAAGGACGGCAAAACTTACGTTGACCTGAGTACAGAGACCACCAAGTTCTTCCTTACTTAATAATGATTCTGACCACCATGCTCCTCTACTGATCCAATGACTATTTAGAGTGAACAGAAAGTAGTATAGTATAATAGAGGAGGGAGTATCCCATTTAAACTTTGGGTGACTTACAAACAACTCTATTTTCTCTGAATGGAGCCTCTCCCATGATCACATGTAGCTGTCATTTTCAGTTATGCTGATTGTACTCCTGTGATGCAAATTACTGATGGACTGTGGTCTGGAGTATTCAGAGAGGAGATGATGGTGCAGTATCTTCGTCGCAAGGTGTTGCTTCAGCTGCCCCTGACCTCGACCTCAACATGCCGCTGATTTCATCTGAAGGGATGAAACTGGTGCCCTGCTTGGTCAAGGTAAGATGACAAGAAATGCGCCCAGTTCGTTGGTTTTATTTCATAACATAGGCTTTCCTATTTTTCTTCCATTTTGCAGAGTTGTTCTTATGTAATGTGATTTGGCAGGTGTACGATGGCCAAGACGCAGAACTGAAACTGAATGACGTTGTGGAAGTTTTTGGGGTTCTCACCTTTGATCCCGAGCTGTCCACTGCAAGTTTTCATCGAAATGGAGCGGGGAATGACGACATGGATGTTGTTGGATCTGCGTTTTTGGACGACAATGTCTCCTTACGGTTGCCAGCTAGTAAGGTGAGGTATCAACTTTGGTGCAGGTGGACTTTCTAATCTATTGTTCTGTTGCCATTTACTCGAACAATGAGGATATTGAACGTCTGATTATCAAGTCCTTTCGCAGGTCCCACGCCTGCAATGTATTACATTGAGAAAGATCCCCTTATCGGATGCCACTCCTCAAACACCCGGAATTACTCCGACGGTAAGCCTTTTCCCTCGTGCATCAATCATACGGTATTGTTGGTATATATTCATACTCAGATTACGAAGTGTAGAGCACGAATATATGGTTCTTTCCAGTAGAGTGATTGTTAAATAATGGCCATCGAGTCTGGTGTACTCATCGATGTGAGATTTGAAACTCTGGTGATAATATGCAATATTCTCAAGGTTGTCTTTCGCTGAATATGCAGGCGTTGCCATTGGATGTTGCGCAGACCAGGCAGTCGCTTCTGGATTACCTTTCCTTCTCACTTGGTGGAGATGCTCTTGCTGCTGAGTATTTGCTTCTTCATCTCTTGTCCCAGGTAATAATGACACAGATACTGGTGACTTGGAAAGCCAAGATGTCATCATTAGGATCGACACGTAGATTTTGCCCATCCTGAGAAACTTATGCCTTGCTGATTATTTTGGTTTTTGCAAACCCCTCAATTCATCTGGTGTCTGTTAACTTTCTTATGGGATAATTTTCTAGGTGCATGCGCGGGTGGATTCCATGGCCTTGGGAAAGCTGTCTCTCAATTTCACAGGTTGCAACCCCGGGTCTGAAGGTGCTCCATCTCCAACGGCAGCTGCTGCCGCTACTGTCATCTCTAAATTGATGCCACGATCGCACTTGATGCCTCTCTCTCTCGAAACTTTGAACAAGGCACCCATAGCACCTCGTAAAGATTACGAGACTAACAGGTGACCATAAATTTAAACAGTACCTGAATTTTTTCCTCTGTAGTAGTACTGCTCAGATAGGCATTGAAGCTGCTTTCGAGGATGAAATACCTGTGATACAAAATTTCTGACACTTGTCGCCACCAACGCAGGCTCGTGACCGGCGCAATTCAACTCGCAGATGGGACGCACTTGACTTTAGATGAGACTGCCTTGCAGGCAGGTGCGCTTGGCACTGTTGGTGTTCAGAATCTGGAGGTGTTGAAGCACCTACTGCAGTGGCAAAAGGTGAGATCTTTTTGTTTCAGCTTTGTGTTTTAAGATCGCTACCTGAACCAATTTGGGTCTCACCAACTCTGTAACCGGGTTCTCACAGCTGATGTTCAACTAGTGATGCTTCAACAGGTTGAGTATGACTTCCAGTATTACAAAATGGAGATGCCAGCAGATGTGCCTGTTTTGGTTCTCTCGCAGGTAATGCTCATGTTTCTACTCATGCTCATGACTCTTCTTACAGCTGATCGTGAGTTGTCCTTATTTTATTTCATTATAGAAACATAAAAAATAATGCTCGACTTTCTGAAACCGAGGGAATGATGTTGTCCTTCAGGGGAAATCCAGGATTCTGCCCACTGATGTCGTTCTTCCCCTAAATCCAACTGCCAACCGCGGCCAATTGAATATAACCAATTCGGATCTCATCAGTTGGCGTCACTACATTCTCAAGGCACGAGCAATGGACCACTCGCTCGATGAATCCATGCAGAAGGCAAGTTGCTGTAACCATTCCGAAATAAGCTCGATGTTAGTCACACCTCATAACTTTTGATGTTGATGTTTTCTCGCATATATGCAGACAGTGGAGACTGATCTCGTGGCTGCCAGGCAAGAAGACCGAACACTCGGCCCTGAGATTTTCCACAGGCAAGTCGTCGTTGTTTATGCGATACAATAATTCTTCTAATTTGCACTCTACCATTTGTTGACTCTAAATTGTTAGAAGAGCTTGGTAGTTAGAATCCTTGTCGAGTATGGTAGTCGAGTTTGAGCCGTTGTTGAGGATGAAGAAAAGAGTTTGCATGAAACGAACCATGAATATTATCCGCTTTTCTCTCATATGATCTGATTTTAGATGAGTTGAGAGCTATTTTTAGCTAATTTCAATGAAAAAAGGGGGTATCTTATTCAAACTTTGGGTGACTTAACAAACCAGATGTTTATGTCCCGTGGTGATTGCAGGTGGCTGACAATGGCAAGGCTGATGGCTGTGAGCTACTTGGAACCCACACTTCAGCCAGAACGCTGGCGTATGGTACGTGAGTTAGAACACCGATGTGCCGAGCGATTGCGCCGCGTATGATATGAGAAAACAGCACGATGAACATCTTGTGCACAATCATCTTCGCTGTACAATTGGTGAAGAGGTTTTGATAGAACACAGGCTAGCTCATTGCGGAATCCTCATTATGTCCCACAACGAGTACAGTGACTTGTTTCCAATCTTCCCGAGGCAGCTATAAAAACCTTGTACATTGTTTAGAATATTCATTGCACAAATCGAATATGGAATAGATACATATATCAGACAGTCTCTCCTTTCTCCTCTGTACAATAGTGGTTAGGGCACTAACCAAGGCTGCCCTGGAATAAGTAGGCGCAGAATTGCAGCAAGTTACTCATCGTCATCGTCGAGAGAGAGATCGATGTACTCAGTTGTGCTGACCCTCCTTCTCTTCTCACGCTTGCTGCTTCCGTCAGGGGACAAACATATAACTTGTGCGATGTCTCCACCTCCACTTCGAGCTGATGCATTCCTGACTGCTGCCGCCTGGCGCAATCTTCCGAGCAGTTGACGGAGCCTTGACAGCTCCGTCTGCTGTTCCCTTCGCCAATACTCGAGGTTATGGGTGAAAGCTGTGCGCGTTTTTGTTATTGTTACACATACTCTTGATCCTAGACCTACGTCAGCGTCGGCGCTGTAACCACTGACGTAACTACCATCGAAATACTTGCAAGCAAAATTCATAGCATGCTTTGAATCACTCACTCCGGTGTATTGTAATCTTTCTTTCGGACCCCGCAAGAATGCTTCCACAGCTGAATGGTTGGAGAAGGAACCGGAAGTCCTCGGAGGGAACTTAGCAAAGGGCATACACCATGTAAAAGGAGGACTCGGTTGGTCAAGCATGGAGATCCGTTCCGCAGCAAGTACCTTTAAATGGCTGCTCCCAAAAACAGTGCCAGAGAATTCCCTCCAAACTTCATCAGAGCCGAGAATCTCTTTCAGAAAATGCTGCTCCTTGTACACC
This sequence comes from Bryoerythrophyllum caledonicum, assembly GCA_963971425.1. Classification (NCBI taxonomy): domain Eukaryota; kingdom Viridiplantae; phylum Streptophyta; class Bryopsida; order Pottiales; family Pottiaceae; genus Bryoerythrophyllum; species Bryoerythrophyllum caledonicum. Next base: position 17,641,469 of record OZ020525.1, on the reverse strand, counting down.
CTCGATTGATCCAGAAGCGCTTTGACGAGGTTATTTAAGGGCAACGTATCACCAAGATGGAAGAAAGGTCGCATAATGTTCGCCACGTGACCTTGTGCGACAGCTGGGCGGTGAAAGTTTCTCGTGGTGATAATCTGACAGATTCTTTTCAGTAACACCACTTGTGTAGAGGATAGTACCTCTTCTGGAAGCGCAGCATAGATTTGAACTAGCAGCCAGCACAAGAGTTCGGTTCCCAACACCACCAACCGATCCACAAACGGAACGCCCACCTCAGCTGTACAGTTGCTAATACAGAAGATCATCTTCCCCACGCTGGCAATCATCTCAGGCTTGAGCGTTCCGAAATTCGGACATGGGACATAAATCAGCTCCAGAGTTCGCTTCGCAACGAGGAGCGCGGCATCCTCACATCCTGCCTTCTGAAGCTCCAAGGCTAGCTCGGGGAAATATCTACCATGAGCCGCCGCTTGCTCCTTCGTAAGCATGTTCGTTATCAACTCCCCACAGCTGACCCATCCGTGTCTATTCACGACACTTACAATCGCTGTCACTGCGGCTCCGCCCCATATTCCACGTGCTCTCCCGAGCAACTCAAATACGCGCACCACGTCCTCCAACGCGCCAACCGCAAGGCAAAGATTCAGCAATCTAGAAGCAACGAGATCAGACTCAATCATCGTTCCGGGGCTCCTTTCACACTCGCTCAAAACCTCATCACGCAGCATGGTCACAGTGTCAGGATCTCCCTCTGCTGCTCTGCTTTCTAAAAGATCCAAAGCTCCAGACGCGCCACCTTGCCACGCCATGGCAATCGAGTTCTTCTTCGGCCAGATGACAAGCATGGCTGTGTGGTACCATTCCTGCAAAGTTGGGCCGTAATTCCCCATGTACCCTTCATAATCAACCTCGTCTGCTTTGCCTTCTACGTTAAACGGACTGTCGTATTCGTCGTAGTCAATCACGACTTCGAGATCCGTGTCAATATCCTCATTGAAACTGCAGGGCTTGTTGTTGGAAGCAACCCAGTTGTCACATTTCACCTCTTCTTCAAGGACATCGTCCATTACGTACTGATCATCGTCGTCTTCATCCGAAGATTCATACTGACTGTAGTGATGCGAATCACGCACTTCTCCGACACCACTTTTGTGCAAAGTCAAAATGCACAGATGGAGATCGAGCCACGGTCTTCCTGTCGACGCATCGCGGCAATTCTTCAACACTCGTGCTACGGCGCGGTCGACGCCCTTCAGGCCAGCAAAGGACAGATTCTTCTTGGTGTACTTATGCTCCAGTGGAATCGCAAGCTTATCGGGCAATGAGGCGTTGTGATCTCCTTCCCAAGGCCGCAGCGCCGCTTCCACCAGAGCCAACTGCGTTGAGAATCCCTTCAACTCTCCCAACTCCATGTTGAAGCTGTTGCCTCTGACCAGGTTGAAGACAAGGCAGAGCCTGTGGCCACTGACCACTCGCTGAAGCTCATGCTCACAATCTGCATACAACGCCGTGTAAAAGATCCCCGTGGAGCTGTTCACAGAAAAGTCGAACGTCTTCGTGGCTCCATTGTGTCGGACAACGAGTGCACCACCCTCGAATCCTCGCTCCGTCGGCAACTGCACAACCATCGTCGCAAACATGCCGGGTTCCTTCTCCGTGTCACGATGAGCGTTGAAATGCCCCCCCGGCTCATACAAAAGCAGCTTGTAAAGACGCGGCTCAACCTGCAACGCAGCTCCGTCCAGCCCCAACGCACGCACTGCCCTGTTCGCGAGCTTGCCTACCATTCTCGATACAAAATCCCCGTTGAAGGTCACCTTCGAGGCGTCCACCTGCCAAGCACGCCGGACGTCGACGTTCACCACAGTCGCTAGCCCGTGTCCGTAAGGCGCCTGCTCACACACGCTCAGGAGGCGGGCAATGTCGTCGGACGTCGCAGGGAGCCGCAATTCGCCGACCCCCTCCACATCCAAAGAGTTGAGGATCAAGGTGCCGTCCCGGTTGGGAGTGACGTGCCCCCCCGTGGCAAATGTTCTCGTCGCTGCTTCCCCATCCCCGCCCCTCCTCCAAAGGGCAGCATCTAGATTCTTGAAGAAGCGCTTCCTCTGACTTGAATCAGCAGCCATCAATTACGCGCGAATTCTTGTCCGCAACATTCGTACAAGAAGAACCTCTCAGAGCAAACGTCAAGATTCTTTCACATCACTAACAGGTATCCACCACCTGATCGAGTCTTCAGTAGAACGCAAATTAACGAGATCACATTCTATCTCTAGTAACCTAGACGCAGCAAAATGCTCCAAACTGCCCTAATTCTGCTGAGGAAATTCTAAACCTGGCAGAAATGCAAGACACAATTCTTCCACACAACATCTCACATGACTCGTGAAGAAGCAGCAGGGAAGTAAAACCAAACCTCTTTGAAGAAGCTGAAACTCGAAGCTTGTTGAGGAAGCTGACGTTACTCGAAGTTTGGGGCGCCGTCGTCGCGGCGGACATGCTTATCTCAAAGTAAACGACATGGGCCGCATGGCGGCGCCTTCATCTCTTACATTTGGCGCCAATTTCATGATACTATTATTACCCAAGGCATCATTGTCCACTCTCATAATCCTACAAACTTGGTAATAAAGTTTTCTTGAAAGTAAACGAGGGTGACCCGCCCAGGGCGAATTGACCCCTCGTTGGGACTTACTCGAGGGGGCCTCGAGGGGGCCACGAGGTGGTGGGGTCAAACCTCGCCCCTATTTTGTTTTTGGATGGGGCCCTATTTATAGCAAGGGAGGATACCCCAGGGTAAACACTTGCCGTAGGCCCCAAATTTGTCAAAAAAATTCCAAAAAAAGCCTCTAGACCCCTAGAAATAAGAGGGCCAGAAAAATGACCCCATGCAATTAAGATAGGGCCCACCTCGGATAAGTCCCAACGAGGGGGTCAATTTGCCCTGGGCGGGTGACCCTGCATGTCACACCAAATCTTAGGGTCTTATGTTAGGGATCTCCCTATCTACCCGAGTCGAGTGTGGGTTCGATGTGAGGTGTGGTGGAGTGGCTGCTTCGGCCACCGAGCCTAGTGTTGTTGCTCGCAATCCGTGTCCGTCGTGCCACGCTGTTGTGCTCCACGTCCAACATGCAATTAAGCAATTATGCACTTGGCCAAGTGCACTAATTGGCACTCAAAAACCAGAAGATTTTTCCCCCAATTTGTTTTTTTTAAATGCTAAAATCTTATTAACTCTTTTGTATTAAATTTTTTTGTTTGTTGTGTTACATGTTGTGTTACATATTGTGTTAAATATGTGTATGTACGTGAATAATATGCAAAATATATGATAACTATTGTTTTAAACTTATGTAAATACATGATTACTAAATTGGTTTTTGTTTTTTTTGGAAACGACATTGTTCATATACTTAAAATCTATATATACATCTTGGAACATAAGACAATATTAGTCGTATATCACTTCCAATACTTTGGTGATTCATTGTTTTCTTATGTGTTTGTACTATTATATAATGAAATACCATACCTTGATGTCAGTGCAACAAACCATTTGTGAAACGAAGCATTAAGTGTAAAGATTTTAACTTCCAAGCCTTGAACATCACCAAGGCTAGTAGAAGCCGGTTGGGGTAGTTGAGCAACCTTAAAGTTAAGCAGGATGGTGAAGGAATAGGATTCAAATGGGTGACCAAGGGAACTAGGTTGAAATTTCCTAGCTCTTCTTAGCTTCGCCTCGCAAAGCCCACGAGGGCCTTTCGCCTACGAGCATTATATATATTTAAATTAATTTAAATCTAGGGCGGATATGTGCGTGCGGGGTGTGCGCGCGCACACCCTTGGAGGTTCTGGCGGTTGTGGTTTTGGGCGGCATTGAGCTGTAGGTCTCCTTTGCATATTTCTCCACCGCTCAAACTCTCCTCTTCCGCCACTCACACACTCTGCCTTCCGTTCACACACTCTTCCCACAGCCGCTCAAACCCTCATCCCTCTCTACACAATTGGCAGCCCCTCCCACGGCCACTCAAACTTTCTCCCCCCTCTTCACATGTCACAGCCCTTCCACGCGGCCGCTCAAACCCTCTCTCTTCACAGCTCACATTCTCTCCTCGCCGCCGCTCAAACCCTCTTCCCTCTCCTTACTGCCGCTCAAACCCTCTTCCCATCGCCGCCGCTTAAGCCTTGTTTCTCCACCTCAAACCCTACACCCTCTCCTCGCCGTTCACAGCCTCTCCCGCCGCCGCTCAATCCCTATACCGCCGCTCACAGCCTCTCTCCTCCACCGCTCAAGCCCTCTCCCCTCTGCCTCAAAGCCTACACCGCAGCTCACACCCTCTCTCCGCTCACACCCCCTCCCCTCACACACTCCCCTTTTGCCTCTCCCGTACGAGTGTGCGCACATATATCTATGGAGTTCTAAAACCTCGCCGCTACTCCACCTCTGCCGAACCCTAATCCGCTGCTGCTTACACCCCCTCCCTCACACTACTCCCCTTTCACCTCCACACAACTGTGCGCGCGCACACCCCTCGAGTCCTAAAATCGATGTGGTTGCCCCATACCCGCAATATCCTAAACCCTCAAAACCCTAAACCCCCGGCCATCCTCAACCTAACACCATCTCCCAAACCCGGGGCCTCTTTCCTCTCCCGTATCCCTCCTCTCCTTTCCTACTATTGATTAATTACATCACCAAGTGCATGTATAAATGCCTTCATTTTTTTGTCTTCTTCTATATCATGTACCATGTGGAATTTCTTCATATCAATTGGCAATTTTGTTTGGATGATTCCATATTTTCTACATTACAATCCAAGAAGAAGAAGAAGAAGAAGAAGAAGAAGAAGAAGAAGAAGAAGAAGAAGAAGAAGAAGAAGAAGAAGAAGAAGAAGAAGAAGAAGAAGAAGAAGAAGAAGAAGAAGAAGGCCGGTCCCCGTAAGGGGGCCGGCGTGAATAGAATGTCCGTTCATTCCACCACTAAGTCCATGCCCACCAGACATGGGTTAGTAGTATGGAACTACCATTACAATCCATAAAAGCTATTTACAAAATTTTGTACGATGATATTTAATAGAAATTTATCAAATTTCAACGACGTTCCACTAAAATTTGTTGAAAAATCAATTTAACATCTTGTTAAATTGACATTTTTAATTGCACACGATATTGATCCAAGAACTTTAATTTTTTTTTCAAAATTGACAATTTTTTTTCAAATGTGGAATTTTTGGTGCGCCATGGGCGTCGTGGTTCCTAAGTGCACTTTTAAATGGCCAAGTGCATGATTGCTTAATTGCATGTTGTCCATGTAGGCCATGGTGGCAGAATACTTAATTTTGTGAAGCAAGCCTAACACGTCATCGCCCCGCCAGGCTAGTGTTTGCCCGCCCGCCAAGGTCTCCCATCTGTTTGTCCGCCCTCATCTAGCCCTAGTGTTGTCATAACGGACGGATTGAGGTGATCGGACGGGACAACCGGACGGGCGGTCCGGATTGCACGGACGGACAGTTCGGACATATTGCCTGAAGTACGCCCAGTAACTTTTTGCAAGTAAGAAATTTTTATTGTGATAGTCACGTCACATTCGGACGTGTCATGCCACCGTGGCACTAGGGCGGGGATGTCTCCATGAGGGGCGGGGACGTCTACGCCCCTAGGGCGAGGACGCCTCCCCTCGGGGCGGAGACGTCTACGCCCTTACACGGGCAGGGGCGGGGACGCCTCCCCTAGGGGCAGGGACGTCTCCGCCCCACCAGGGCAGGGCGGAGACGTCCCCGCCTTTACCTAGGCAGGGGGGGGACGACTCCCCAACCCAGGAGAAGGAGGCCTTTGGGGCATTTTGGGTGCTTAGACACTCCTCCTCTCCATGCTAAGGGTGGAGGTTTTAGTATAGGGTGCCTTGTTTTTGGTTCCGACCAGATTGTGACGCGCTTAAAATAACAAGTAGATTATATCTAGGAAGGAAGGCTAAATGGAAAGTACGACTTTTGTCCTTTGACGACATGCTCTCCAATAATGAACACCTTTATTTGCTCCCTATTAGATCAATTAGTGAATAGCATGAGAGCTATGCAAGTCCCCATCCATAAGGGGAAGTATAAGCTTCTAGTAGAATGTAATGTGCAAGTTCTCTAAATAAAAACTTTAAACACAAGTGCCCCACAAAAGATTAGGAATGTACCACATGCCATTAAAGATACCATATTTAATTGTGCACCCGGCCAAGCAACAATGGCCTCAAATAACTTTCACATACATTAAACATACCATATTTAATTGTGCACCCGCCTCATGGAGATGAGGAGTGCCTTGGCCAAGCAACAATGGCCTCAAACGCCTCCTTCATGAGTTAGGTGGGGACGTCCCCCCAAATTTTTGGAAGCAAACGTCCCCGCCCCTGCCCTGGTGGGGCGGAGACGTCCCCGCCCCTTCCGAGGCAAGGGCGGGGACGTTTGCTTCCAAAAATTTGGGGGGGACGTCCTCACCTAACTCTTGAAGGAGGATTTTGAGGCCATTGTTGCTTGGCTGAGGCACTCCTCATCTCCATGAGGGGGGTGCACAATTAAATATGGGGCGTATTATTTTTGGTTCCGACAAGATCGCGTTGCACTTAAAATAACACGCAGATTATGTCTTTCCCTAGTTCTTGGGAGGAAGGCGAAATGGAAAGTACAACTTTTGTCCTTTGACGGCATGCTCTCCAATAAGGAACACCTTTATTAGCTCCCTATTAGTTTTGGAGCGAACATAAGAGTGTAGAAAATTATTTCCTTTCAAAATTAAAAAAAGAATTCTTGTCTTTAGTGGAAAATAACGCTTCAACCCAAGTCAATGATTTTCACATATTGCCACACATTGTCGGGCAAGGTACCAAAAACAAAAACGTCTTACCACATAAAACTTAGAGCAAGCCCAGTCTTTCCCCGTCAAATGCTTCCGGCAACAGGGATTGACGGGGTCACTGTGGGAGGCGGGAGGGGAATGCCGGGACCCTGCCCCAGTCGACGCCCTCAAAGGGTTCCCGGCATGGGCTTACCAGTGCCCCCGTGGAGCTCCCGGAGCCACCGTGGCGGTCGAGCAGGGCATCTCCGACAGTGGAGCCCAAGTGTTTCTCATAGCCGTCATGGAAGTTCTTTTTTAATTTCAACCAAAATAAAAAAGTAAAGTGTATTGAGGTGTATTTGAGGTGTGCTTGAGGTGTTCTTAAAGTACACCTCAAGCACACTTCAACATGCTTTTATTTTTTTCATTGGATTTCAACCAAAAGTTTATTAAAAAATGTAAAAGTGTGTTGAGGTATGCTTGAGGTGTACCTCGAGCACACCTCAACACACTTTTATTTTTTACTTTTGGTTGAAATTCAATGAGAAAAGTAAAAGCGTGTTGAGGTGTGCTTGAGGTGTACCTCAAGCACACCTCAACACACTTTTATTTTTTACTTTTGATTGAAATTCAATCAAAACTTTAAATTGAAATTCAAACAAAATTTTACTTTTATTTTTTTCTTTTGGTTGAAAATTCTTTGCCTTCCTTCCCCTTCCCGCCTCCACACCTACTGTGGTGGCGTTGACTGAGTTTGCAGGGAGGAAAATGTCTCCCTGCAAACTGACCGGGAGGTGGATGGCGAGACCGGCAGGGTGGAGTGAGGAGTGCGGAGCCCATTGGGGTGCGGCTAAACCGCTGGGCCCGCTGAGCGCTGTTGGAGGGAGCCGTTGGCGTGGCGACTGGGCTTGCTTTTAGAGATTTTAACTTTTTATACTTTTGATTTTTTCCACAACAATATGTGGTGTAGACCTTCATATTGACCGTTTGGATCATCAATCTAAAACATATCAAGTATCTAAAAACTAAAACGTTAATTGCCCATTTTGAGCTTCCACTACTAGCATAGTTGACTTGAATAAGCTACATCCTTTTTCTACCTCTAACAATTGGTGTATAAGGAACTAACATCATTCTAAACTACCATTAGTAATGGATTTAGGCCGTATATAGTGCAAAAATTTGATACCAAGTGAAGTTAAAGTGTCTTGATCCACCAAATGCAGGGAAGAAAAGGAACCATTTGCTTGACCTCAAACACTATAATCTTTCAATCCGTGCGGTCAAAATTTATGAAATTTTGTGGGGACATTAACAAAGAAGTATGTATTGAGATCCTATGGTTAGATGTAGAAATAAAAAGGTTTTGTCTCCCTTTTTAGGCATTATACTATAGCCCGGAAGTTTTGAAGTGTTTTTGGTGCAAAAATGCCTTGGTCCTTTAGGGATTAAAAATGTTTGGAGGTTTAAAATTTGGTCCACACCATTTTTGTTTATAGAAACGCACAAATCCTTATGAGGCTTAAGTACATCCATAATCACACCACTATTATCAAGTAAAGTAGACACTACTATTCATATTTTTTTACTATGCATAATGTAGTACAAAAATGAGAAAATACATTAAACGCTAAAAGATATAGCATTGTAAGAAAAATGTCTCTTGGTACCGCAAAAACAAAAAATACACCTAATCAATATTCATGGTAGTATAAGCCTCTATGTTGTTACCGACAATAGTTTCTTGTTAATTAGTTGCATTAGTTTCGCATGTGGTGGTTAAGTAGGCAGTACGGCATCTTCGTAGAAGAGTATGTGTACTTGGCAATTTCCATACGTCTTATTTAATCAATATTGTATACGTCCAAATCTTAAATTTTCAGCCTGAGATTTGCATTTCTTCAAGCACAAATAATTTGGTATAAATATTTTCTTCACATATAATATGTCAATGCGAAGCTACCAACCTAGTGCACATGTGAACCGCTCTAATTCAAAGTAATTTTTTTTTTGCAAGACTCTATTGATAGTTAAAGTAGTACACCCTCCAAATTCCACAGCTTTCACTACCAATATACTGTAACTTTAAACACTATAATCTAACCCATGAAGGGGCGGAGACGTCCCCGCCCCTTCATGTGCAGGGGCGGGGACGTCTCCGCCCCACCTCCCTCTTGGCATTAGTCCTAGCCCCTACTCAAACATGTCCTTGTCCTACGTGGCAGCGATGCGGTGCCAACATGGCTGCCACGTCGCCTCTTTTTTACCTTGCGGGTAAGTCAACCCTCTGTTGACTGTATCGGACGGGACAGAGCTCTACCGGATGGGCGAATCGGACGGATGGGCGAACCGGACGTCCGTCCAGTATGACAACCCTGTTTAGTCCTCATTCACATCCGCCAGACAAACCGTCTCTTTCATCAACCCCACTGCAATGTCCCTGATATGGGATCGCTCAACTAATTCTTTCTGCTATAAACTAACTTGGATCCAAAATTGGGCTCTTCTAATTTGTGGGCTAACGTCAGGTTTAAGGTGATATGGGTTTATGATTTTCTCCATGTGTTCCTCCACATTTTTGGTATGTTTTGTGAGCATGGCCGGACACGTGTGGGCTTGCTTCATTTTCTTGGTATGTTACTTGTGTACTTTCAATATATGGCCATGTTGTCTTACGCATTTCACGTTTCAATTGAATGTCTAAATGCGGTTTATGGTTGATATAATCATGGTTTAGGTGTGCTAGGTCTTCAAGACTGTTTGTTTGTCATGCTTTCTGGACATGATTAAAGGGATGTGAAATGGACAAGCTGATAAAGTATTGTGAAGTGAACATGAACCCCTATAGGCCCAAAAGTCCCCTCGGGGGACTCTTGAAGGATTGGGCAGGTTTCTATCGTGTCAATTTATAACATTCCTTTTTGAAATTTCTACCGTAGATGAACATTGTTAAAAGCTTCATGTAAGTCCAATTTTTCCAAAATCCGACATTATGTGAAAAAGTTATAGGGTTTTGAATTTCAAAAGGGGAGACCGGGCACGTCGAGCAACTTCAAAAACTTTTACTAGGACAATCTATTGAATGTGAGATTTTCAATACTAGCAAATAATATAATTTCCTTTCGTATTGTAAAAAAAAATCTCTTGTCTTAAGTGGAAAATAGCATAATAATCTAAGTCAAACATTTTCACACATGTCACACTTTGTCAGGCAAGGTACCAATAAAACTTCTTCTTTTCCATATATAACTTAGAGAACTTCATATTTCTTACATTTTATTTTTTCTACTACAACATCTGGTGTAAACCATCTTATTGACCATTTGGATTATCATTCTAAAACATATTTAGTTCACAAAAAAATAAGACGTGAATTGGCAATTTTTGAACCTCCACTCCTTGCACATTTGTTTTGAATACGCTACACTATGTCTCTACCTCTAAAAATTTATTTACTAAGAGATAACATCACGATTATCATGATGGTAATGTTTTTAGACCTTGTGTAGTGCAAAAATTTGATACCAAGTGTAGTCAAAGTCTCCTGATTTACTGAAAGCAAGTAAGAAAAAGTACGGTTTTTTCTACTTCAAACACTATAATCTTTCAATCCGTGCGGCCGAAGTTTATGATATTTTGCGAGGACATTAAAGAATAAGTCTTAATTGAGATCCTACGGTTAGATGTAGAAATAAATGGTTTTTATTATCTCATTACTCATTTGCACTAGAACGAGCAGTTTTGAAGAGTTTTTGGTGTAAAAATGCCTTGGGCTTTTAGGGGTAAAGGTTTCAATTTGCCATGTGGAAACTAGGTGTGTAAGGTGTTATATAGGTTATTGCCAAGATTTATGATCATTTTAGCTGTCACGCCAGGGCCTATCTTTAGGGTCGACTTGGTTTACACCAAGATACACATATTCATGTATCGAGCGTGATAGAGTTGGGCACCATATAGCAAGGTTCTGTTGAGAGAACGACATTCTATTTCAAGTGTGGCCAGATGGGACTTATCGCATAGTTCCAAGGCCAGATCAGAGGGCTTCGTTGGTACGGCAAGTATATGAAGACCTATGACATTTTGACGTGCGTTGGACTCATTCAATGTTGCGCAACTTGTACTGGTGGACCGGCATGTATCAACATGTCGCCACGTATGTTTCTCGGTGTGAAGTATGTGATCGGTAAGATCCAGCTTCAATACCTTATCACCCTAGTTGCAGCCTTTGCCCATTATAGGACTAGGATACGGGTGGTCTTTGGACTTTGCTGGTCCACTTGTTGTGACTCTATGTGGAGCCAGTATATCTTGGTGATGGTGGAGCATTTCAGCAAATGGATTGAGCTCGTAGCTCTTCCGTAGAACTCTTCAAAGTTGGCAGCCATGGCATTTTTTGATCGAGTGTTGGCTCGTTTTGGAGCCCCAGCTGAGGCTTTGACTGCCCTGGGGCATGAGTTCCTTTGGGCTTTCAAAGCTTTGTGTACCCAAGCTTTGATTGACCATTGTACGACTTCTCCCAATCACACGGAAGCGGACGGTTTGGTGGAGCGTGTGGTTCAAACCATAATGCAGGGCCTACAAAAGTATGGATTACTTCAGGGTGGCCACTGTGATTGAGATCTGATGATACCATGGATCGCCATGGGGTACCGGTTTAGCCGGTAGGCTTCACTGGCTGCTTTTAGTGTGTATCAATTGTTATACGAGCGGGAGCCAATTTTACCAAGTTCCATTCGGAAAAAGTTGGCTCCGGTTGTGGATTTGGACGATCCGGAGGTTTGGGCTCGATGTCTACTGAATCGAGTAGAGTTCTTCAAGCAGGCTATGTCCATGGCCATAGAAAACTGGTCGATTGCTGAACACCGTGATATCTTACGGTACGCTCGTATTCGTAGCGGTGCCTACCTACCTCAGGTGCGACATTTCTTCTTGGGGATTACGTTTATCTGCAACGTGAGTTGCCCACGACGTTGGACGTGAAAGCTGGGTGCACCATTCCTCGCTTGAAAAATGTGTTGCCCAGTGGCATCTTGTTGATGGAAGGCAAGGATGGCCGGGAGTGTCGGGAGCACTCTAAGAGTTGTGCTCCCTGCTATTTATCCATTAATGGCTCTGTTCATCCGAAGTTGGCGGTTGTGCCCGGACGGCCTTCCGTGTTTTTTGTGTGTTAAGAAAAAAAGGCACGGCTATGATGTTGCTTTGTGACCATTGCCACCATGGTTGGTATATGGCTTGCTTGACGCCGCCTCTTTCTACTTTACCGTCCGGGGATTGGACTTGTGTTAAAGGGAGATTGACTCACAAACTCTCTTCTACATAAACCCTAGAAACCTTGAAGAAACCTTCATTTGCTCAAAAACACCACATACAACCTCAAATCACGTCGGATTCTATTGGCTAGCACATAGTTTGTATGTAGTAAAGTCTCCCAACCTCAATGTAGCCTTCTAACACTCTAAAAACTCTTCAAAGCCTTGTGTCTAAGCTTTAGCTCCAAGTAGCAAGAGAGAGAGATCTTCAAAAATTCTCTCAACATGTGCACCAAATCCTAACTAATTTCATCCGGTCGATGAAACTGGTCAAGAAGGAAATCATCCACCTGTCGAGGTTCATCCGCTGGAGAACTTTTAGAAACTCATTTGGTGTTCAAAAAAGAAAATTACTTCACGGTTCCTCTAATCCTGGTTCTCCGCTTAACAACTTGCCTTTGTTGTCAGAGGTCTTCAAGGCACGTTTCACATGATGAAACGATTTGAATTCCTCGTGGACTTGTCACTGTGTGGTGCGTTGCCATTCAATTGGAGTTCCTGGTTTCGATTCAGGGATAGGCAATGTAAAGATTGACCAAGGGATTGACAACAGAGTTGCCTACGTCGATTAAAGATGGGACTCACATTGCACCCGGCTTACCCTCTCTTTGTTACTTTTCCATATGCTTATTAATTCGGCAACGGGAGACATCTTCAACTAAATGCATACAATTGTTGCAGCAACATCACTACGGCATTTAGTCTTATTAGTGTTGTTTCGTCCTAGCTGGATAGACGGTATCTTTATCCGCTAGGGCGGCACCCAAGGTTGTATTATGTATACTTGTTTTAGTGTATGTTTTTCGTTTATTTGATGTTGATTAGGATTCTCAATCTATTGTGGTTATCAATCTTTCTTTATTCGACAGCTGTCACGGGTCGTGGCATTGAGGGCCTCTTCATATTGTGGTTTTAGCGTAGATTAATTTATTACTAATCTACGGGTGTTTAGAGGCGAACGGCGGCCCACTGCATTCATCCATGGATGATTCTCATCCACTTAGGGTTGTATGCTTGTGCGTATAGCCCTGCACACGTCCTTGACTTGACGTCTTTGTCAATTCAAGCTTTGTGAGTGAGTTAGAGTGTGTTTATTGATTACCTTTGCTTGTAAGTGATTGTTTATTATTAATAAACGCTCCGCATTCTCTTATACTACTTGTACTCGTTGATTCTTCCTTCGTGGAGTACGAAACGCTTGACTACGTGAGTGATTTCATACTTGTTCTTTGAGGGTGTATTATATATGCTTGTTTTAGTATGTTTTTTTGTTTATTTGAAGTTGGTTAAGACTCTTGATCTGTTGTGGTTATTGATCTTTCTTACACGAGATATTGGAGAATCTGTTTTGCAGCCTATAAATGTGTCAGTTCAGGGCTCTCCTTGTATCGAGACTCGCACCCGACAGCGTAAGAAATATTTGGACGGATTTAATTATATAGATCAAGCTCCTGACAATCGACATGTATAGCTCGGAGTCTACCTTCTCGGTTTGCATTTATCTTTAGAGAACCACGTGCGGATCCATGGGCAGTTTGCTAGCATTGCATGATGTAAGCCCAAATTTCAAAAGTAACTTCTTGATGTAGTTTGTTTGAATAAGAAAGATCCCTTGCTTTAACCTACGGATTTTTGTGCCAAGATATATGGAGCCATGTCCTAAGTCGGTCGTTGCCAATTCTCTTTTGAAAGGAGCTTTCAGCTCGAAAATACGAGCGTTGTCGTAGCTCAAAAATACGAGCGTTGTCGTCGCTCGTGATCAAAAGATCATCAACATAGAGTAGTATAAACATACGCTTCCCTACCTTGGTGAAATAATATAAATTATGGTCATATTTGCTATGTGTCAGACCTTGGGAGATTAACCATGAGTCAATCCTTTGATACCAAGCCCGCGGCGCCTGTTTCAAACTATAGAGAGCATGGCAGATTTTACATACTTTCAGAAGATTGCCAGCTTCTGGGAATATGTCGGGCACCTTCATAAACACGTCCTTATTTAAATCGTTGTTTAGAATTGTAATTTGAACGACCATTTGGTGCCAGTCTCATCTATTATTGGCTCCTAATGCAAGGACTGTGCAAATGGTAGACCATCGCACAACTGGAGCGAATACGTCATGATAATCCAGTCTATCCTTTTGATAGAAACCGCGCACCATGACCCAAGCTAAATTGAGTTTGGTTGTCTCACCATTTTGTTTTGTCTTGAATAGCCATTTGGCATGATGATTGGCTTTTGATCTGTAGGTCTATCAACTATGCTCCAATTCTATTTTTTTAGTAATATGGAGTTTACCTAGCTTTGGATGGTTGTTGCCATCCGAAATGCCTCATGGCTTCATGATAGGAAGTCGGCTCTTCCATGTTGTGACATCTCTGCATCCATTGGTCTTAGAAACGAGTTGAAGGTGGGTGATCTCGCATTGAATATCGTTGAGCTCGTTCATCTAGACGGGGTTGTTCAGTCGACGAAGGCGACACCGGTGCTTCATCGTTCCTAGATTTGGACGTGTCTAAGACGTTGCTAAGTGACTGGGACGATCCTTGGTTGTGTGTCATAGGTGATGTGGCCGGTGACCTGGAGATTAGATCGCCTCCTGCCCCTACATCAGTAGTTGAGTGTAATGGACTCATGGATGGCAGCGACGTGGTTGGTGCAGCTACTTGCCTTGGTGGTGTCCTCCTTTGAATTGTGTGTGTCCAGGACGGTACCCCATGACTCTACCATTCGGGAGATACTGTTGTGTTGTCACCTTGGTGATGAGGCGCTCGTGGACATAGGCTTAGTGAAGAGAATAAACAAACACAATATAAAATTCATATAATATTGCTATAATATTGCCATAGGCTTAGTCAAGAGAATGAACAAACACTATATTCATGCTGGTCCTCGACGACGAAGACCAAAGTTCTTCATATAGTTCATATAATATTGCTATAATATTCATATAATAAATGAATGATGTATTCATATAATATTCATATGAATATTGCTATAATATTCATATAATACAAAATTCTTCATATAATTCATAAAACATTGCAATAATATTCATATAATATTGCTATAATATTCAGGCAAAAACTCATATAATATTGCTATAATATTGCCATAGGCTTAGTGAAGAGAATGAACAAACATTATATTCATGTTGGTCCTTGACGACAGTCTCCATGTCAAAATGACGGAGACTAGTGTTCTTCTCCATGTCAAAATTCAGGCCAAAAATTATATAATATTTCTATATTTCTATCTATGCCAAATAAAATCCCTTAATATGTGACCATTCAATTTTATTTCAAACTAAACAATATGTGTTCAGTAAAACAATTTGACAGCACTTGATTGCTAAATTAAACACCACATGCCGCCGTGGCGGGACACGATGGCGGTTCCGAACATAGAGATGGGAGCCACTGCTGCAAGCTAGATGCTGTAAATCATACTCAATTAACGTTTCTTATGGTGTGTATAGTGTAAGTACTAAATAATAAATATCATTTTCATCATACAGAAAATAGTCTATTTATCATATAAAAGTTAGTGTCTTTGAAAATAGTACATATTGTACCTATTATTTAGTAAGTAGTTTATTATGTACCAAATAGTAAATATTTCTTCTACTAAATAGTAAATAGTGTATGTACTAAATAGATAATAGTGTGCTGCATTTGTACATGTGATGGTAGTAATTCTTGCCTTAGCTAGATTTTGGCAGCTCATGAGATTAGTCAACGTTTAATTGTCAAAATTCACCAAATGTGCCTTTGGTGGAGTTTATATAATGCATTAGATGACTCTAAGGCCGCCTTAACCCTTTAATGACTAGGCCATGCACAGGCCGCGAATCTTTTTTACAATTTAATAGATTTTGCACAACTGCATCTGCACAATGAGTACATTTCACTGTTCACCTTTTTCTTGAGAAAGCATTGTAGTTTATTATTGCCTTAACCAATTGAAGATCAAATAGATGGGTTAGGTGGAAGAAAACATAGCGTATAACCACTCCTATTAGTGGAAATTAATCCAACGGATCAATCAATTGTAGGTCCCTAAAATCTGGTCTCATCGACCACATTCTAGTTCCTTTGTTTTTGAAGGGTTAAGGCTACAAGAGACGTATGAAAAATGCTTTTTTTCTCCTCATTGTACAAATATAAATATATGTATTGATTCTTGTTGGATCACCTGAGTTCTTGCACATACACTTAACACTCTTCACAAGAGCACCTAGTAGAATATCCTAAATGTTGTGAAGGGAGCTATCTATTCTTGTGGTAAATGGAATCATGAGCTATAAATCAACATAATAAATTTTAATAGATTTAGAGAGATTACAATTGATCCTCCATGGCTCATAGAAGGTTTGTGAATTAATATGGGGTAATTCTTGAGATGCACAAGAGAGAAAATTGGTATTCCAAGAATTCAACAAATTTGAGAATTTCTCAAAGTTGCACCTACAATTATATATTGCAAAGGTTGAGTATAATGAGGTGATTTGAGAGATGAAGTTATGTTGCTATTTACGGGTGTAGATATGCAATTTGGCTATAGGTGCAGGCATGCAATTTGAATACACTGGAGATCCATCAGCTCCCTTAACAATATCCCTATATTTTTTGCCTATTCTAATGGAAGGCTATTATAATGATAGGAGTTTTAGTGTGGAAACGTATAAATGTACTGAGCAAGCTGACTACTATGAAGAGAATGGCGGTTGTGAAAGCTGTCATTGTCAAGGGAGCCGATTGTATGGGATATGGGTCCGCTTCGGGTACCCCGCCCTAGACTCAGCAAACCTCCGGAACGGCCACAAGTGTGTACGTTCTTGGTGGCTAAGAACCTGGCCGAGTCCGTTGCCGGACTCATTAGAGGCGGGAATCTTGTACTTCTCCCGCGTCCAATATGCTTGCGTGGCTGATGTCTCGCCCAATCAACTTCTGTCCTGCCTTTTTTCTCCACAAGTTCTTTTGTTCCTTCAGCACTTCATCTTTTTGGATCAGTCCTTCCTATCTTTCGCGTACCTTGCCACGCTTGATCGTCGCATTTACGTTGGATCTCTGTCACCTTGCTGTTGACGGTAAGTTCTACGTACCTCTTGTTCCATGTCCGCAGTCTTGCTCCTATCCGCAGTCTTGTCTCATCCTGCGATGATATGCTTGTTCATGGTTGTCTCTCTCTCCGAAGATGACTGTATTGAAGAGTGCTGTGCATTTTCGTGGTAGATGGAGCGTTCACCAGAAGCTGTCAAGACCTTCAAACAAGATCCGTTGTTTCTAAAGTTTAGTGCTACTTTGCCATCTTTGGGTGCAATAGTCGACGAGATCAGAGAAGAAATTCCCGAAAATGTAGTGTCGAGATATTTTGGGCCTAAATCTTCTAAGTCGGGCTGGAAGTATACTAAGTTCACAACTATAGAGGAGGCCTCAGCCATTTATGACCTCTGGACAAGGGTTTATGAGGACGTGAATGTGCCCAACAAAGAGATTACACTGCAATTTGCTAGAGGTTTGATCTTGCAGCAAACTCAGCCCGTTAATTGGGCTGAATTTGCTGCAAGAAGGCAACGGTATAGAGAGGCTGTAAGAGAGATAAAGAAGAGTGCTCTGAAGTTGAAGAAGAGTGGTGAGATTGTTGGGGTTGGGAATAGGGGAGTGACAGTTCTTGGAAAGAAGAGGATGCAGGTTGGGTCATGTAGGGAGTCACTGCTAATATCCTCTGCTTTGAAACTCACCCCCAAAGAAGACTTTGAGGAAGAACTTTCGATGGGGTTCAAGAAAGCAATGGTAGGGAAGGGAAAAGGGCTTAGGGGGAAGTCTGAGGGTGTCTCGCTTAGTTGGGTCGATGATGACATGCTCGCCATTCAAAAAGTCACCGAGAGCACTGAGGGTTTGTTACGGGAATGTAGAAAAGAGTTGAAAGAAAGCTTGCTGGAAGTAGAGGGTTTAGAGGGTCAGTCGAGGAGGGCTACCATCATGCTTTCAGACAGGGTAGTTATGCTGGAGGATCACGAGCAAGAATTGTCCAAGATCGAAGAACAACAATCGTTGCTTCAAATCAAAATTGCCGAGAAAGAAGCCCTTCTGTTGAAGGACGATAGTGTGCACTTAAGCTCATCTTTCAGTGAAGACAAAGTGCAGTACGATGAGCTATCTCTGTCAAGGGCCCTTGCTTCAAAATCCACCCCTTACTGTAGTAGTGTTGTTCTTGGGTCTCAGGCGAATGTCACGTCTATTGAGGGGCGTTTATTGGAGAGTTTAGAGAGACGGAAGGATGTAGAGAGTAGAGTGTCAGGTCTTGAGTGTTTGCTTGTTGCCATGCATGAGCAGTTGCAAATAATGAATGATGGCGGTGGGTACGCTTTCTTCCCGAGACCTCTTGCAAACAACCCTGAGAAGCCCTTGTTGAGTATACATATCCTCAACGCTTGTCCCGTTTGTGGTTTCTGGTATAGTTCAAACAACTTTGTCCCATTGTGTTGTGGACATACCTACCACATGTTCTGTCTTTCTCAGCATGCAAAGACATCTTTGACGTGCTGCTTTCTGCGTTGTAAGCAAGAATTCTCGGCAGATACCATTGCTGCCGTTGGTATTCGGGCTCCTCATCACAGAAGCAACCTTGACTCCATTGTGAAGATAGAAGGTGTAGCAGAAAAGGACAACAGGAGGTTGTCGATGCGTCTGCAAACCCTAGGTGAGTATCTTTCCTTACCGATCCGTCGTCATTACCGTTGTATAGGATCAAAGGAAGTAGGCAAGGTTGTCTACATAGACGGACAGGGGCCCAAAGACAGCGGACGGACGGACAGTAGGACGGACGGACATGACGGACAACACTTTTTGGCGGACAGTTGCGTATAAAAAATAATTACAAACCCTAAATCAAATTTTCAACTTACCTCCTAGTAAAACACGTGTGCACGACACGTTAGACGACTTTCCAAGTCACATCAAGGGGCGGGCGCATGCCTTCGGACCGCGTGCACAGCATTTGGGGCCGGGCGCGTACCTATCTGGACCGGGCGCGTTCATGTAGGGTCGGGCGCGTTCCAATTAGGGTTGGGCGCGTACCCCTAAGGGCCTCGCGAGTGCATTTCAGGGCTGGGCGCCTACCATCAAGGTCGGGCGCGTACTGTTAGGGGCCGGGCGTGCAACGTCATGGGCCTGGCGCGTACTATTGTGGGTCGCGCGCACCTGCCTATCGGGCGCGCGCGGTTAGAGGCCGGGCGCGCGCGATTGAACATTGCGTCTGCCCTTCAAAAGGGCTGAGGTTTAGAGAATTTGAAAGAATTCAATTGTCCCAGGGTGTTCTAATATTAAAATTATTTATTTCAATGTGGTGCTTTCATGAATGGGCACTCTCAACACCAAGTACATATTTTAAAACCGTGGTACTATTGTACCATGCTATCACCACACCACTAAAGTCACTTTTAACTTGTAGTACCTTCGTGTCCGTCATCTTTTAATCATCTGAGCTTGAGGATTCTTCATTGTGTTTTCGCTTCCGTTTTGATCGGCGAACATTTTGGGGAAGAGAAAGCCCGCGAAGCACCACCGTATTGTCGCTAGGTACCTCATCGCAATCCTCATCGTCTGCATCATCGCGCGATGATGAGAAGTTCTCCGCTGCATTTTCCAAGACTGGTGCCACGTACTCCTCAATCTCCGAGGCCAAGTTTCGTAGTTGTAGCTCGGCTCCAGTAGTTGATGCGGCGTTCACAAGTCGTTTTGCTCGGAGATTCTTCCTTTTGTCTGTTACTCCATCCATGTTTTTGGAGCGGTTGCCTTTGGCTCCAATGACTCTCTTTGAGGTTCCACTTTGCCAAGGTCCCGTGAAGAAAGAGAGAGTACCATTGTTCTCGCCCCTCCGTGTCCCTAAATGGCTGCTCATAGTAGAGGACCCAACCCTCGCGGAGGGAAGTTGTGGGGTTAGTATCGCACGCTCCACACCACCATTTGGGCCGAGTGTGCTACGGTGGACGGGTGGCCGAACTATTGTTGAAGAGGTCTTTTTCTTTACGCGTAAAAGAGTTCTTCCGATCGATGCGGTACTTTGAGCACGTGGCCGCCGAAACAAATCTTGGAGTGGCATGTCTTTCTCTGAGTCCGGTTCTATTGCTGAGGCAAAACCGCATTGCTTCTCACAACTTCAATGGACCCCGTGGTGGCCATTAGCTCATGGGATTCATTATTGTTTCCAGTAGTGCTCACTTTGTTTCCATCGTGAGGAAATGTATCGTTTGCTGCAATGCCATGACCGTTGATATCAGGGCCATCGCCACTAGAAGGGCTTGAGGTGCTAGAGCCGTTTGAGTTGGGAGACTGATTCTCCGAGATGTTGTCATCTCCATCAAGATTGCCCCTCAATGCCGATCCATCTTCCTCTGCCCTAGCTTCTTGGGCACGGTCTTCACCCGATAATTCTACTACAGTATGGACTGCCGCTGCGTCGACATCATCAAACACAAAAGGATCCACTGGGTCACCGTGGACGTTGTGAAAATGGTCATGTAGTGCATCTCCACCGTGCTCGTTGTTTGCAGAGTTGTCCCTAGGTGGGCTATGATCAGACACGGGGTTGTTGTCACCGGCAAGGTCTTCCCAATCGACGCCCATCCAGTTGTAACCCTCATCATCTGACTTTAAGCCCTCGTCCTCTGTGTTTGAAGGAAGTCCCCCATCTGGATCAGACTCCTCCGAATGCACATTCTCCTCATACCATCGAATCGGGTCTGGTCGAGCACGTTCTCGCAGCAATCGACTATTCGTGTAGATGTAAACCAAATCTTCCGCTTTCTGCACTCCCAAGCGATTTTGGCTCTTACTATGGACGAACGAATACATGCTCCAATTACGCTCACATGATGAGGCCGAGCAGGTTTGTGCTAGTATACGCTTTGCAATGATAGACAATGATTGCCCACCCACGCGGTTCCACCATTGGTAGGGCAAGAGGTTGCTGTTTTCTTATTTCCCAGCTTCCTCCGGTGAGTATGGGCCTCACAATTCTTCATACTCCATGATTTCCAGCAATACTGCCGAAAAAGACACTCCGAGTGGACCACAGAGCGTCATAACAACCTTGTTTAGGACCCTTTTGGCCTCACCATTGTTTTGAATTTGCAAGTTATTGGCTAGATAAGGATTCAATAAAGCCCCTATATGATGGAGATCTGTTGTCATCATCTCCCAACGCCGTAGGAATGATCCTTCAAGGCGAGTTGCAATTCCGTCAAGCATGTTGAATGGTGCATTGCACAGCTTGAACACGTGCTCCTTTAGCTTGTTCATGGTCACCCAAACAATTCCCATTGCCGGAGTGTCACCATCAGAAGTCCGCAATGCCTTCAGTACTGGTGCCACTACAAATTCAAAGTTAGTGCACTGATGCCAGAAAGTCTCGTCTAGAACGGTGGCTCGCACCTGCGATGCCTTCGCATAGGCACGGTGCCCGTTTTGCCTATCGAAAAGAGAGGATACGTAGGATATCCATGCTGGGTCTATCACAACCATCTCTAGGGCATTTTTCACTTCCAACAGACGATGGATCATTATGTAATTGCATGCTAACCTTGTTGTTGCTGGCTACAACAGAGACAATTTTGGCAAAAATCGACGAAAAAGGGCCATGGGCACATGGTGGTTCCGGATATACAATGCAATTTGTTTTGCCTTCTGGACGAGGTCTACAAACATGCCTTCCTTCCCCCAATCCTCGAGGAGGAGGTCCAAAATATGTGCACAACACCCTTGAGTATATATGTGCGGGTACTCATCGTTGACCTTCTTCATTGCCCCCAACATGTTTGAAGCATTATTGGTGCTTACTTGGACCACATTCAATGGTCCAACCTTACGGATAAAACTTTTCAATTGGTCCCCTATATATGCCGTAGATTTCTTCATATCCGTTGTGTCTATAGACCCCAAGAAGATATCACCCATTGGACATACGAGCATGATATTCATGAGAGGGCGACGTGCAACATTGTCCCACCCATCCGAGCATATTGTTGCCCCATACTTGGCAATATCTACGCCGGTCTTCTTGTCCACAAGGACTTTCACTTTTTTTTTAGAGGCTCAATGTATGTCGTCCTCATGGCATTGCACGACGGCGGTGTATAATCAAAACCCGCCTTTGACGTTGCGAGGGTGGCCTTGATGAAGGCCGGATGTCTAACCACGTTGAATGCAACGTTTGCTTCATAAAAAAAATGTGCCCATAATTCGTCCAACTCTTTTCGTTTTTCTATTTGATAAGCCTCTGGAAAGCTCCGTTGTCGTACAAATCTTGGTGTTGATGATGCTGCTTGGCTTAGAGGATTTGTAGACTGCGTGTTCTCCTCATTTCGAGTTTCCAAGAAACTACCTTGTTGGATGGATTGGCTAGAACAAGGTTCAGTGGAACATGTTGCTAGTGCACTAGGAAGGCCAACGATCTCCGCCTTGGTCATCCTAATAGGAATAATATTCCCGCATCTTTTAAAACGGGCCTTAACAGCTGCTAGGGCCTTAGTGCACGAAGTCTTCGTCCATTGTGGATACCCATAGTGTGACATGCACCTCCCACGTTTGTATGCGAACGTGTAATTGCACCAAACACATGTCACTTGATCCTTCTTGTTAAATGTGTACTATGGGGCCCACTCCGTTTGAGCCCTTTGTTGAGACGACATCACAATAAAATTGGCGCGCAATGATGTGCCAAAGAGAATCTGCCAAAAGTAATAGGAAATTGTTTGTGCATAGAAACTGTTGACCCAAAGGCCACTCATAAACTTGTAGATTCATGCAAGGAGCCCAATAAAGAATTCCAGAAAACAAAGCCAAGGATGTGAGGTGAGTCAAGCACATCGCATATGGTTCTTATATAGTGCTGGAGTAGGAGCATCTGGGGCCGGGCGCGCACAAGGGGGGCCAGGCGCATACTCTATGTGGCCGGGCGCGCACGCTGTGGAGCCGGGCGCGCACAATGTTGGGGCGTGCGTACTAATTCGACGGTATATTGAAACATTGCAACACTTAACATTTTGATATGTAAAACATCTCATAAAAATCCACTAAATATACATGATGCCACTCAATTTACAAGGTTTTATTAAATATACAAAATATCGCTCAATATTAAATGGCAGTTACAAAATTGTAGAAAGCTCTTGTTCCAAAACAATTCAACATTGCTCTATGTACATTTCTCGCTCTATTGTAGTTCTAGAATCCCTTAAAGCCAGTAAAAAATGAAAGAAGATTGTCTTTCTCCTGAACTCGTGCCTTCAAGTCTTGAATTTCTTCAAGACATTTCGCAACTTCATTATCCTTCTCATCGAGCTCTTCTCCTAGATCCTAAATTACGTTCAAGCTTTCTTTCAGTCGCTTCACAACTCAAAGATAATCGTCACGACTCACCCAATCACCCTCCGTAGACTTTTTTTTATTATCCACGCCCTCCTCAAGTACCGCATCCGTCTTCGTGGCATCTTCGTCTTGTTGTGAAATCCACGGTGTAGGGTTCGACGCTGATATGATGGACAATTCTTGTTGCCTACGCACAGACTGATGACATCCAGTATCCGAGTCGGATGATGAAGAGGCGAACCTCTCGATTGTTTGATTCGAAGGTTCAACATCCATGGTTTTCCCGAGACCTTCTCGTGGAAACTTCCGTACAAACGGTGTGAGTGGCCAAAGTGGGCCCTCACTCTTTTTTCTTTGTTTTTTTCGAGTTTTTGATAGTATTGACCCAATTTTAGTTAAAGTAGTAGTCAATCCATCTACTAGAGTCAAATTCCTAGAGTAATAAACTTAGTGCCATGATGTCACACTACGGTTCGTATTTTTCCTCTTCCCTACTAATATGCTTGAAAGTGTAGTGGAAGTGGAGTGGGAATGAAGAGAAAGATAAAAAAGGGAAAAAAAGGTCCTTGGAAAATGACTAAAAATTGAGAAATGGGACAAAAATTATGGAAAAAATTGAGAGAGTGTCTCCTAGCAGGTAGAAGTAGTGGTAAAATTTCTAGAATTTTCCGAGTTGAATTACTATTTAATTCTAGGGGTTGACTAGTTAGTCGACGGGTTGACCACTCGGAAAAAATACTTAATGAACTCCAAAAATGCTAGGAAAATTTGTGTAGACTAATTAGGGTGCTAGGAGTCCAGCTATGTGGTTAGTTTTTGAAGTTATAAGTAAATTGCAAATCATCAGTAGATAGTAGTAGATCTAGGGTAATGGTCGTTAAAAGATCAAAAGGAAAAGAAAAAAAAGGGGAAGAAAAGAAAAGAAGGTGGTTGGGTGTGCTTCCCCATGCACATGCCACATGACAATTCTTGCCACCATGGAATTAATTTTAGGGAGGCTTGTCAGGAGCAAAGCGGCGAGTTAATGCTAGTAATAAACTAAAAACATGCAAAAACGGCTGTAAGTGGCCAATCCTGCACTTCTGTGAGAGGTCATGGGCTGCCTCATTTAAACTAAGCCAGTCTTGTCGGGGAAGAAAAACGAGAAAGACCAAAAGAAAAAGAAAAAAAAAGAAAAAAAGGAGAACCAGCCAGGCTGAGTCGCTGGCGAGAGAGCTGGGGTCACGGGATTTTCGGGGGGCCGTTTTTGGAGCGAGGAGGAGCTCCTGCGAGCAGGAGAGAGGGCTGGAGCTCTCGTTTTTTCTTTGGGTTGGATTTGTTTTGTTTGGTGGTTGGTGGTGTGTGCGCCCTGGGCGCGAGGGAGAGCTGGCCTCTCTGTTTTTTTTTTCTTTCTTGGAAGAGCTCTGTGGGGAGAGGCGCGCTCTGAGCGCGTGAAGGAGGTCTCGTGTTCGGGGAGCTGGAGGAGGAGCTCCGGCGCGAGAGAAGAGCTGGACTCTTCTGTTGTTTTTCTTCTTCGTTTTTCCTGTGCGAGGCTCCTGTGCGAGGAGAGTCTCTCGTCTTTGTGGTGAGCGCACCGGCTGCGCGCGAGGAGGGTCTGCGCCTGCCTGCGCGAGGATGTCTCGTGTTCGGGGAGCTGGAGGGTGAGCTCCGGCGCGAGAGAAGAGCTGGACTCTTCTGTTTTTGTGTGTGTGCGCGGGGATCGGAGCTGGGGCTTGCACGAGCTGGGCTCTGTTCCGGAAGGCTGCTCGGCGAGGGGCGCACCTGTGCGCGCAAGGGTCCGTGATTGTGATCACGAGGTCTGGCTCTGAGCACGGGAGAGAGAGCCGTGTTTTCTTTTTTTTTGTGGTTTTGAGAGAGCGCGCTGGAGTGCTCCTGCGGTGGGAGCTTCGGTGTGGAGGCGCTGTTGAAGGTCGGCGTTGGTGATCGTGGAGCCGTGTGTGCGCGCGGTGGTGTGAAGGTGCCGCGAGCTGAGAAGACTCGAGCTGGAGGATCCAGGCGAGAAGAGGCTGCGGCGCTCGGACCAGGGAGTATTTCCTGGGTGAAGCTACCTTCCCTAATTCCTACCTGCATGCGGTCGTTGCGGTTTCCTTCTTGTGTTGATTGAATTTGTGGGATCTCTAAACTTGTGCGGAAGCGCTGGAGGATTTTTTTTGACATTAGGGTTCCAAAACTTGGTGATGATTGCTCGCTGGCCGATGCAAGAATGCTGATGCTTGTAAGTTGGTGCTTGCTGGAATCGTTGAGAATTTGGTGAATGGTGTTCCCAATTGAATGATGTGTGAGCTCATGAGGAAGCTGTGAATACTTGTTGTGGTTGTTGGGTCGCCGCTGTCCGTCTGTATGTGGCAGTCCTCAAGGTCTGGTTGGACATTCTGAGGAGTCCATCGTCAAGAGCACGAAAAACTAATAAGATTAGAAGTTGAAAACGCTCAATTCGGAGTTAATCCTAGGAAGTTAAGATGTTTTAAAAAAAAAAGGACAAAACCTGGGACTCACAGGGACTGTCTGCTGCGACTGCTGGTGGAGGCCGGTATCAATCTCAAATTAGGTATTTAGTGTTTTAACCAAGTTGGAATTGAGCTGGTGATCATTTTAAGAGGAAATTTTTTGGTATTCGGAGTCCCGAATCAATAGATAAAGGCTGCCGAAGTTGCTGCTCCAACCAGGGTCTGGATCAGGCCTGATCAGCTGACCTAAACTAAAAAAATAATAAAAAAATAATAATAATAATAATAAAACAACAAAAAATTAAAATAAATAAATAAATAAAGAATAAGTAATAATAATCATAATAACTAATAGCCATAATAATTAGATAACAATTAATTAATTAACTATTCATACCTATCTAATTTATCCAGAGTTAAGCCTTTAAATACCAAGGAGGGTTAATCGAGTTCACTTAACTGGATTAAGATAATAGTACTATTGATTTCTAAATATATAAATGGATATGCCAAGATCCAAATCCAGTAGAAATTAGGGTTTACAGTTAAGCATAAGGAATGGTAAGTGGTGTAACAATAGGACCTCGTAGGTTTAAAAATGGATTCTCTTAGGGGGTTTATTTTTGGGCTTACAAACGGTATTGTTAATCCAATGACTAGCGCCATCTTAGAGTGTGTTTGGATTTCCATTGTCCTCCAATCAATCGGTACGCCAAGTACCACCTCCTCGTAAACCATCCGTAAAATTGAAATATTTACCGAGTTGCGGCTCAACTTCGCCTCGTCGTAAATGTGCTGGTACGCTTGGATACAACGTTCCTTGAAGAACTCATTGGTGCAGTACCCCAAGTTGGCCCTGTTTGTACGTCGCATTAGAGAATACCGCGAGTATGGCCAGAGGTGCCCTAAATGACACCATCCAATGTATTTTGCACATTGTGCAAATGTCCATGGAGTGGGAACTGACTCCCAACCACAAAATGCCTTCATCTTCTCATCCATCAAGACGTGAAGGCGCTTCTTTTGCTTTGAGCATACGTGACGAAAATCACGTTGTCGCTTTCCGTGGGGACTGCTAGTGGTAGATGGTTGTCCAGAATCCATGGTGACGAGGTGGAGGAATACGAAGGTGGCAAAATACAAAGGTGTCAATAGACACCATAAAAAACTTCCCAAAAGTGCCAAGCAAGCAGCCGCCATGTGGCAGTTGCAGGCCAAAGCGCCTAGGAAGTGGGGTCCGTAACTTTGAAATCTCATATTTATAGTAATTAGTGACCTATGGCGGGCGCATACGACCAAGAGGCACGTGTATGCTGGAGGGCTGCGCGTGTACGCTGGAAGGCTACGCGTGAACGCTGGAGGGCTACGCGCGTACACGAGAGGGGTGTGCCTTGAACTTGTGCCTTGAACTTGACATACAATACTTCTACTTACTTATAATTTAGTGCCTTGAATTTACACTTACTTATACAATACTTATACTTTCACATACAATACTTTATACTTATACTTACTTATACAATACTGATACTTACTTAGGCACACAATACTTATGCTTACTTAATGATTTTTTGGGGAGAGTTAGTACCTTCAATTAGCATGCTCAATGATTTGTTCCGCAAACTTATACTCATATTAAGATATAATATGGATAATATGTATGGTGGAATGCCATCTCTTATCATTTGGAAGGCCGTTGCAATTAGTTACATATAATTCAACCAAGAATAATAATGTTGCATTAATATTGGGGATTTTGTTACCTCCCAAATCATTTATTATGCAAGAAAGTAACATGATTTTTATTGTTTAGTCTTATGATTGACATGTTTGAGACAAAAATTTAAGTTTTATTTTTCAACACATGATATAAATTCCACTACAAAAAAATTCTCGATGATACTATAGACTATTGTAGTCGGTTATCAAATATTAGACAAAAGTGAATTTAATTTATTGACTGGGGTGCATAAAGTTGTACAATCATGGAAGATTATAACAAATTCATCAAATATATAATTTAAACGTATACAAGACTGTATAAAACATTCACTTTATTACATCTAGCCAAATTATAAAACATGCTGAACCATACAAACTTGATTAACGTCAGAGATAAACAATATTGTTTTGAACTAAAGCCATTTACAAATGAAGTGCAATTTACAAAATTCACAAGGTCTATGATTTCAAAATGTTACAAAATTGCCCGTTTATCATTCATGGCACTACTTCCATTGCTATCAAATTCTACGACTTTAAAATAAACACCAACTTCGCGTATTCCTGGATTTGATTGTCCTTTTCTTGGAGTACAGCGCGTAATTTTTGAAGTTCTTCTTTGTTGCGGTTGGCTTCTTCTACCAGATTCTTGTTTTCGTGTAAACTCTACTGATATTTAGCAAGAAGTTGAAGATGAGCCTCTCGTCCAATTGGAACATCATTAGAAGACTCTAGGTTTTCATTGATGTTCTCATATGCAACCGCGTCTATCTCAGTTTGATCTTCTTCCTTGCCGGAATCTTCTCCAATTGTCGGTGTTTCTTGGAGGATAGAATCTAGCCAATGGCATTTAATAAAGCCCTCAATCTCCTTGCGAATAGATGGGTCGCATCTAGTGTCCGAGCCGTCACTGGAAGTGTCAGACCACACGACATCCTTGTTTGGAACTTCAACTTCCTTTGCCTTTTTTCCTAGAGCTTTGCCGGGAAACTTGCGCTCTATTGGTAGTGACGCCGTGGATACTGGTGTCATCTTGGAGTTTGGTTGTATTTCCATCATCCTCCAATCGACTACTACTCCGAGTATAATCTCAGCATACACCATACGTAAAATGGATAGATTCACCTCGTTCCGGTGAACCTTTGCCGTGTTGTAGATGTGCTGCTACGCTTGGATGCACCGTTCTTTGAAT
>OZ020525.1:17375404-17612401 GCA_963971425.1 Bryoerythrophyllum caledonicum | reverse complement strand
CGGAAGCTTGCTTCCGCTATGAGATATAGATATTTTGACTTAGCGTATTGAGAGTGAAGGTTTCAATTGTTGATCATTTTGCAATACGTACTAGCATTGTGATGTAACGGTGCTTTTTGCCCATCTCGTGATAAATAAAAGATTAACATTTTTCATACACATTGCGACATGAAGCTCATGCATGTTAAAAAGTAAGAGAGCGCGCGCAACCCCTAAATTCAATACCCGTATGCGCGCGACCCCAAAGACCACGTGCCAGGCCCAACCCCCTCCACGAACGCGCCCAGTCCTCCCCCACAAACGCGCGCAGCCCCTCTACGAACGCGCGCGACCTTGGCCGGACGCGCCAGCCCCTCCAAGTATGCGCCCGGCCCTTCACCGCGCACGCCCGGCCACTTGCGGTACGCGCGCGGTCCTCCCTGCACGCGCCCAGCCCCTCACGGTACGCGCCCGGTCCACCCCTGTACGCGCCCGGCCCAACACGGTACGCGCCCGGTCCTCCTCTGTATGCGCCCGGCCCCTTCAGTGCACGCCCGGCCCATCTCCGTACGCGCCCGACCCCTTCACGTGCCCGCCCCCCTGTCTGCACGCGCGCGACCCTGTTGACGACGTGTCAACCACGTAGTCGCCTTCGTGGCAGTGGGTAAATTGATTTACCTCGAGTCATGGTCAAACTAGGGTTGATCCTTATCGGACGGACAACAGCCTCTACCGGATGGACATTCGGACGGACGGACACTACCAAACGGACCGACACTATCGGACGGACGGACACTACCGGACGGACGGACGACCGAACAATCCTAGAAGTAGGGATATTTTCAATTCTAGGATTCAGGGTCTATAATTCTTGCTTTTGAATTCCAAGAGTCAGGTCCTTGAGAGCGGCTGGAAAGGAAACTTAGATGGAAATTGCCAATAAGAGCAAGAGTCCATTGAATTTTAAGTTACAAAGAATGCTTCTTGATTTAATCCAAGTTTGGAGTCTTGACTCGTTCGTGGATCAAGATCTTCCAACTTCCAAGCACCTGGAATCCAAAACCTAGCCTGTGATTTAGGGTTTGTCAATTCTACATACAGGTCCTTTATACAATAACTTAGTCTTGCTCTGATTGACATTCTCTTGTCCTAAATTGCTACTGAGTTCATGCCAAAAGTGAAGCATCGTAGTCCGTGCCTTGATTGCAACCTCAGAGTTAGTGCCTTGCCAAAAAAATTCAGAGTCTGTGAGTTTGAGTCTTCAGTCTTGATTCCAAGTGCGTGTCTTTGACTAAGAATTTGTAGTCCGTGCCTTGAGTGCAAGTCCGACTCCATTCCGGTGGGGAACCCGGAAAATCATCTCTCCGTTCTAACTGTGAAAATTCCGGACATTTAATTCCAGATTTTGAATTCTGGTACCTTGGCTAGACATGTCCGTCATTACGGAACTATGACTTTCACAGATATAGACTACGAGAGTTTTTGTGGTTCCGGACTTAAGAGTCATGTGCCTTTTGGAGTCGGGACTATGTGTCGGCACGGACTCTTGTTTCAGTAGTCCTGTCTCTTTCCGGAGCTGGGACTATGTGCCGGAACGGATTCTTGTTTCAGGAGTCCTATCTCTTCCGGAGTCGGTACTATGTGTCGGCAGAAACTCTTGTTTCAGGAGTCTTGTCTCTTTCCGGAGCCGGGGCTATATATCTTTACAGACTCAAGTTCTCATGTGTCCTTATAGACTATGTGTCTTTCCGGACTCTTCAAATACAAACTTTCGAGTACATAGGCTTTGCATCTTACTTTCGTTTTGTTTTTGGTTGCAGTGTTTGGAACGAAGCCAAGTTCACCGCCAATAGAGCATGAGGCACATGTTCCTCGTCCCGCTCATGAGGAAGGATTTGCATCCCCTACTACCGCAGCTTCAACGGCCAGGAGTTCAGAGCCAATCGGCGAGTCTCCGCAAAGAACTGAATGTACGGTGAATGTCGGAGCTATAAGAAAGAGATCCTCTACATTGGACCAAACGTCAAATGCAGGAGGCATCGACAGTAGCAGACCCTTCTCTTCTGACGAGCCCGACTTGACTTTGCAGAATGCTGTCATTCCGTCCCAATTTAGTGTGACCAATGACATATTATGTGGGAATCTCGGTGCTTCAAAATGCAGGGGTGACTTGGTGTGCGTTGTGTGCAAAAACAAACCTTTGGCGTTTACTCTCACGGTAAATCCCTATCTAGTGCTCATGCTTTTCAGTTGATTTTGTTTTCAATTTCAAGTGTATGTACTGATCACAGCTTATAATTCCAGTTTGTGTTTCAATTATATAATTTTGATTCCATAATATACTCCTCTGCAGGCTTGTGGACACGGCAGCTGCTTCAAGTGCATTTCCAGTCTAGATAAATGCCCGTTGTGGATGAAACAAATATTAAGATGGGGTTCTGTTGCGCAGAAGTCAGACGCACGTCCATTGCTTTTTCTAGTTTTTGGTGCCGCAGTGAAAGAGACAGATCTTGGGGACAAGGAAACCCGATTCTAAGTCTACTTTACCGAACTATACATATTCCAGCCAAAACGCCGCTGTACATGCACCACATCGAAGTTCGAATAGGAACTTTCAATCCTGACCTTAAATAGGGTTGTGTTCAATCTATACCCTAGACAGGACCTAATCTGAATGTAGAGGCTCTAATGAGGACGTTTCTACTTCATGGAATCATAGATTGACAAAGCAACTATCAACCTAAACCAAAATAGAAAGATCAGCGTGTAACAAAGGAAGTGAAATGTCCGTGTGGAAGGTTGCTTACTTGACTCTCCTCAAGCCAGTGCGTTGCATGTGAGACGGTTGTCTTGAACCCAATCCTTTTCTTCCTCACATCTTTTTTGCAGGGGCTTACTCTAGTCCCCTCCATCCACCACGTCACTACTTGATCTACAACGCACTGTTCCAAAGCATCCTTCCGCTTCCGCTTGTAAAGCTTAGCCCAAACCTCCTCAACGCAAGACTCGTTAAGGAGAGCTCTACGTTGAAGTGCACGACGCACGGTTCTCTTGTTCATTCCAACACAAGTGGCAGCGGCTCTCATGCACCTGTCATCACCGATTGATATAACGGCTGCCTCTATAACGTTCCGTGCTAACGTCCTATCTTTTCCAATTCCATACTTTAACCGAGACCAGGCCTGTGCAAGCCCATCACAGACGACTCGGCAGAGCTATAGGTCTTGTCTCCGCGAAACGTACTCCGGAACGACATTTTCAAGAACTGGCTACTCAAGTAATTTCTGAACCAAGATTTGTTGGTATTCTTCTCCCCTTGCCCCTATTTCCTCACAGATACTAATGGCTAATTTTTTGGCATGGGCGGCAGCAGCTCTATGCAATAGCCTCAGGCGCAAACATTCTGAATTGTCAACAGATGCCACAACTAATTGAGCCGCATTTCGGCGAATTCTCTCCAAGACCCTATTCTTGCGCCTACACTCGGTGTTCTTTTGCCTCGCTGCAGAAATCTTCAGGGCATTGACTATCGCCTCCCTCTGCTTAGCTGTCATGCTTGACGAAGTCATGGCGCATATAGCAATGGTTATCCTAACAAACTACAAAAATCAAACGCAGACCTCTAATAACACTAAAGTTCCAAGAACTATTCTATCTCGAGCCTGAATACTCATCATCCAATCTTTCACACGCTTACTATGGAGTTTACTTGAGGGAGATCTGGGCTTGAGTAGGGCATCGATGGGCTATGGTGAAGACAGGACGAGAGGCTGAGCTGGGCGACAAGATAACCCATTTGAGCACTTAACAACTAAGAACAGAAGCTCAAACATAACCGACGCTTCCAGACATTTTCTTTGAACTATTCTATCTCGGGACTGTCAACATGTGATACTTCACATTCCGCATATCAATGCCGTAAACGCCATGGAAGCAATTTGGAACAACAGAACAACATGAATTCCGCTGCATGCAGAACAACGGAACTCCAAAGATAAACCCTACAACATGAGAGAGACGGAATCGCAGCCGTCCACCTCTCCTCATGCGCACATCTGGCCATTGATGATCTGGAGT
Organism: Bryoerythrophyllum caledonicum; assembly: GCA_963971425.1. Classification (NCBI taxonomy): domain Eukaryota; kingdom Viridiplantae; phylum Streptophyta; class Bryopsida; order Pottiales; family Pottiaceae; genus Bryoerythrophyllum; species Bryoerythrophyllum caledonicum. The sequence continues at coordinate 17,608,345 of OZ020525.1, read as the reverse complement.
GAAACGTCGTCGTTGATTCCCGACGCCCATCCAATGGCCCAGAGCGCGCTCATTGCACGTCATCCTTTGTTGTGTGCCATGTACAACCCAAATGCGTCAATATCTGTTGTTCAACAACCGTACATTCTAGAGTCCGATCTAATTCTTTATAATGACAGTTTGAAGTCCTTGACGGACTTGGAAAATGCCACATGAAAGATATTAAATGAATTGATCTTGGTATCGTAGCACTGTTTTACAAATGACATCAAAATACAAAAATGTTTAATTCATTTGTATCATATTCCACAGTGCTTAGACAAAATACATCAATAAAATTTATTTGATGTATTGAATAATTGCATAAAAAATATTCTAAAAATGTTTATATTCCATTTTTCTTTTCCTAATCTTTGTATAAATGCAATTGGATTAATTTAAAGCAGAGGAATCAAATTTATTTTTATTTTTTGCATGGTTCATCGTACTACTAAAATTATAATTTACGCAGTGAACCACGGAGCGATCAACCACGCAGTCAATCGTGCAGTGAATCATAGAAAGGCTGCAGCCAACCGCGCAGTTAATTGCGCAGTGAATGATGATACCTTTTTTTTTAATATAGTTTGTAGTATTAAAACTACATTAAAATGGTTGGACTAATGCGTTGCAAAACAAGCGCCAATTGCTAGTCATATGATAAAAAAATAGAATTCAATGGAGAGTAAGTGAATCAAGTGAATCAATTTTATTGTATTCTTTGTGTGGTTGATTATTTATAGAAGAAAAGAAAATGAAGAATAAGTGAATGATGATATCCATGGCTTAAGAATTTGAAATTACTATTGCTCCAAAACATCAACATAAATGAAATGCATGAAAGAAAAAAATATTTTTAATGTAAATGGCCTTCAGAAGACATTAAATTAAATTAAATTAAATAGAAGTTAAAAGTGGATTTGAATGTAAATTCAATTTAATTAAAGATGTAGAAGACATTAAATTAAATTAAATGAAATAGAAGTTAAAGGTGGATTTGAATGTAAATTCAATTTAATTAAAGATGTAGAAGACATTGACTCCATGAGAAATTAATGATATTGGAACATGATTAAAATATATGCAAAATGAGATAGGGTACCGTAGGTGAACCTCTAGTTCAGCACCTTGATGCCGAATAATTAATTAAAGTGAAAAATGACATTCGGCATTCAAAATAATAATAATGTAATTTTCGGCAAGAAGTCATAGACTACTGCATTTTACCTACTTTGATGTCTGTGGGGATTGAATTCAAGACCTTGTGATTCCAAACCCAATAATTCATGCATAAGAGGTCATGAATAAAGACCTTTCCAAGCCTTAATCCCCTTTGATGTCTCTGAATGCGACAAAATCTGTAAATATATATTTCCAATAAATTTGACATTTTCAAAAAATTATTTTCCACTTAATTTGGCATAGACTTTTCTAATTATTTTAAGCCGAACTAGAGGTTCACCTACGGTATAGGATATTGGGTATTGGGTCTAGGGTATTGGGTCTAGGGTCTAGGATCTAGGGTATAAGGTCTAGGGTCTAGTGTATAGGGTATAGGATCTAAGGTCTAGGGCATAGGGTCTAGGGTATAGGGTCTAGGATCTAGGCTCAAGGATTTGTAGTCCATCATTGACCTTTTTTTCTACTCATGTATTTGTTGACATTGTTATATTTGTATTCTAGCAAGTTTTAATTTTTCACTATGACGAGGTACTGATTTTTTATTTTATTTTATTTTTTACTCCATTTAAAATCCCCCTTTTTAAAAAATGATTTTAAATCATTTACTTTCCATTTTAATTGATATTCTATCTTATTATTATTTTTTCATTCGTTTGAGAAACCATAATAGTTAAATTTTATTATTTGAAGTCTATTTTTATTTAAAAAATCTGATCCACTTTTCAATTCGTGGTTATAATTTATATGTTTTTTTATTCTCTAATTTATAGTTTCTTTATTTTTGATAATATGAATATTTTTTCTCTTAAAATGGCTAATTAAAGGTTTCAAATGGACGTGCCTTCAAGGGTATATGCACAACAAGCACTCAAGTCACAAGTGGAAGTGCACTCAAGTGGACATGCACTTGTGGCCATTTCATTGGCCACCACATCCTTTCCCACCATTTTCTCCTCCCACTTCCTTTCCCACCATCATCCTTCATTTCTTTAAAACTACACTCCCTCTTAGAGGCTCCCCTCTTAAATATCATGATGAGCTTCTTTCTTTTCTTTGGCTCTTCAATTTCCCTTTCCCTCCATTCCTTCTATTTACATGAAAATGATGACATATAAAACCCTTTTCACACTTCCTCAAACCGTTTAGAAATAACATGTCCTTAAAAAGTCCTTTTAAGGACTTTTTACACACCCATACTACATCATGTGAAATATGACAATTTTGACTAAATTAATGCCATAATCATATTCACATATTCTAGTAAGAAACAAAATATTACATTGATTTCTTAATCAACATTGGTAATTGACTTTTATGGTAAAAAATCAAAAAAATCCAAAATTGGGCTTTTTATTTGGTATATTGCATAATGTATTACTCCTCTACAGTTTTCAAATTCACATCTATACTACTCAAACATATTCATACGACCATACCAAAATTTAGAAGAATATAGTACAATTTAATTGTCCGGATGGTTCCTTTTACCCAAAACCCAGAATTAAGACAGATTCCAGATTTTGGAATCAAGGACATGAAAGGAAACCCAAAACATCTTCAATTTTGTTAAAATTAGTTTCTATAGGTTAATCATAGGATAAGTGAACAAAGTTTTGTGTTTGCCGGGGCTAAATGAATTGTAGACGGCGGTGGGGAAGGGGGATAGTTTGCAACATTGCTGTAAACACACGGAGACAGTCCTTTTCGACACTCTAACCGGACCCGTACCCTATGTCATTTTCTTTAAATGAGCCGAAACCGATTTTTTTTGGCTACAATAGGTAACAAGCTGCAATGTAATCGGGGAAGTCCTAAAGGGCGTCATTTGGTTGATGTGCAACCTATAATCAAATTTGGGAGAGGAGGTATCATGATTTGAGAATGCATAAGGTGGGACAAAGTTGGCAACTTTCACCTCATAGAAGTGTGCTACATGATCAACCAAAGAATAAACCAAAAGTGAAACATGTGATACGGGTGTGCAATTTTGTATGCAAAATTATTCATTTATCTGTTTTGGAAATAAAACCATGCGCTACAAAATCAATTTCATAGTTTGGAGGCACAATCACCAAGCACTCTTAATGACTACTACCCTGCATAGCCACTTTTTGTTTGATAAATATCAATAACTCTTTGAGGCATAGACATGATCAACTTGTTCATTATATGAACATTGATGACGATGTACCATATTTCCTATAGATTCTCCCACGAATCCAAGTTTTTATTAGTGGGTGTCTTCTTAGACATGTTTAAATCCTCAGAACATGTAGCAGCCTAGGCGGTTAAGTCGTCTTGGATGCCTTGCTGATTGGAGCCCTTGATCTTCCCTCCCACGTCAGGAAAGGTCTGAAACCCTGGCAAGTACGTCAAAGTGCCGTCACCTTCCACCTTGAGAGGGTAGCGGATGAGATGACCCTCCATATCAGTTACCTCCGGAGCTGCATACAGCTCCCAGTTCCTGTCCGCCATGGCATTCACCCTCTGCACGCACTCCAAGCTCTGAGGCTGCTCAAACACAGGTTCCAAACATGCCAGATGCTCCGCCCACAGAGACATCCGGTAGCCAAAAACCTGCAACCAAAAATGCCCAGTAAGGACCATCACGATCTATTCAATCTCAAGACGTTCTTTCTGACATGTTCTGTCGATGATCAAATATAATTGAGGACAATCCGAAACGCATGTCCAAACACCTACCTGGACAAGAAGCAGCTAAAAGGACGAACAACACGCAAACTTAAAGCTAGAATAGCAACGACAGTTGGCCGGGTAAGGATCGGTATCTGACCTCTTTGTGAACCTCTTCAACGGTGGTTGGAAAGCCCTTCACAGATCCTGAGTCAATGGATCTGAAAACCTGCATACAAAACAGGGGCCCTCATAACATAAGCATTAAAGGTGGCCAAAATTCAAAAGTCGACATTCTCTCTGTGTTAAAAAGGTCATTCAGACGTTCAAATATGCACGATTAGAAAACATAAAAATAAAGCTGCAGAAAACAAAAATAAGAACACTTCAAGGAAGGATGGTGGACACGTCCACAAAGCCGCACGCCGTCAAGCTCATGGTGGGGACGCCAAACTCGAGCACCCTGATCTTTGACTCCAAACCAGGGCGTGGGAGACTCACCCGTCCCACATGATCCAAACCGGTCACTTACACTTGTAAGTTATGCATCTCTTGGGACGACAAGGTGTACATCTAGGTAGACATGGACGAGATCCAGGTCTACTCAGTGATCAGGGATTGGTGGAGCACGCTAGACCCGCCTCTCCGCCACCTGCATCACGCGGTCGACACTTGGGGCCTCGGCCACTCAAAGAACGAGGTCTATGCCGTCACCGGCACGAACAATCTCTCCCGAACAGTGTGAAAGCTCGCTCGATCTCATGTGCCGTGGGAGGAGATTGAGCTCATGCCACCCATGAGACCGTTCAAGCCTCCACACTTTTGGGGAGAGATCCTCGGTGCAGGTCACGACGTAGACATCTTTTGATAGTGGCCCAAGCCGCAGCACGTGTCGAGATAGTGCGGGTGGCAAAGAGATGGGTCGAGCGTGTTTCACCAATCCTGGCCACTTAATAGACCTGTATCTCGTCCTTGCCTGCCTTGAGGACATGATTCATGAAGGGTGGCGGGTTGAGCATTTCCCATTCTCAGAGCACCTCACAAAGGATCTGGGGAAAGTGTTGAACTTGAAATATAACTTGTGTGCAATTTCCTACACATCATCTGGAGACTGGTTCTCATATATATCTGCATCACCATTACAACCACTTCTTTAGCTAAACGTGGTTAAAGAAACTAAACAGAGTTCTCAAGGTACACATTTTATAAGCACCTTAATTATACTCTACAAGAAATTTCGAAATGTTAGACATGGTCACTCACAATGTCAATCTATAGAAACTGCTGCTTCACCGGCATATATTCTATAAAATAATGGAAACAATAAAATAAATTGGATTCCGACTGCACTCACCATTTACATTGTCCTGCCGGATTTCTAGAAGGTAGGTAGAAGACAGCAGCATACCGTTGCTCTGGGTAGAGCGCTGTAACCACAAGGAACCATGTCAGTTAAAGAATAGTTATCTCTTAGATCACAGAAACTGAGACAAACTAGCATGCAGGCTCTCGAAGATCATGAACTTTGCTACAAACTTCTGAATAGTATATGCGAACTTAGAGCTCGTTAATATCATGAAGGGTATGACGAAAGCCAGCTTTATTGATGCAATCTAAGATCGACATCTTACGCATGATTGCTCTCTTGATTTGATCTGAAGGATACCTATTCCGCATCACAAGCATATTTTCTACACAATCTATAACTTGAAAGCATCGATCTTGAGAAGGATATAACAAAGTTAAGATCTATCTCTAATCAAACAGATCTAGCATCCACAAATCGATCAGATAAGAGAACTCACCACCATATCAGTATTAAATCAACCACAACATCAAGCCACACAGGAAAAGGATGTTACTCACCACCATTACACAAGAGAAACAACCTCCACGACACTGATTATCATCCTAATCGGAGCCCAAACTCAGGTAAGGGTTCTACACAGTTTATGAACCATCCTCTCCAGACAGAATAAGAACAGCCAGCCTTTCTCTAGCATCATAGCATCAGAACATGCTAGAAACAAGTAATAGTTCTGTATCTTACGTCGAAGGGAGCCTCGGCACTTCAACTACGGCCACAAGTTGTCTCCCACCACTCGAACAGCACCACTCGAACATCACCACTCGAACATCACCACTCGAACAGCAAGTGTGCACATACTAACAAGGTGGGAGATTGGGAACCAACATGCAGACAAACGACCTCATGTGGAGAGAGTAAGCGAGAGAGAGGGAGGAAGAAGGTCCCCTTGAGCGAGAGGAAAGAGCTGCTCTTGCTCCACAAGCCCCCCCTTTTGACCCCAACAAAGGCCATCATCAATGCCCTCCACCCGCTTTCACTAACCTTGGTTACGAGTTAATAACTTCTTACTAATGAGTCCTAATCTAGTTTAATGTATCGATTCCCCACTCAAGATGCAACTGTGACAAGGCTTTCACTCCACTCCACTCCACAAGCTTTAGAATACGACCGAGATTCAATGTCCTTCACCACCAAGTATAATCCATGTAATCATTGATACCAACCTTGATAATCTTTCACTGATCCTGGTACCGTTTTTCACTGACTTTGGTCGAGTGCAGGTTAATTTTTCCTTAATCTGGGGTGAGTTTCCACAACCCTAGGTTTGGTTTGAGCGGGAGTTTAGCTAATAATCATGACTGTTAACAGGTAGTACTTGGGTATACTTTGTAATGGTGTTTGAATGGTGTACTTGTGTGTGCAGCTTCATTATGAGTGGTGTTTTACAGTGGTCACATCCATGGGTTAACTTTGTGGACCACTTCTTCAATAATTCACCAGCTTCTGAGCTACCCTCAACGTGGAGGCTTGGAGGTAGTCCTGTTGTTGCTGTCTAGACAGACCTGTTTTCCACCAAAATCGCAAATGTCATGAATCTAGTCATCTTGAATATCTTGATAACTTTAGTGGCATTCGTAAACTTTGGTCAGTGTAAATCATGGTTATTACACATCACTGTTTGCCATAGCATTATTTGTCAAGTGAGGCAATGGAATCATAGGTTTTGACCGCTTTTCTCATTATACATTAATGAGCTGAAAATAACTCTAAATATCTATGATCGGCATGTATAGGCAAAAGGTGGCCAAAATTCATGACCTCTCTTTCATTTACATAGCGAGTCAAAATACTTCACACTTGATTCTAGAAACCACGAAGCTCTTCCTTCCTTGGATATGAAAAATAAAAAATGAGTACTAGCATTCCAAATAAACTTATCTACCATTCCACAACCTCCAAGCTCATGCAATTCTTACATTCCACCAGACTGAAATCACACACCGGACCAATGTACGAGGTAATATTCCACTTGACTGCAGGAATGAAGCGTCGAAGCAACTCCCCACCCACTCAACCAGCCTTTTCTCTTCGCCATTTCCAGACTTGGATAAGAAGAAAAACTCAGAACATGTGCAAACCCAGGCACCTAGACATTCCGCAGATCATCTAGGAACGTTGGACATTCCACCGATGAATGTGGTGAAAAGCCAAGTAATAATTAACGTTCACACCAAGGCTTGGAGGCCATAAGATCAAAGAACTTGGCATGACGTGGTGGCACATTTAAGAGCAGGACAGCGCTGCAATGACCAGAGCCCAGAGGTAGGCCGGGAGTCACAATCAGAAAATGAAGGCCCCTGACCTGGTCCCGGTACCATAGGTTGTGCCAAAGGGCAAGTTACACCAGCTGTGAGCGATGGGACATGAGCCTTACCTCTTCCTGCTCGATTTTTTTCCATGCCGTGGGCATCATTACTCGTTCAGAAGCGTATTGGCCAGGGCTTCAACTTGCCACACACGTTGTCATCACTCGCCTTTAGATCTCATCCTCAGTTGAATCCTCACCATGAGTCCAGTCTTGATTAGATTCATGGTTTACGTAATCACAGTTATATATATAAGATACTGGGTGAATTTTAAAGATAAGTAAACATGATACATCTCAATCTAGATAACAGGAGTAACTTAAGTGAAAATACTGTAAGCATTATCTATATGATTACTTTTTGAGGAGTCACCACTACCCAGTGAAAGTTTAATGAGTGTTCGTTGTTCATCGTACATGTGCGAGCGTTCAAACATTCCAATGAGGGATTTGTTTCCCATCTATTTTCAAAGACAAGGGTAGAGGCCACCTTGGGAGTCGAAACCATAGAAAGTACATTTTTGCTAATTTTAGCTCAGATTAGAGATTTACAGGCTTCTCGAGTTTTCTGAGCTCATGCGTCCTCACGTACTTTGGTGGTGGCATGTTCGTGAGATGTGAGTATTCACAAACTGCGTACAAAAGCAGACACAGACAAAGGTTAAACTCTTTTGATCTCCCAGTAACATAATCATTCATCTGCATGAAAAATTGAAAATGGTGGAAAGTGCATTCACAAGATTTCCAGTTTCACAAGATTCTATTATGTTCATGAAACCAGATAAGTTATGAAGAGAAATACTTCATATTAGCTAGACTGTAACTAAATGCGATTTTCAAACTCTTGGCAGAAGGATATGAACAGCCATGAGTAATCTAATTAATCGAAGACGATATATTCTTATTTTAAACTAGTGAAGGTCGTTGGTATCGCAGTATTAGTGAGGAGGTTTAGATACCCTGAAGACACTAGTATGAAGATCCATGCAAGTGTCTACTTATCTCACCTCTTTCGCACTTTGCCCTTCAGATCGACCGCTTGCCCGGTAGGAATTATGGGATTGCTATGCCATTTTCGCTTACGTCGGTTGATAAACCAGTTGTTCACTTGCGTCATCTCCAACCCTGTCCGCTGAACCGAGATCTCCTTCTCCTCCTGATTGCCATATTGTAAGTGTTCCAAGACATGGTATACGTTGTTATTCATCATGGAAGCCCACCTCTCATCAGATAGCAGTCTAACAGGATAATCATATATGGTGGCCCATGCAGCTCCAAAACGTTATTCAATTTGCAAATGCTATAGTAAATCGCGCGATCTATGTAGTAATTTGAACCGGTATATCTACTTGTTCTAGTAACTGGCCATCCAATCTAGTATCATGCTTGCTGACCTGGTTCATGTATTTTTGTGAACCACCAAGAATTATCAAATTCAAAAAGACCGCGTGCTTGGATGTATGCACAAGAAGTATCAGGTGCACGTATAGTTGGGAAAGGCCACTTGGCGTGGGTTCCTGTGAAGTTTCAGGTGCACGTACAGTTTCAGGATTGCTGTGGTGCCCTCCGGCAGCTTCCCAGCCCTCCGGTGGGCAAAATCTCTTGACGAACGTCCCCGATCTTGGATTTGAAACCCTGCACTCAAGAATTCAAGTTTCCTGTCGCAACATCTGGTGTACTTCAATGACAAGAAGCTGTCATTCATGCCAAGAAGGCTCATTAAACATCATGATCGACTAAGCCTCTGCTTAAATGTTCGAGAACGCCTTCGGTTCTGTGCTCAAGCACATCGCGCCTTGTACGTCGTGTTGGAACGAGTCCACTTCAAGAGAGGAAGTTGCTGCGTCCTCTCCAGAGCCAGCGCCTCCACTCTAGAGCTCTCATACGTTTCAGGTTCATTTCCTGTAAATTGTTCTACACTTTGTAGATCACTCAACTGCGCTACGATGCATGCTCTGTCATTTTGTTAGCGTTACTCTGCTCGTAGAGAGTGCGGAGAACTAGTCTCAATGTGATAACGCTTCTTGTTGGATGCTGCTGTTTGCTGATTTCTGTAGGTTTGTTGTTTTATCATGGTTCAATCGAGGTCTTAGCGGCACACGTACAGAGAGGAAGGGTTAGACGTCTTTGTCTGTCTTCTTTGTCTGTCTTCTCCGCTTGCGGTTACAGAGATTTGGGGTTCGAAGGTGAGTCCCCTCCCTCTGTCTGTGTGTGAGTATATGGTAACCAATTTGGCTCTATACGTCTCTGTTTAGAACAGTGAGGCTAGCTTTGAGTGGAAATATCCTGGTCTTCTGCATGTTGTGTTAGCCCTTTGAGTGAGTGCTCTGAGGGGTAATACTGATTGACCAGGGATGTGTATTAGAGAGAAAATAAAGGGTTAGACCTTCTCTAGATCACAGTGGTCTCCGTTAGCATTTGAGGAGATTCTTGGCAGAGTCCTTCTCTAGCCGAGTATGTCCCTCTGGGTGACAACGCTTCGGTTTACGGTGAGTTTGCTAAACTATTGAACTATAAAAGTGCCAGACTCCCCTCTTACACACTCACATGCTCATGTGTACCATCAACTTATAGACGCCACCCCACGGAAGCTCTGGTCTCGTCTCTATACAGATCACTGCTGTTAGGAGAGGACAATATACAACACCACCATGTCCACATGAAAGAGAGCTCTGACCGGGTGAGGTCAGCTCTTATATACTTAAGAGGTGGTTAGGTGGCATTAATAGCCAATCAGCCACCTAATTCAGTAGTGGGCGATGTAATCAAGACTGCCATAATTAGGTAGGTAAGTTTACTTACCTACCCTAATTAGGTAGGTAGTTCTCATAAATACCGCCTAACTACAGTGGACCCGGGAGTTTAAGTAAGAGTAGCTAGGCTATTTTAGGCTATCTCAACACTCCTCCTCGAATAAATGATTTTCTCGTTAAAAAACTGCGGTAAAAATGCAGAAAAAGAGTAAAATCTTTATTCGCTTGCTAACTCCGTGAGGGTCCGCATGCCAGCTGCTTTGATCAGCTTGCGGTGTTGATGTGCGGGTAGAGCCTTCGTAAGTACGTCCGCAATATTTTCTGCTGAAGCAATCTTCTTTGCTTGAATTTGCCGTGTTTCGATTAGATCTTGTGTGTAACTGAATAGATGAGGGCTGATATGCTTGACACGGTCGGCCTTAATAAATCCAGAAGAAACCTGTTCAATACAAGCTGCATTGTCTTCAAATAAAGTGATCGGCTCCTCCTGGTGTGAAATACCGCTCATCTTGAAGATGGTGTAGTGCATTGTGCGGATCCAAACCGCTTCGCAGGATGCTTCGTGAAATGCGACTAACTCTGCGTGGTTGGTTGATGTGGCCGTGATCGTCTGTTTGGTTGATCGCCAGGATATCGGCGCTCCGTTCTTGATGAATACGTAGCCTGTCTGAGATTTGCCCGTGGCTGGATCCGTCTTGAATCCGGCGTCGGCATAGCCGGTGATGGCGCTGGACTTGGTTTTGTGGAAGTGGAGGCCGAGGTCTGTCGTCCCTCGCAGATACCGTAGGAGATGCTTAACTCCTCGCCAGTGTCTATCGGTTGGCTTTTGATTGTGGCGAGCAAGCACGCTGACGGCGAAGGAGATATCGGGTCTGGTGTTGGTCGCCAAATAGAGTAGCGCTCCAACAACTGCTAAATACTTGGGCCGATCCACTTCCTCTTCCTCCTCTTCTGCTGGCCGATAAGGGTCCTCGTCGGTGCGACTTTTCCCGATCATTGGGGCGGACAGCGCGTTGGCGTCGGCCATGTTGAAGAGCAGCAAAAGCTTCTTCACGTAGGTCTGCTGATGTAGAAGGATGCTTCCATCTGGATAGTGTTGAATTTGCAGGCCAAGACAAAATGAAGTACGGCCTAGCACTTTCATCTCAAATTTGTCTGTGAGTAACTTTTCAACTCGTGCGCTAAGCGCTACGGTGCCTATTGAATTTAAATCATCCACATAAACTGCAAGAATTACAAAACCCGTCGTGTCTCTGAGGACAAATATGCACGGAAGTGCGGGGTCATTTGTAAATCCCTGCGACAGTAGGTAGGTTTTGAGATGGTGATACCAAGCTCGGCCGGCTTGTTTCAAGCCATAAAGTGCCTTTCTGATCTTGAGACCAGAATATTTTCCAGGGATAGGCTTGGTCTGATCGGGGAGAAATCCGGGAGGGGGCTGGATATGGATTTCGGCGTCTAGGTCGCCGTATAAGTATGCTGTCACCACGTCGAGCAAGCGGGTTTCTAAAGAAAGCTGGACGGCTAAGCTTAGAAGGTAGCGGAAGGATGTACTATCCATAACGGGGGAGTAAGTTTGTTCGAAGTCTATGCCGGGTTTTTGGGTGAAACCCTGGGCGACTAATCTTACTTTAAATCTGATGACTTCCCCTAGGTCGTTTCGTTTGCGTGTAAATATTAGCTTGTGTCCAATTGGTTTATCTAGCAGATTGGTCACTAGTGGTCCGAAAACTCCTCGTTTTCTAAGGGAACTATATTCTGCTTCTATGGCTTTTTCCCACTGGGGCCATTTGTCACTCTTTTGGGCCTGTTTTAATGTAAGGGGATCTGAGTCCAGGGTCGCAAGACTTGACAAAAACATTTCTACGTCGTCCCAGGGCTGTTCTAGTTCGGTGTTTAATACTGTAGGTGCCCGGGAACGGGGTGTATGGTTTAGTTTCCGTTTCTTAACGGGTTCTGATGCGGGATTTCCTGATCCGGGGACCGGGCTACGAACTATCCGGGGACCGGAGTAGAAGCCATCTGGGATCTTCTCGGCGAGGTTCTGGAGATTTAAAATCTTTCTAACTTCTGAGTCGGTTAACGCCGTACGAGGATCTGGATTCAGGGTCAAGGTTTCTGGTGATCTAAAGTTTAGATTGCTATGTTTGGTTTTGGTTTGGGCACTCGGGAATCTAGTTTCTATGAACTTACAATTCTGGAACCGAGCTTTGTGAATATCATCTCTATTGATCAGTTTATATCTAATAACACTGGGGGAATCATAACCAAGGTAAATCCCTCGATTTCTATGAGGGGTGATGGTTTTCTGTTGGGGTTCGGGGGCTGGGATCCACACTTCGCAGCCAAAGGTGCGGAGGTGGGCTACGTTCGGTGTCCGACCGGACGCCATCTCGAGGGGTGACTGTGTGAGTAATAGTGTGGGTCTTAGGCGCAGCAGGACGGCCGCGTGTAAGACGGCGTGACCCCAGAACTCAGGTGCTAAGCTAGCGTGTATTAGGAGGGGCCTAACGATCAGTTGGATCTTTTTGATATAGGCTTCTGCTAGTCCGTTTTGTGAGTGCTCGTAAGGGGCTGAATATGTGAGTGATATACCAGTTGCGGTGCAAAAATCCTCAAAAGCTTGTGATTTGAACTCTAAGGCGTTGTCCATCCTAAGAAAACAAATCTGATTATCGGGAAAATGGGTTCTAAACCGGATAATCATAGCTAGGGTTTTAGGAAAAACCATGTTACGAGTTGTGAGCAGGGAAACCTCAGCATGTCTACCCGATGCGTCGACCAAGACAAAGAAGTACTGGAACTGACCTGATTTTGGGTTGATCGGCCCACATATGTCACCGTGGAGCCGATGCAGCGGGGCGGGCATTTCTGTCGGGAGCGTCCATCGCGACGGCTGGCGGATGAGCTTGCCTTGTATACACGCCGCACACTCCTCTACGCGCTCCGCGTCCCGTGTGCAGAGGTCGTGACCGACTAAGGTCAAGACCATTTTTCTCATCATGGTCGTCCCAGGGTGCCCCAGCCGGCGATGCCAAACATCAGCCTTCGTGCTGGTTGTCAAAAAGGACATCGGCACCCCTTTCAGGGGTAGGCATGGGGATCTACGTCCGCCATCCTCTTCCTCACTCTTACGAGCGGGGCTAGGTACAGCGCCAACAAGGGGCAACTCGTATAGGCCGGTGGCTCCCGCGTATGCGGTGGCAAGGAGTCTCTCGCCTTGCCGTAGCTCGAGGACCTCATCATCAATTCCTACCGCGGTAGAAACGTGGATTTGATTGGCCCGTAAATCCCGGTAGCTGATCAGACTCCGGGGGGCATCCGGGACATACATTGCCCTCTTGCAGGTGAGGGGGGCTCCCCCGGGCAAGACTATGTTTGCCCGGCCCTCGCGGAATTTAAAGGTCCGCTTGCCTGCGATGGTGATTATATCACAAGTTTGCCACGGCTCGTTCCTAGTTTTGAACTCAAAGAACGCCGGGTCTTGGAGAATGGTGTGAGTGGACGCACTGTCTAACAAAGCAACTCTCGCTTTGCTAGGTTGTGACCCAAACTGTACCATATAGTTTTCTGGGTCGACATCGTTTAGCGTAAGGGAGGGGGCATCGAGAGTATGGGTTTCTCTCTTTCCTTCCCTGAAGGACTTTAACTCTCTATACATGTCGACGATATATTGTGACGCTCGACAATCCTTAAGAAAGTGCCCTGGACGACCACACTTGTGACATGACCCTCGCGATCCACTCCCTGATGTACTTGTCGACTTATCGGGTCGATGTGTGTACCTCGGGTTCTTGTCTGATTGCTGTTGATCACGACGTGGGGGGCGCCAATCGCCTCGGGATCGTCGCCTGGGAGCCTCCGCGCTGTGGGTTTCTCGCCTGGGGTTTGTCGACTTCGACGGCGTCGTTGAGTTGGGCTGCTTGCGGCTCTCCTTTACTTCGCTTGTGTGAACCTCCTTCGCAGGTCGCGCCTCGGCGTTTTTAAGGAGCATCTGCTGCTGTTTTTCAACTAAAAGCAAATATGACATAAGCTCCGAATGTTGTGTAAATCGCATGTTACGGTACTGCTGAGCTAGAATAGCACATGCGGGGGGAAAAGTTGAGAGGGTCTTATCGATTAAGTCGACGTCGGTAACCGTGTCGCCACAGAGGCGAAGCTGCGCGACGATGCGGTGTAGTTCGGAGTTGAACGCGATGAAATTCGGAAAATCCAGTACGTGCAGACTGAGCCAGTCGCTGCGGGCTTGGGGGAGGAAAATCGTTTCTTCATGCTTGAAGCGCGCTTCCAATGCTGACCAGAGTACCGCCGGATCTTCAACCTGTATGTATTGTTGACGCAGGGACGCATCGATGTGTCGCCGGATGATGAGAAGCGTCTGCCACTTGTAGGTGGCTGGTATCTCCGCCTCGGGCTCTCCCTCCAGCGTGACGATCAGCTCCTCCGCGCTCAAGTAGGTCTTCATATCGACGTACCAATTAAGGTAATTCGAGCCGTCTGCCTCAAGTGGGTCGAAGAAAAGTGGGGTGGTTCGTGTCTCTCTTGGTTTTATCACCGTCGCCATCGCGAGGTGGTGTGTGCCTATGGCTCTAGTGGGGGATTCCTAAAAAGCTGACGTCACTCCGGCCGCTCAATCTCTTGGTAATAAAGTCTTCTGTCTAAACAACTGTAGTGCAGATTCGGAGTGTGTCAGAAAAATGAACAGTGAAACGAATTGTGCTTTCTAGGAATATGAGCTATACAGTGCTGATAACGTGTTAGGAGAGGACAATATACAACACCACCATGTCCACATGAAAGAGAGCTCTGACCGGGTGAGGTCAGCTCTTATATACTTAAGAGGTGGTTAGGTGGCATTAATAGCCAATCAGCCACCTAATTCAGTAGTGGGCGATGTAATCAAGACTGCCATAATTAGGTAGGTAAGTTTACTTACCTACCCTAATTAGGTAGGTAGTTCTCATAAATACCGCCTAACTACAGTGGACCCGGGAGTTTAAGTAAGAGTAGCTAGGCTATTTTAGGCTATCTCAACAACTGCAACACACAAACAGACAAAGTGACAGGCAAGTGCACGACAACACTTATGTCCTCGTCCTCACAAGAAAGACACGACATACAGTATGTGACTGTACCCATATGCTACATCCTCATCTGAACTCAAATATACACCTACACTAAATGTACCAAAGCTGGATCTACGAGTGGCCAGCAATGTGTTGTGATCACAAGAGTGAGCTGTCAAACTGCAACTATGCTATATCTACCAACATCTACCGATACTCCTAATATCCACCAATACTCCCACTCATAGTGTGGATTGTACTACTCGTACTCGTACCCATAAGACTTAGTCTCCCACTTACAATACATTGAGTTGTACAACATGAAGTGCATTGCGAAAGGTAACAAGTTTTCAGCCCGGTAATGGTTTCGTGAATAGATAAGCTACTTGCTGAACAGTCGGGACATAAGACACATCAATGACTCCTTTGTCTCGATGCTCTCAGATACAATGGTAACAAATGTCTGTGTTTTTAGGACATTTATGGTACTCAGGGTTGCAAACAAGATGCATTGCGGCCTGATTATCATAAAACACGAGTGAAGGTCCAGGAGATAACATACCAAGATCAGCTGTCAAAGCTATTTCACTTCCTTGCTCCTCGTCGAAGCAGCAATCTATTCTGCCTCTGTGGTGGATGTCGCAACGCACCTCTGTTTTCGACTTAACCAGATGACCGGAGCACCACTCAAGAGAATAACTACACTGCTACGGCTCTAGCAATCTCCACATCTCCAGCGTAGCCAGCGGACTCTACGTACACAGTGGGTTGATGTGGAATCTTCGACCTGCCATAACACATCGCATACGTTGTCGTCCCACGAAGGTACTTGAGAATGCGATCAACTGCTGGGCAATGTGTGGCCGGGTAGCAACTTGTGTACTGTGATACAGTTGAAACAGCCAACGAGATGTCGGGGCAAGATCACGTGCGGAGATTAAGAAGACTCCCGACACAGCTCTAATATGGAAATGTCGAGGCTGCAGGTTGATCATGCGGAAGTGGTCTGAAGCCGTACATTTGGATCAGCAGGCTTGGAAGTTGGATTTACATCAGAGTAGCCATACTTAGCCAATAAGGTCTCAATGAAGCGCATCTGGTCCACATAAATTGTATGAGAGAACCTGTTACGAGTTATGTATAATCCAATGCATACATCGGCAACTCTAACCGTGATCGCAAAGTGGTCTTTCAGATACTTGATCTTGTGCTGAAGCCGGGAAGCATTAACACAGATGCCGAGCCCATCCTCTTCAATGATCGATGTAGCCATGAGAGGCTGAGTGGTCGAATAGAAGACGCACGGATCACCTGAGAATTGTACCAAGTCATATTGTTTGAGAATCATTGTGAACTTGGTATTCCACTAGCAATTGGCCTGTGTGAGACCATATAAGCTTTTCTAAAGATGGCATTCCTTGCCAGTGCTATCAGGAAGATCAACATCTTCTGATAAGTCCATAAAAATATTTTCATCGAGGTCACCATGAAGGAACGCCGTTTTTATGCCGAACTGTATCATGTCACAAATTTTCTTCAGTTGCAGCAATGGCAAGAACAGAACGGATGCTATCAGCCTTGGCTGTGGGAGCATAAGTCTCTTTGTAATCAAGACCATAGGATTGTGAGTAACCTTTGAAAAGCAAACGTGCCTGGTACATGTCCGCAGTACCATCTGCCTATATATCTGCCTAGCTATTATATAGCCTTGAAAACCCATTTATTGGCCACAGTTTTCGGTCCTGGAGGGAGGTCAGCTAAGATCCAGCTGGTAGTGTTCGGATGAAGGGCATTGATCTCCTCTTCCATTGCAAGCCGCTAGCTATCTACAGCATCAGATTTAAATGCAGCAACATAGGTCCTAGGCTCAGAAGGTAAAATATCAATCCTAGGATTTGCACGTCGTGAGCGAGCAACCAAAGCTGATGTTGAAGCATAAAGATCAGAGAGAGATCTCGATAAACAGGTTTTTTGTCCGAATCACAAGAATCAGTTGAGTCCAAGGAACTTGAAATAGAAACTGAATCAACAATTGAGTAAGAATTTAGGTTGGCAAGCCGAACACTGCGTCGAGGAGGTGTCATTGTAGCAGGTGGTGATGAATTGCTCCCACTGCCTCGTTTATCACTCGCACTCCCACTGAGTTGTGTGGCTCTGAGATTCCCATCGATGCCATCAGAACTGGCATTGTCACTGGCGTAGGAATGAAACCAGTAGAGTTTGTGTCCTCCACAGTACGATGGGGCAGAGGAATTCTAGCCAAGGGATCTGATGAACTAGAAGGGTGAACATCAACAATTGGATGTGTAGAACAAACAGCTGTGTTAGAAATAGAAGATGTAGAAGCTAAGGCTGGTGCAGTCAAGATAGGCATAGAAGGATAAAGGTTATCTAATGAGATAAAATTCTGAGGATCAGAGTGCAGAGAAAAATCATCCTCATCAAACTTGATAACTTCACGACAAGTGATCAGTTTCATTTGTCATGATTCCTGTGGCGATATGCTTTGCTTGTAGCAAAGTATCTAAGGAACATGCACTCGTAAGCCTTGCGATCCAACTTTCTTCGAGTTTGCTTCGGAACATGGGCATATGCGGTATGCCGGACAACCAAACTCTCAAAAGTGAGAGACATCTGGGATATCACGTGACCACAGGTGACAAGGTGTCCGGCCATGAATTCCTTTGGTGGCAACTCGATTGAGAACATAGACAGCAGTATTAACCGCTTCAGCCCAGAATTGAAGAGGAACCTATCGGTGATGTAACATGCTGCGAGGGCACACCATAATCGTCATGTTGTCTCTCTCAGCAACAGGGTTTTGTTCAGGTGAGATCATTGCGAATCCCTTCATCCTCCAAATACTTTTGAAAACCTCCCGATAGGTATTCTGTACCATTGTTGCTACGAAGTCGACGTAGCTTGCAACCAGTGGTATTGGTCGCATACTTTACAAGCTTGAGAAAGCATGCAAAGACGTCATTCTTGTGATATCGAAAGTAAACAATTCTGAAGCTGCGATAGCCTTCCTTGAAGGTGACTAAAAACCGATAACCAGTAATGGATCCAATCTGCATTGGTCCGGATACAACAGTGTGGAAAATTTCAGCAGATCTTCGTGCACACTAACGATCTCCATGGCGCTTCGGGAAAGGGACACACTGGCTCTTGCCATAGGCACAGCCACGACACATTGGAGCAGTTGCTTTCGATAACGGAGCAATGCCAGTAACCATGTCTTGAGTAGCCATGCGACGCATAGTGTCAAAAGGCACATGCCCGAGCCTCTCATGCCATCGTTGGAGAAGAATGGTTTCCTTGCTCAGTCGGTTGGAATCATCCCATGTTGTAGCAGTGAGATATTGAGCACTACTGAGGGCTGATGTGAAGGTGCCAAAGGATATCACACTTTGATCCTGTCATAATGAGCTCGCCATAGCCATGGTCAGAATAACGTTTGCAGTCATCCCTGATAAGAACTATGGCTACCTTATTTGCAGTAAGTTGAGACACTGAGATCAGGTTCCGCCGCAACTCCAGAACATACAGCACATTCTTGAATTGCAGGGAAGAGGTAACACTATTCACAGTTGAGTGAACAATGACATCACCAGTGCCTCTCACTCAAAGTTGATGATCATTTGCAGCTTTGCTGTAGCTACAGACCAGCAAAACTGAGGGAGCTCCTTAAAATCCGTGAACCATAACCGTTTGTCAATCATATGCTCGCTCGCCCCCCACTCAGCTATTCATACAGAATCAGAAGAGAGAGATGAGTCGGAGTAGGCATCACTCGAAGAATGATTGAAACTGTTGTTGACATTCATCTGCTCTCGACCTTGTTGACAGTCAACCTTGTTGAAGTTCATCTGCACTAGACTCATTCATCCTGCTTTGTTCTCATTCGTCATGTCTGTCAACCTTGATAGCTCCTGTGTATATTGACACCTTCGTGTCCTTTGATCTGTGAGCGCACTTGCCCAACTCTAGAGTTTTTCTTTTAGTCTTAGTTTCAACATGGTATCAGAGCGCATGGGTTTTTAGAACTGACGTATTGAGAAAGAGGGGAATGGACGGCAATGCCACCGAAACTGGGTGAGGTAAAACCTGGAGAGAGCAAGGAGATTATGATGCAGCTAGAGTTGCAGGAGATCGAGAGGAATTGAGAGAAGTCCCGCAGTTAGTATTTCGGGAGAGAAGGATGGCAGAAACTTTTGCCGAGAAAGAGAGAAGACAAGTTACGAGGCGACAAGAACTACTACATTTGGAGTCCCAAGATGCAGATCATCCTCAGAGGCGAGGGGATGTGGACCATCACCAAAGAGGAGACAAATCCAGCAAGCTTCCCAGTCAAGATTGATCAAAGTGCAGTTCTGGAGAAGGAAAGATCTAGCTTGTAAAGTAATTCCGATGTCTGTTGCTGACGACTTGTTGACACCATTGTAGATCTCACATATCCAGCGAAAGTGTGGGTAGTGTTGAAGGAACAGTATTCAACAGGTGACATGACCCAAGTGCTAAACCTGATGGGCTTGATTGCAACACTCAAGATGACAGAAGGCGGATTTGTGGACAAGTACGTGAAGAAAGCCAGAGAATTACGCAACCGTTTGATCATTATGGGCCAGAAAATGGACGACAAACACCTGAATCAAATCATACTCAATGGATTGCCGCGCTCGTATGACAGCACAATACATTGAACTTGTGGAACACAGAGACGACATTGACCTTCAGAAGCTCTGCACCAAACTCAGGGCGGAGCAGACAAGACTGATTAGCCAAGATCAGCTCATGGAGACGACGAAGCACTCGCCCCCTCCTACAGGCGAGGACAACCGGGACGAGCCAACGGCAGATGGATTGGAGGGAGGGCGCCGTTCGGTCCCCGACCACCATTCTGGACAGGAGGGTATCATTCAGCAACACTAGGAGCATACGGATAGCAACCAAGAGAACGCAGATATCAGCAAGGACTCGCAATCCAGTCGACACAGATAGGCGCACCGTCGCCCATCTGTTATGGCTGCGGCAAACTAGGACACATCATGTGCAGCTACAGACAGCCACCACACAACCAGCAAGGTACTGAATATGTCAATTCTGCAGAAATGCTTGATGAGTATGATCCTAGCTACCACTACTATGATCCATATTATCAGATGGATCACAACCCGTGGTATGTTGATAGTGGCCACGCAATTGTGCACGTAGTGTTAGACATTGACAAACTTGATCATCCACCCAGCTCTTCTAGCTACAATCGTGTTGTGAAAGTAGGAGGTGAATCTCATTTTGTTGAGGAAACCAGCACCTCCACCATTCACACCAATCGATGTGAAATAAAATTGGATAATGTTTGTTACCTCCCAAGTATAAAGAAAAATCTTCTATTTGTTGGTTCAATTGCAAACTCCGGACACATTGTCATCTTTGATAGTGCCCTTTGTTGGATCTTCAAGAACCATCAAGTCATTGCAAAAGGCAACATAGATATAAGCCACGCCTTATATATTTTCCAAGACACCACTTCTATGGCATTGACAGTAGGAGACATTGACGTTGCTAAGTTCTTATGGCAACTTGAGGATGTACTACATATACTTGTTCTAGTGTATGTATTTCGTTTATTTGATGTTGGTAAGTATTCTCGATCTATTGTGGTAATCGATTTTTCTTTACATAATAGTGATTCAGTGTGGAAACGTATAAATAACCTGAACAAGCCGACTATTATGAAGAGAATGGTGGTTGTAAAAGATGTCATTATCAAGGGAGTTGATTGTATGTCATTTTCTTTGAATGAGTTGAAACCCAATTTATTTGGCTAAAATCGGCACTAGCAATATTATCAGGGAAGTTCTGAAGGGCGTCTTTTGGTTGATGCGCAACCTATAATCAAATTTGGGAGAGGAGGTATCATGATTTGAGAATGCATAAAGTGGGACAAAGTTGGCAACTTTCACCTCATAGAAGTGTGCTACATGATTAACCAAAGAATAAACCAAAAGTGAAACATGTGATACGGGTGTACAATTCTATATGCAAAATTATTCAAATTTTAACTATTCAGGAAAAAAAAGCATGCACTACAAAAGCAAGTTCATAGTTTGGAGGCACAATCACCAAACACTCTTAATGACTACTACAATGCATAGCCACTTTTTGTTTGATAAATATCAATAACTCTTTGAGGCATAAACATGATCAACTTGTTCATTATATGAACATTGATGACGATGTACCATACTTCCTATAGATTCTCCCACGAATCCAAGTTTTATTACTGGGTGTCTTCTTAGGCATGTTTAAGACCTCACAACATGTAGCAACCTAGGCGGTTAAGTCGTCTGGGATGCCTTGCTGATTGGAGCCCTTGATCTTCCCTCCCACGTCAGGAAAGGTCTGAAACCCTGGCAAGTACGTCAAAGTGCCGTCATCTTCCACCTTGAGAGGGTAGCGGATGAGATGACCCTCCATATCAGTTACCTCCGGAGCTGCATACAGCTCCCAGTTCCTGTCCGCCATGGCATTCACCCTCTGCACGCACTCCAAGCTCTGAGGCTGCTCAAACACAGGTTCCAAACATGCCAGATGCTCCGCCCACAGAGACATCCGGTAGCCAAAAACCTGCAACCAAAAATGCCCAGTAAGGACCATCACGATCTATTCAATCTCAAGACGTTCTTTCTGACATGTTCGGATGATTCAAACTGAGAAGCGTTTGCCATTGGTAGGACAATGAAACAACAACTAGGCATGGAAGTGGACAGGCACCTGGCCCCTAGGATGTCCTTTTTTGCAAGCCCAAGTGTGTTGTGGTTGATATCCACCCATGGCAATCTCGGTGTCTCGGGAGCCATCCATTGAGCGCTGATTGATGTTGGCCGAGCCCATGATCACCAGCTCATCGTCCACAATCATGCCCTTGGCATGCACATATATCATCATTCGTCTGCTCGCTTGTGAACGTCCCTGCATTTCATGCAATTTTGATCAGCTACAGCTCAATCAATTGTTTAAGCCAATGTTAGCTGAGAGTACCCCTCGCTTACATGCGGGGTGATCTTGTCCGGGGGATTGAGAGGTGCAGGTTCGCCATGTTTTATCGTCTCTCTGTTCCCAAGGCAGTAGAAGTTCAAGTAGTCTGTGGGCCTCGAATGCGCAATCTGACCCGTTTCTCGCAGCGTTTCTGCAATTCTTGAATACATCATCTGCATTGTTTGTGACTGAAGCAACGCCGCATGAAGAAGCGTTACAAATCAACAGGGAAGTGCATACCATCAATATCATTCAAGAGACAACGGTGAACAAAAAAGGATTGACATGATATCATGTGATAGAAGAAAGGGGAAGGTAATTGTGCGTTAAGATTGAGCGTTACCTGAAAATACAGGATCTCTTGCACCGGAGCACTGTCTGCGATACCCTCGGGCCACATCGGAATTACCACATACACCGCAAACCTCTTGCCCTCTCGAATCTTGCTGCAGATCTTCAGAGTCAGCTCCATTGGAATGATGTGATTAGCACCTGTTGCAGACCGCGTCCATTAATTGACAGATTACAGTGTTCATATGTCCAAATAAAACGTGACAGTTATGTATATGACAGACGTTAGCCAGATGGAATTAGGCATATGTGTGCGGGAAAGGAGAGGGTCATTACCAGCTTTATTGTACTTTGGCCAATTGTACGAAGATCCCAAAAAATACTGGTTCTCGATATATACAAAATGCTGAGCAGAACGGATCGCCTTCACGTACGCCATCTGAATGCTGATGTCTATAGCTACACTTTTCCCCCACACGAGGTTCTACAACATCACAATTAAAACCACACCGGTTTAATAAAAGTCCATCATCGCGATGCAGATCATCCCATCCGGAGTTGGAGATTGATCAAATATAATTGAGGACAATCCGAAACGCATGTCCAAACACCTACCTGGACAAGAAGCAGCTAAATGTACGAACAACACGCAAACTTAGAATAGCAACGACAGTTGGCCGGGTAAGGATCAGTATCTGACCTCTTTCTGAACCTCTTCAACGGTGGTTGGAAAGCCCTTCACGGATCCTGAGTCAATGGATCTGGAAACCTGCATACAAAACAGGGGCCCTCATAACATAAGTTTTAAAGGTGGCCAAAATTCTAAAGTCGACATTCTCTCTGTGTTAATAAGGTCAATCAAACGTTCAAATATGCGCGATTAGAAAACATAACAAAGAAGCTGCAGGACATAAAAAAGAGAATACTTCAAGGAAGGATGCTGGTTACGTCCACAGAGGCCCACGCCATCAACCTCATTGTCGGGACGCCGAACGCAAGCATCCTGATTCTTGACTCCAAACCAGGGCGTGGGAGACCCACCCGTCCCACATGATCCGAAACATTCACTTACACTTGTACGTCATGCATCATTTGCCACGACAAGGTGTACATCTAGGTAGACATGGACGAGATCCAGGTCTACTCAGTGATGAAGGATTGGTGGAGCACGCTAGACCCGCCTCTCCGCCACCCACATCCGGTCGACACTTGGGGCCTCGGCCACTCAAAGAACGAGGTTTATGCGGTCACCTGCACCAGCGATCGCTGCCCAACAGTGTGAAAGCTAGCTCGATCTCATGTGCCGTGGGAGGAGATTGAGCTCATGCCACCCATGAGACCGTTCAAGCCTCCACACTGCAGGGGAGATATCGTCCGTGCAGGTCACGACGAAGACATCCTTTGCTAGTGGGCCAGGCCGCGGCACGTGTCAAGATAGTGCGGGTGAAAAAAAGATGGGTTGAGCGTGTTTCACCGATCCTCGCCACTTAATAGACCTGTATCTCGTCCTTGCCTGCCTTGAGGACATGATTCATGAAGGGTGGCGGGTTGAGCATTTCCCATTCTCAGAGCACCTCACAAAGGATCTGGGGAAAGTGTTGAACTTGAAATATAACTTGTGTGCAATTTTCTATACATCATCTGGAGACTGGTTCTCATATATATCTGCATCACCATTACAACCACTTCTTTAGCTGAACGTGGTTAAAGAAACTAAACAGAGTTTTAAGGTACACGTTTTACGTGCACCTAAATTATACTCTACAAGAAATTTCGCTTTCTCAAACATGGTCACTCACAATGTCAATCTATAGAAACTACTGCTTCACCGGCATATATATTACAAAATAATGGAAACAATAAAATAAATTGGATTCCGACTGCACTCACCATTTACATCGTCCTGCCGGATTTCTAGAAGGTAGGTAGAAGACAGCAGCATACCGTTGCTCTGGGTAGAGCGCTGTAACCACAAGGAACCATGTCAGTTAAAGAATAGTTATCTCTTAGATCACAGAAACTGAGACAAACTAGCATGCAGGCTCTCGAAGATCATGAACTTTGCTACAAACTTCTGAATAGTATATGCGAACTTAGAGCTCGTTAATATCATGAAGGGTATGACGAAAGCCAGCTTTATTGATGCAATCTAAGATCGACATCTTACGCATGATTGCTCTCTTGATTTGATCTGAAGGATACCTATTCCGCATCACAAGCATATTTTCTACACAATCTATAACTTGAAAGCATCGATCTTGAGAAGGATATAACAAAGTTAAGATCTATCTCTAATCAAACAGATCTAGCATCCACAAATCGATCAGATAAGAGAACTCACCACCATATCAGTATTAAATCAACCACAACATCAAGCCACACAGGAAAAGGATGTTACTCACCACCATTACACAAGAGAAACAACCTCCACGACACTGATTATCATCCTAATCGGAGCCCAAACTCAGGTAAGGGTTCTACACAGTTTATGAACCATCCTCTCCCAGACAGAATAAAAAAAGCCAACCTTTCACTAGCATCATAGCATCAGAACATGCAAAAAAACAAGTAATAGTTCTGTATCTTACCTCGAAGGGAGCCTCGGCACTTCAACTACGGCCACAAGTTGTCTCCCACCACTCGAACAGCACCACTCGAACAGCAGGTGTGCACACACTATCAAGTTGAGAGACTGGGAACCAACATGCAGGCCAACGACCTCATGTGGAAAGAGTGAGCGAGAGGGAGGAAGAAGGTCCCCTTGAGCGAGAGGAAAGAGCTGCTCTTGCTCCACAAGCCCCCCCTTTTGACCCCAACAAAGGCCATCATCAATGCCCTCCACCCGCTTTCACTAACCTTGGTTACGAGTTATTAACTTCTCACTAATGAGTCCTAATCTAGTTTAATGTATCGATTCCCCACTCAAGATGCAACTGTGACAAGGCTTTCACTCCACTCCACTCAACAAGCGTTAGAATACGACCGAGATTCATTGTCCTTCACCACCAACCATGGTTACTACTTACTGACCTTTCTGTAATTGATCCCACAAGATCCGAATAATCCCGCCTGATTATAATCCATGTAATCTTTGATACCAAACTTGATCATCTTTCACTGCTCCTGGTACCGTTTTTCATTGACTTTGGTCGAGTGCTGGTTCTATTGGTAACTTTTCCTCAATCTCGGGTGAGTTTCCACAACCCTAGGTTTAGTATAAGCGGTAGTTTAGCTAATGATCATGACTGTTGACAGGTAGTACTTGGGTATGCTTTGTAATGGTGTTTGAATGGTGTACTTGTGTGTGCAGCTTCATTATTAGTGGTGATTACAGTGGTCACATCCATGGGTTAACTTTGTGGACCACTTCTTCAATAATTCACCAACTTCTGAGCTACCCTCAACGTGGAGGCTTGGAGCTAGTCCTGTTGTTGCTGTCCAGAGAGACCTGTTTTCCACAAAAATCGCAAATGTCATGAATCTAGTCATCTTGAATATCTTGATAACTTTAGTGGCATTCGTAAACTTTGGTAAGTGTAAATCATGGATATTACACGTCACTGTTCGCCCTAGCGATATTTGTCAGCTCAATACGCATTGATGAGCTGAAAATAACTCTAAATATCTATGATCGGCATATATGGGCAAAAGGTGGCCAAGATTCATGACCTCTCTTTCATTTACATAGCGAGTCAAAAAACTTCACTTGATTCTAGAAACCACGAAGCTCTTCCTTCCTTGGATATGAAAAATAAAAAATGAGTACTAGCATTCCAAATAAACTTATCGTATAAGTACTGGAATATTATCTTCATCACCATTTATTTTGTGTTTTCTAGATTTCTAGATCTACCATTCCACAACCTCCAAGCTCATGCAATTCTTAAATTCCACCAGATTGAAATCACACACCGGACCAATGAACGAGCCTCGAGGTACTTTTCCACTTGACTGCAGTAATGAAGCGCCGAGCGACCCCCCACCCACTCAACCAGCCTTTTCTCTTCGCCATTTTCACACACGAAAGAAGAAGAAAAACTCAGAACATGTGCAAACCCAGTCACCTAGACATTCCGCAGATCATCTAGGAACTGTGGACATTCCACCGATGAATGTGGTGAAAAGCCAAGTAATAATTAACGTTTACACCAAGGCTTGAAGGCGATAAGATCAAAGAACTTGGCATGTGGTGGCACATTTAAGAGCAGGACAGCGCTGCAATCACCAGAGCCCAGAGGTAGGCCGGACGTCACAATCAGAAAACGAAGGCCCCTGACCTGGTCCGGGTACCAAAGGTTGTGCCAAAGGGCAAGTTACACCAGCTGTGAGCGATGGGACATGAACCTTACCCCTTCCTGCTCGATTTTTTTCACCATGCCGTGGGCATCAGTACTCGTTCAGAAGCGTATTGGCTTGGGCTTCAAATCGCCACACACATTGTCGTCACTCGCCTTTAGATCTCTTCCTCAGTTGAATCCTCACCATGAGTCCAATCCTGATTAGATTCATGGTTTACGTAATCACAGTTATATATATATAAGATACTGAGTGAATTTTAAAGAAAAGGGAACATCTCAATCTAGATAACAAGAGTAACTTAAGTGAAAATACTGTAAGCATTATCTATATGATTACTTTTTGAAGAGGCACCACTACCCAGTGAAAGTTTAATGAGTGTTCCTTGTTCATCGTACATGTGCGAGAGATCAAACATTCCAATGAGGGATTTATTTCCCCATCTATTTCCAAAGACATGAGGTAGAGGCCACCTCGGGAGTGGGGACCATAGAAAGCACATTTTTGCTAATCTGAGCTCAGATCAGAGATTTACAGGCTTCTCGAGTCTTCTGAGCTCATGCGTCCTCACATACTTTGGTGGTGGCAGGTTCGTGAGTATGTGAGTATTCACAAACTGCGTACAAAGTCAGACACAGACAAAGATTAAACTCTTTTGATCTCCCAGTAACATAATTATTCATCTGATTGCCATATTGTACGTGATCCAATACATGGTATACTCTGTTATTCAGCAAGGAAGCGCACCTCTCATCAGATAGCAGTCTAACAGGATAATCATATACAGTGGCTCATGCAGCTCTAAAACGTTATTCAAATTGCGAATTCTATCGTAAATCGCGCGATGTATGTAGTAATTTGAACCGGTATATCTACTTGTTTCAGTAACTGGCCATCCAAACTAGTATCATGCTTGCTGACCAGGTACATGCATTTTTGTGAACCACCAAGAATTATCAAATTCAAAAAGACCGCGTGCTTGGATGTATGCACAAGAAGTATCAGGTGCACGTACAGTTGGGTAAGGCCACTGGTCGTGGGTTCCTGTGAAGTTTCAAGTGCACGTACAGTTTCAGGATTGCTGTGGTGCCCTCCGGCAGCTTCCCAGCCCTCCAGTGGGCAAAATCTCTTGACGAACGCCCCCGATCTTGGATTTGAAACCCTTCACTCAAGAATTTAAGTTTCCGGTCGCAACATCTGGTGTACTTCAATGACAAGAAGCTGTCATTCATGCCAAGAAGGCTCATTGAACATCATGATCGATTAAACCTCTGCATAAATGATCGAGAACGCCTTCGGTTCTGTGCTCAAGCACATCGCGCCTTGTACGTCGTGTTGGAACGAGTCCACTTCAAGAGAGGAAGTTGCTGCGTCCTCTCCAGAGCCAGCACCTCCACTCTAGAGCTCTCATACGTTTCAGGTTCATTTCCTGTAAATTGTTCTACACTTTGTAGATCACTCAACTGCGCCACGATGCATGCTCTGTCATTTTGTTAGCGTTACTCTGATAACTGAGAACTATTCTCAATGTGATAACGCTTCTTGTTGGATGCTGTTGTTTGCTGATTTCTGCAGGTTTGTTGTTATATCATGGTTCAATCGAGGTCTTAGCGGCACACGTACAGAGAGGAAGGGTTAGACGGCTTTGTCTGTTTTCTTCGCTTGTGGTTACAGAGATTTGGAATTCCAAGGTGAGTCCCCTCCCTCTGTCTGTGTGTGAGTATATGGTAAGCAATTTGGCTCTAGACGTCACTGTTTAGAACATTGAGGCTCGCTTTGAGTGGAAATAGCCTGGTCTTCTGCATGTTGTGTTAGCCCTTTGAGTGAGTGCTCTAAGGGGTAATACTGATTGACCAGTGATGTGTACTAGATAAAAAATAAAGGGTTAGACCTTCTCTAGATCACAGTGGTCTCCGTTAGCATTTGAGAAATTTCATGGAAGAGTCCTTCTCTAGCCGAGTATGGCCCTCTGGGTGACAACGCTTCGGTTTACGGTGAGTTTGCTAAACTATTGAACTATAAAAGTGCCAGACTCCCCTCTTACACACTCACATGCTCATGTGTACGATCAATTTATAGACGCCACCCCACGGAAGCTCTGGTCAAGTCTCTCTATAATTCACTACAACACACAAACAGACAAAGTGACAGGCAAGTGCACGACAACACTTATGTCCTCGTCCTCACAGGAGAGACACGACATGTGTGACTGTACCCATATGCTACATCCTCATCTGAACTCAATTGTACACCTACACAAAATCTACCAAAGCTGGATCTACGAGTGCCCAGCAATATGTTGCGACCACAAGAGAGAGCTGGCAATCTGCAACTATGCTATATCTACCAACATCTACCGATACTCCTAATATCCACCAATACTCCCACTCATAGTGTGGATTGTACTACTCGTACTCGTACCCATAAGACTTAGTCTCCCACTTACAATACATTGAGTTGTACAACATGAAGTGCATTGCGAAAGGTAACAAGTTTTCAGCCCGGTAATGGTTTCGTGAATAGATAAGCTACTTGCTGAACAGTCGGGACATAAGACACATCAATGACTCCTTTGTCTCGATGCTCTCAGATACAATGGTAACAAATGTCTGTGTTTTTAGTAGATTTATGGTACTCAGGGTTGCAAACAAGATGCATTGCGTCCTGATTATCACAAAACACGGGTGAAGGTCCAGGAGATAACATACCAAGATCAGCTGTCGAAGCTATTTCACTTCCTTGCTCCTCGTCGAA
The DNA here is from genome assembly GCA_963971425.1 of Bryoerythrophyllum caledonicum. Taxonomy (NCBI): domain Eukaryota; kingdom Viridiplantae; phylum Streptophyta; class Bryopsida; order Pottiales; family Pottiaceae; genus Bryoerythrophyllum; species Bryoerythrophyllum caledonicum. The sequence goes on along the minus strand of OZ020525.1, from coordinate 17,578,636 downwards.
GCAGCAATCTATTCTGCCTCTGTGGTGGATGTCGCAACGCACCTCTGTTTTCGACTTAACCAGATGACCAGAGCACCACTCAGAAGAATGACAACACCGCTACGGCTCTAGCAATCTCCACATCTCCAGCGTAGCCTTTGGACTCTACGTACAAAGTGGGTTGACGTGGAATCTTCGACCTGCCATAACACATTGCATACGTTGTCGTCCCACGACGGTACTTGAGAATGCGAACAATGTATGGCCGGGTAGCAACTTGTGTACTGTGATACAATTGAAACAGCCAACGAGACGTCCGGACAAGATCACGAGTGGAGATTAAGAAGACTCCCGACACAGCTCTAATATGGAAATGTCGAGGCTGCAGGTTCATCTTGCGGAAGTGGTCTCTGAAGCCGTTCATTTCGATCAGCAGGCTTGGAAATTGGATTTACATCAGAGTAGCCATACTTAGCCAATAAGGTCTCAATGAAGCGCATCTGGTCCACATAAATTGTATGAGAGAACCTGTTACGAGTTATGTATAATCCAATGTATACATTGGCAACTCTAACCGTGATCGCAAAGTGGTCTTTCAGATACTTGATCATGTGCTGAAGCCGGGAAGCATTAACACAGATGCCGAGCCCATCCTCTTCAATGATCGATGTAGCCATGAGAGGCTGAGTGGTCGAATAGAAGACGCACGGATCAGCTGAGGATTGTACCAAATCGTATTTTTTGAGAAACATTGTGAACTAGGTATTCCACTAGCAATTGGCCTGTGTGAGACCATACAAGCATTTCTAAAGATGGCATACCTTGCCAGTGCTATTAGGAAGATCAAGTTTCAACACCCTCTGATAAGTCCATAAAAATATTCTCATCGAGGTCACCATGAAGGAACGCCGTTTTTATGCCGAACTGTATCATGTCACAAATTTTCTCAGTTGCAGCAATGGCAAGAACAGAATGGATGCTATCAGCCTTGGCTGTGGGAGCATAAGTCTCTTTGTAATCAAGACCATAGGATTGTGAGTAACCCTTGTCAACCAAACGTGCCTTGAACAATATGTCCACAGTACCATCTGCCTTCAATCAAGTTAGCTTGAAAACCCATTTACTGGCCACAGTTCCGATCCTGGAGGGAGGTTAGCTACGATCCAGATACTGTTTTGATGAAGGGAAATGATCTCCTCTTCCATTTCAAGCTGCTAGCTATCTACAGCATCAGATTTCAAGGGAGCAACATAGGTCCTAGGCTCAGAAGGTAGAACATCACGACAAGTGATCAGTTTTCTTTTGTCGTGATTCCTGTGGCGATATGTTTTGCTTGTAGCAAAGTAGCCAATGAACATGCACTCATAAGCCTTGCGATCCAACTTTCTTCTAGTTTGCTTCGGAACATGGGCACATGCCGGACAGCCAATCTCTCAAAAGTGAGAGACATCTGGGATATCACGTGACCACAGGTGACAAGGTGTCCGGCCATGAATTCCTTTGGTGGCAACTCGATTGAGAACATAGACAGCAGTATTAACCGCTTCAGCCCAGAATTGAAGAGGAACCTATCGGTGATGTAACATGCTGCGAGGGCACACCATAACTCTACAAGAAAACAGGTTGTTTAGCAACGTTTTGAAAAATTCCTAAGCAACACCAAGGGACTTGCTTTTTAAAGAAGCAACAGCTCTAGCGTGGTTTTATGTACAAAGCATGGCCCTAGGCATTGCTTAGGAATTTTCCAAAACGTTGCTAAACACCCAGTTTTCTTATAGTGTAATCGTCATGTTGTCTCTCTCAGCAACAGGGTTTTGTTCAGGTGAGATCATTGCGAATCCCTTCATCCTCCAAATACTTTTGAAAACCTCCCGATAGGTATTCTGTACCATTGTTGCTACGAAGTCGACGTAGCTTGCAACCAGTGGTATTGGTCGCATACTTTACAAGCTTGAGAAAGCATGCAAAGACGTTATTCTTGTGATATCGAAAGTAAACAATTCTGAAGCTGCGATAGCCTTCCTTGAAGGTGACAGAAAACCGATAACCAGTAATGGATCCAATCTGCATTGGTCCGGATACAACAGTGTGGAAAATTTCAGCAGATCTTCGTGCACACTAACGATCTCCATGGCGCTTCGGGAAAGGGACACACTGGCTCTTGCCATAGGCACAGCCACGACACATTGGAGCAGTTGCTTTCGATAACGGAGCAATGCCAGTAACCATGTCTTGAGTAGCCATGCGACGCATAGTGTCAAAAGGCACATGCCCGAGCCTCTCATGCCATCGTTGGAGAAGAATGGTTTCCTTGCTCAGTCGGTTGGAATCATCCCATGTTGTAGCAGTGAGATATTGAGCACTACTGAGGGCTGATGTGAAGGTGCCAAAGGTTATCACACTTTGCTCCTGTCATAATGAGCTCGCCATAGCCATGGTCAGAATAACGTTTGCAGCCATCCCTGATAAGAACTATGGCTACCTTATTTGCAGTAAGTTGAGACACTGAGATCAGGTTCCGCCGCAACTCCAGAACATACAGCACATTCTTGAATTGCAGGGAAGAGGTAACACTATTCACAGTTGAGTGAACAATGACATCACCAGTGCCTCTCACTCAAAGTTGATGATCATTTGCAGCTTTGCTGTAGTTACAGACCAGCAAAACTGAGGGAGCTCCTTAAAACCCGTGAACCATCTCCGTTTGTCAGTCATATGCTCGCTCGCCTCCGACTCAGCTATTCATACAGAATCAGAAGAGAGAGATGAGTCGGAGTAGGCATCACTCGAAGAATGATTGAAACTGTTGTTGACATTCATCTGCTCTCGACCTTGTTGACAGTCAACCTTGTTGAAGTTCATCTGCACTAGACTCATTCATCCTGCTTTGTTCTCATTCGTCATGTCTGTCAACCTTGACAGCTCATGTGTATATTGACACCTTCGTGTCCTTTGATCTGTGAGCGCACTTGCCCAACTCTAGAGTTTTTCTTTTAGTCTTAGTTTCAACATGGTATCAGAGCGCATGGGTTTTTAGAACTGACGTATTGAGAAAGAGGGGAATGGACGGCAATGCCACCGAAACTGGGTGAGGTAAAACCTGGAGAGAGCAAGGAGATTATGATGCAGCTAGAGTTGCAGGAGATCGAGAGGAATTGAGAGAAGTCCCGCAGTTAGTATTTCGAGAGAGAAGGATGGCAGAAACTTTTGCCGAGAAAGAGAGAAGACAAGTTACGAGGCGACAAGAACTACTACATTTGGAGTCCCAAGATGCAGATCATCCTCAGAGGCGAGGGGATGTGGACCATCACCAAAGAGGAGACAAATCCAGCAAGCTTCCAAGATTGATCAAAGTGCAGTTTCGGAGAAGGAAAGATCTAGCTTGTAAAGTAATTCCGATGTCTGTTGCTGACGACTTGTTGACACCATTGTAGATCTCACATATCCAGCGAAAGTGTGGGTAGTGTTGAAGGAACAGTATTCAGCAGGTGACAAGACCCAAGTGCTAAACCTGATGGGCCTCATTGCAACACTCAAGATGACAGAAGGCGGATTTGTGGACAAGTACGTGAAGAAAGCCAGAGAATTACGCAACCGTTTGATCATTATGGGCCAGAAAATGGACGACACACACCTGAATCAAATCATACTCAATGGATTGCCAGGCTCGTATGACAGCACAATACTGAACTTGTCGACATTGACCTTCAGGAGCTCTACACCAAACTCAGGGCGGAGCAGACAAGACTAATTAGCCAAGATCAGCTCATGGAGACGACGAAGCACTTGCCCCCTCCTACGGGCGAGGACAACCGGGACGAGACCACGGCAGATGGATTGGAGGGAGGGCGCCGTTCGGTCCCCGACCACCATTCTGGACAGGAGGGTATCATTCAGCAGCACCAGGAGCATACGGATAGCAACCAAGAGAACGCAGATATCAGCAAGGACTCGCGTTCCAGTCGACACAGACAGGTGCACCGTCACCCATCTGTTATGGTTGCGGCAAACTAGGACACATCATGCGCAACTGCAGACAGCCACCACACAACCAACAAGGTACTGAATATGTCAATTCTGCAGAAATGCTTGATGAGTATGATCCTAGCTACTATGATCCAAGCTACCACTACTATGATCCCTATTATCAGATGGATCACAACCCATGGTATGTTGATAGTGGCCACGCAACTGTGCACGTAGTGTCAGACATTGACAAACTTGATCATCCACCCAGCTCTTCTAGCTACAATCGTGTTGTGGAAAAAGGAGGTGAATCTTATTTTGTTGAGGAAACCGGCACCTCCACCATTCACACCAATACATGTGAAATAAAATTGGATAATGTTTGTTACCTCCCGAGTATAAAGAAAAATCTTCTATTTGTTGGTTCAATTGCAGACTCCGGACACATTGTCATCTTTGATAGTGCCCATTGTTGGATCTTCAAGAACCATCAAGTCATTGCAAAAGGCAACATAGATATAAGCAACGCCTTATATATTTTCCAAGACACCACTTCTATGGCATTGACAGTAGGAGACATTGACGTTGCTAACTTATGGCAACTTGAGGATGTACTACATATACTTGTTCTAGTGTATGTATTTCGTTTATTTGATGTTGGTAAGTATTCTCGATGTATTGTGGTAATCGATTTTTCTTTACATAATAGAGATTCAGTGTGGAAACGTATAAATAACCTGAACAAGCTGACTATTATGAAGAGAATGGTGGTTGTAAAAGATGTCATTATCAAGGGAGTTGATTGTGTGTCATTTTCTTGGGATGATCGAAAACCCCATTTATTTGGCTAAAATTGGCACTGGCAATATTATCGGGGAAGTTCTGAAGGGCATCTTTTGGTTGATGCACAACCTATAATCAAATTTGGGAGAGGAGGTATCATGATTTGAGAATGCATAAAGTGGGACAAAGTTGGCAACTTTCACCTCATAGAAGTGTGCTACATGATTAACCAAAGAATAAACCAAAAGTGAAACATGTGATACGGGTGTACAATTCTATATGCAAAATTATTCAAATTTTAACTATTCAGGAAAAAAAAGCATGCACTACAAAAGCAAGTTCATAGTTTGGAGGCACAATCACCAAACACTCTTAATGACTACTACCCTGCATAGCCACTTTTTGTTTGATAAACATCAATAACTCTTTGAGGCATAGACATGATCAAGTTGTTCAATATGTGAACATTGATGGCGATGTACCATATTTCCTATAGATTCTCCCACGAATCCAAGTTTTATCACTGGGTGTCTTCTTAGGCATGTTTAAGACCTCACAACATGTAGCAACCTAGGCGGTTAAGTCGTCTGGGATGCCTTGCTGATTGGAGCCCTTGATCTTCCCTCCCACGTCAGGAAAGGTCTGAAACCCTGGCAAGTACGTCAAAGTGCCGTCATCTTCCACCTTGAGAGGGTAGCGGATGAGATGACCCTCCATATCAGTTACCTCCGGAGCTGCATACAGCTCCCAGTTCCTGTCCGCCATGGCATTCACCCTCTGCACGCACTCCAAGCTCTGAGGCTGCTCAAACACAGGTTCCAAACATGCCAGATGCTCCGCCCACAGAGACATCCGGTAGCCAAAAACCTGCAACCAAAAATGCCCAGTAAGGACCATCACGATCTATTCAATTAATCTCAAGACGTTCTTTCTGACATGTTCTGATGATTCAAACTGAGAAGCATTTGCCATTGGTAGGACAATGAAACAACAACTAGGCATGGAAGTGGACAGGCACCTGGCCCCTAGGATGTCCTTTTTTGCAAGCCCAAGTGTGTTGTGGTTGATATCCACCCATGGCAATCTCGGTGTCTCGGGAGCCATCCATTGAGCGCTGATTGATGTTGGCCGATCCCATGATCACCAGCTCATCGTCCACAATCATGCCCTTGGCATGCACATATATCATCATTCGTCTGCTCGCTTGTGAACGTCCCTGCATTTCATGCAATTTTGATCAGCTACAGCTCAGTCAGTTATTCAAGCCAATGTTAGCTGAGAGTACCCCTCGCTTACATGCGGGGTGATCTTGTCCGGGGGATTGAGAGGTGCAGGTTCGCCATGTTTTATCGTCTCTCTGTTCCCAAGGCAGTAGAAGTTCAAGTAGTCTGTGGGCCTCGAATGCGCAATCTGACCCGTTTCTCGCAGCGTTTCTGCAATTCTTGAATACATCATCTGCATTGTTTGTGACTGAAGCAACGCCGCATGAAGAAGTGTTACAAATCAACAGGGAAGTGCATACCATCAATATCACTCAAGAGACAATGGTGAACAAAAAAGGATTGACATGATATCATGTGATAGAAGAAAGGGGAAGGTAATTGTGCGTTAAGATTGAGCGTTACCTGAAAATACAGGATCTCTTGCACCGGAGCACTGTCTGCGATACCCTCTGGCCACATCGGAATTACCACATACACCGCAAACCTCTTGCCCTCTCGAATCTTGCTGCAGATCTTCAGAGTCAGCTCCATTGGAATGATGTGATTAGCACCTGTTGCAGACCGCGTCCATTAATTGACAGATTACAGTGTTCGAATATCCAAATAAAACGTGACAGTTTTGTACATGACAGACGTTAGCCAGATGGAATTAGGCATATGTGTGCGGGAAAGGAGAGGGTCATTACCAGCTTTATTGTACTTCGGCCAATTGTACGAAGATCCCAAAAAATACTGGTTCTCAATATATACAAAATGCTGAGCAGAACGGATCGCCTTCACGTACGCCATCTGAATGCTGATGTCTATAGCTACACTTTTCCCCCACACGAGGTTCTACAACATCACAATTAAAACCACACCGGTTTGATAAAAGTCCATCATTGCGATGCAGATCATCCCATCCGAAGTTGGAGATTGATCAAATATAATTGAGGACAATCCGAAACGCATGTCCGAACACCTTTCTGAGCTAAAAGAACGAACAAGACACAAATTTTAAGCTAGGAAAAGCAACGACAGTTGGCCGGGTAAGGATCGGTATCTGACCTCTTTCTGAACCTCTTCAACGGTGGTTGGAAAGCCCTTCACAGATCCTGAGTCAATGGATCTAAAAACCTGCATAAAAAATAGAGGCCCTCATAACATAAGTATTAAAGGTGGCCAAAATTCAAAAGTCGACCTTCTCTCTATGTTAATAAGGTCATTCAAACCTCAAAATAAGCACAATTAGAAAGAATAAAAAAGAAGCTGCAGGAAACAAAATTGAGAGTACTTCAAGTACCTGCACATGCCATGTTTCCGGATCATTTTCATCACTCACGAAAAGAGAGCGGTCCCCACTAAGAGGAGCTTGGTTGGAGGGGCCTAACAATCCATCACGTCTGTCGATATCAACCAGCTCATCGTCGTACCTTTTGGAAGCTTTCCTCCACCGCTGCTCGAAATTCTTGACAACATCATACGAAGCATGGCCTTCAATTCTGCAGTGCCAGTCGTGCCAAGGCTCCCTAGGCCCACCACTCTCAGGTTTATACTGTCACAAAACCAGAGAAGCCATATCAAACTCTGCTAAAATCACTAAAAACTGTCTAGAAAATAATGGTCATGGAAAACGAATACACTCACCTCCCATGACTTGTTGCGGAAGTCATTTTTATGCTCTTTGTGTAACGATGCAAAAAGAGTGTGGGAGGGGGTGTCCCATCGGCCTCCAGTCAGGTCCAGGCCGCCGATAAACGAGGTCAATCTTCTCGGTCCGGACGGTCCTCCAGTGTCCACGATTGCGATCTTCTGATGATGCGAGTACAGTGTTCCAACTACCTGGAATTCCATTCCGTCAATCAGTCTTGGAGATTATTATACTCCAATCAACTTAGCTTCACCCAGCTGCCGTACCTTTTGTCGGATCCAAGTCGTTTTGTTTGCGCCGTATCGTGGAGCCAGGACGCACCTCACTCCTGTATGCTTGAAAAACTTCTTCGTTTCTTCGTCATGTGTGTTCATAACGCCAGCCTACGCAGAGCATATTACAAGTCAGACACATAAGGTGAGGAGGTGCATGAAAAACCAACACGTGAAGTTTCTATCAGATACCCCTTCTTCTGACGATTTTTTTCTTTGAACAGTTACTAGATCAGTAGAAGAGCTTCAAGTCTTTGAGTAGTTTTAGCTGTCTTTGAAGGCGAAGTGTAAGGAGTTGGCAAGAGATCAACCATGCGTCCTAGCCGACTCTCTCCGTTGAGATGAGAACTATGAAGAGGTGATTATTATTATTCCAAAGAGGGGTTATCTTACTGAAACTAGATAATTTCTCACCGTTTTCACAAACAGGATGTCGTGCGATGTTTTGTCGTCCCAGACGAGCATCAGCACACGAACTCCCTGGTTGGCTTTCTTCTTCAAGAGCTCTCCCAACGTCAAGCTTCCTCCTTCCACCACCGGCCGGTTGACGTCCCGGACCAGCGTGATCTTATCGAACACCGACCACCCCGCGATGTACACCAGCACCTTGGCGTCGTTGATAGCAGAGCACATCTCCTCCCAGCACCGCGCTTGCACGAAAGTCCTGCCACCCTCGAGCGGAATCGGAGGGAGCGTGTTATCATAGATATGCGCGTCCTGGTAGAGCGTCAACCGGCATCCCATTCTGAGGGGAAAGTAAGTGTGGGGGACGCCGTGGGCGTCGGCTCCCACGCCTTGAGTGTAGATAGGATTCTGCTCCACTGGCACGTAGCGCGCGGAGAATTGCAGCTGCGCTCCCGGCTTGCACGCGCTCCCCACGAGGTCGTGCCAGCCCTCCACCACGCCGCCGTTGAGCACCATCGCCGCCTGGAACCTCACTTTCCCGATGAACTGGGAGCCCACGACGTCCTGGTCCTTGACTTCCAGAACGATGTCCTTCACGTAGTGGGCCACAGGGATCTGGAAGTGCTCGTTCCAGACCGGGTTGACGTTGTTGCTGATCACGCGTGTGTGCGCGACTCTCGCAGTGCCAAGCACCACGGTTGTGTAGGGGTCGCTGGTCATCTTCGTTGGAGCGCCTATCCCGGTCACCTCCCTCAGCTTGGACGTGACCTGTAGCACCTTCTCGGAGAAAATGTCCATGTTCGGCAGGTTCTTCGCCTGGAAAATCCGGACCTCGAGCGTTCCGTGCAGCAAGCAGGTTTGCTGCGACGATGGGAGCTGCGCTTTGTATACCTGGATCTCGTTGTTCCCGGGCTCCGACGGCGCGTCATCAAGCTCATCCGTTATACGACCTGCAAAGGGAGAAGGAATTTTAGACAGTAAAAGCGAAAACGTAATTGATGTTCTGATGTTATTTGTAAAGTCACTCCAAGTTTCAGTAAAATACCTTATCATGCAAACTACTTCTTCACTCCCAAAGCTACTTTGACATGAGTTTAGAGACCACAAAACTCTTCCATGATCAATTGAAGAATTATGGCTGGAAGAGTCCTACAACACTCTTCCATTGACTGGATGAAGGATAGACCAGCAAGCTCTTCTATTGATATTATTGAAATCAATTTGCAAATAACGCACCTGAGCACTCTTGATTCGATGGATATGGAGGCTGCTCAGAGGTGTAGGGAGCTGTAGGATCAGCAACTTGATGAAAGGAATGCCCACCTGGGCCATAGGGTGAAGGGCTTTGAGGTTGTGGAGGAGGATATGGTCGGTCTGGTCTGAGAGATCCTTGAGGGGAGTGGCTGAAGTAAGGATTGTTTGCACCATCTGGAGGAGAAAGGAGCGGAGAGCCGCCGATCGAGTAGCTCTGAACGTAGGGATTGTGGGAGGAAGGATTGGGAGAACGGAAGGAAGGGCTGAGGCCGGGAGGCGCAGCAGGCGTCGTGGAGCCGTCTAAGACGAGCGGTTTGATGGACGTGAACCATTTGCCCATTCCGAACAGACCACCTCCATTGCGCTTGGCGTCTCCTGCCATACCATGCAACTAAAGGCTATATATGCATAAAGCACTCTGTTTGGTGCTCTGTCAAACTATGTTCAAGTTCTGAGCGATCTGATTTCAATCTGCAGCAGATGAGATGTAAATATCAGTTGTGAGAGGAAATGAGTATCTATGATGTATCGTAAAAAAAATTGGGTCCCAGGAGCAGCTACAATTCCGAAGAACGTCCTCTTCTAGCCCTATCAAGGTCGGAATGTATCTCTTCTGGCCAGTTTGTTAAACTCACAATCAAGAGGAACTGTGAATTCTCAACTGTTTGCAGTTGAAGGAGGGAAACTCAACGGTACGCAACGAAAACGTTGCATACAAACAAAGCTCATCTACTTCAATTGCAACGCGACATCTAAGCTTCATAAAGCTCAAGAATCTAAAACAATTCAAGCGAACAACCAAAAAAAAAAAAAAAAAAAGTACAACCCCGGGCCCCTGTTTCTACGCCAACTAACAAGACGTCCAGAATGGAGCGATCTAATCTCGTCCCTAACCACAACCTCGTCTCTACCTACGAAACGAAAGCCCCAAAACACAATCTAGGTTTAAAAAAATTAAATTTGAAAAAAAATTAAAAAACTCTGTCTCCCACCAAAGAGGGATTCAACCCCTAGACAAGCCTCATACTCCCCCAGAAATTCAAACAACCAAAGAGCAGAAGCTCGCTACAGATGCAACACGATCACCACCTCAGGCTTCTAGATCCCACCACAGCGCCTTCCGGGACGCGTTCAAGAACCTAGACAAGCGCCAAGAAGATTCACCTCCAACGCTGCAGACACAGAGAAGAGATCTTACACTAGCAGGGTCTCGGAAGCTGGTGAAGGAAGCCAGCACTGTCCTCGTTCCTACGGTGATTCCGTGTCTGTGTGTTGACTAGGTCGTATCTATTATTTCGGTAGTGGTCAACATGTATCATTTCGGCCACACAACCTGGAAGCAGCAATCACGAAAACTGTACACATATAAATCGTATTGCACAACGCGGTGTCGGTAGGTGGACTCAAACAGTTGCAGGTTTGGTGGTGTCTGTGACGTCTTGATGCAAAACTAAGGTAAGCCCTTCTACAACCGACAAGTTAAGGAATGTGCATGTATGGAGAGGTGGCGATAATTGTACTATTAATTTTCAGTGATAGCCAATAGAATTACAATTCCAACCCAAGTGATTTCATATTTTTTCGATGAAAACTGAATTAGTTATGAATTTTCAAAGTGTGCAGTCATGTTTCGTGGGTGGCCAGCAGTAGGTACCTCCATAACCAACGACCAAAAGTGAGGGTCTTGACGAATAGCAAACCTCCATTTGGAGGTGAGTTGGTGGTAATGGGATGGAAGAGGGTTGGATATACCCCAATTTTGTAGGTGTTGGCTATGGGTTTTTGTTGGTTATGGGGGGGCTTACCTTAGTAGTACTTTGGGATCACTTTTGTCAAGATTTCCATGGTGAGCAATTGGTTGTGTACTTAAAGCATCACCACCCTTGACGGGGAAATTTCCCCTGCAAATTGGGATATCCCTGTCAAAGGTGGGGTTGGTTGGTACACAATGTTGAATGGAGCACACCGCGCCGGGAAGTAAACGGTGTAGGAACAGTCATTGACAGTCAACAATCGGAAGATGTTGTGAACTGTTGCCTCGTGGTACTGTATGATAAGACAATGAGAACGGGTCCCCCTTTACTTTTGTAGTTGTCCCTGTTTCCATGAGCTGGCTCCACTAGCCGAGTGGGCCGGGACGTCGGCCAAGGCCCCGCGGTGTGAAGATATCCCACGTTTTGGGCTGCACAACGGCATTTCTCCCGGGGCCTTGTGCCCTGATGGAGATGCTCTTAGATGGTGTTGGTTATGAGAAACACCGGTAAATTGGAAATTGCCGGTGTGGGTGACCGTTGTTTTGGTGACCAGGATGTAGGCATCAGTGAGAAATTTGCAACTTCTACGTACGAGAGGTTACCATGTTAAGAAGGAAAAGAAATTAGTGGTTACAATCTGACCTTGATAATATCACACTCTGATTTACTGAAAAGCGTGATATGAACAAGGTATGACATATTTCATAATATCACATTTAGAGGATTTTTCTACATAATAAATGGCCAAGGCCAATAACGGGACCGGCACTTAGGCATCTCAAAATGCATCACATGGCGGTATCCGGGTCACTTTTACTTTCCATACTTGGGAAACCCGGGTATCTAAATAATTGGCATATGTTTACTTTATTGATGATTATCATTGGCTGGTTGGGGACAACAAGGGGTCTACAAATTCATTTGTATAACAAATATACAGTCTCCTTGTGCTCAATGGGTGTCACATGTAAGTTTAGGTAAGTTAACAACTAAAGGTCCAATGTCCCCTCAAGGGACATTTTGAGTTTGGGTAAGGTCCCACAATCTCAAACTTAGGCATGATTTTCTAAGATTTTTTTATTGAATGGGCAAATTTTTATTAGCTTCCCATAGGCATAATTTTTGTAGAAATCCGGCTTATTGTTCAAAAGTTACAATTTTTTTGAGAACATATACAAATAGTGCAGCGATTAAGTATGACATATAACAAAATAGGGTAGCAAAACTTTAATCCTAAATTCAATAGAAATAATTCTAAATGCAATAGAAATTATAGCTTTTGTCCATTTTTAGAAGAAAAAAACTTTTTGGAAAGAAAATGAAAATCTTTGCATCTTTTGTACAGATTTTCAAATTTCAAAAATATAAAAAGGATTTGATATATGCAAAACTTGAAGTGTATTGTTAATTCCCATCACATGGTTGCATTGCAAGATTTTCAAGGACATCTTCTACCACTCTTCTACTTCTAAAATTTGGTGCACATGTGCTTGACATGATTCTTTTAAGTTTAAATTAGAAAATCACAGAAGAAGAAGAACGCCGGTCTCCGAAGGAGGCCGGCGTGAATAAAGTGTCTGTTCGTTCTTAGAAAATCACATAGTGTAGCGCAAAAACTTTATGTAGAAGGGTGGTCAAAGTTTGTTGAAGGTGTTTTGTATGACCTCAAGAAGAGTTTAGGTCTCACTTCAAAGGCTGATATCTTTCCATCCGTGCAATCAAACTCAAAAAAAATTTACCACATACACTTGTACAATCCTAGTACAAGATCCTATGGTTAGATATGTAAAAATTGTGTTTATTTTCACTTTGTGTTGAATGCATTGAATGCATTGAAGCGAGTAGTTTTCAGTGAGTTTGGATGCTAAAATGTCGCGGGCCTTTAGGAGTTAAATAAAATTGGAAAAGTAGAAATAAAAGTAATAAAAAGAAATGCTACATGTCATTGTCTCCTATGGCGGGTATCACCTTAGTATCCACAAGTTCCATCACTGGGTATCTCCTTTCTTCTTGTGCTTGTATATTAGATAGAGAGACTAGTATACAAACTTGATGTCACATGATACTTGTAGGGCTTTTATAATATATTGGTGGACCCCTTGTTGTCCTCAACGAATCAATTATAATCCTCAATAAAGTAAACATATGCCCATTATTTAGATACCCGGATTTTGTATGTATATAAAGTAAAAGTGACCCGGATATTGCCAAGTGGCACATTTTGAGATGCCTAGGTATCGGTCCGGGTATTAACCTTCGGCCATTTATTGTATAGAGAGACTAGTGGACCCAAGGTTCAATGTAATCCTCAATAAAGTAAACATATGCCCATTATTTAGATACCCGATTTCGTACGTATATAAAGTACAAGTGACTCGGATATTGCCACATGGCGCATTTTGAGATGCCTAGGTATTGGTCCGGTTATCGGCCTCGGCCATTTATTATATAGAGAGAAATAGACTAGTACTAGTACACCGACCTATTGTGTCCAACCGGTAATGTAAGTTTATGTAAGCAACTAAAATTGTAAAAATCAAAGTAAAATGAATAAAAGTAAATGCCACATGTTGCTGCCTCCCATGACATGTATCACCTAGTAAGTATTTCCAAGTTCTATAACTGGGTGAATTCCTTTCTCCTTTACTATATAGAGTAGATAAATATAGAGAAGAGAAAAGAGAGATGTGATATTATCAAGGTACATAGAGAAACAATAGTGAATAAAAGTCAAGATAAAAATAAAAGATAGAAGTGAAAACAAAAATAAAGGTAGAAACGGAAAGCTTCATCTAGACTAAATGTAAAAGCTTGAATAACAATGGTTTCTCAACATAATCTTTCATTGGAAACAAACAAAGAGGAATTATGGATTCTTGGAAAAATTTGGATTTTCCGTCTTAGAGAGCTTTTTCATCCGTCCACCTCTTATTATTGTCACACTTATACTACAACTTTTGAGAAGAAAGTGATATCATCAAAGGTGATGGGAATATTAACAAGTGAGTTTTGAACAAGGGACATCGATTTTAACCCTTTAGCGCCCAAGTCATGTTCCTTCAAAACTAAGAAATGTGCTAGTTTTTTTCTTTGAACTAACTTTGATGGAAATAGTATGCCTATTTTTAGTATCCAACCTTACAAAATTGAACTCAAACCATGATCTCAACTTTAGGGAAAATTTGCATAACATCCAACAATTGATGGATTAGATTATAGTGTTTAAAGTTACCGTATACTGGTAAGGATAAGTGTGGACTTAGGAAGGTATACTATTTTATGATTTGTCCACCAATAGATTCTTGCAGGAATATCTTACTTTGCATAAAAGAGGTTAACAAGTGCACTAGGTTGATAGCTTTGCATTGGCATATCATTTGTGAAGAAAACATTTATACATGATTTTATACAAAAGTGTTCCAAAACTATGCAAATTAAAACACAAGTTTTGTATGCAATGAGAGAGATCTACAATCACAAAACAATGAAGAATCTTTTAAAGACAAATTTCAACCAAAATTTAATACCAAAATAATTTTGCATGTATATGAAACACCATATAGTATGCGGCATGGTATTCACTATATTTTAGTGTATTTGATGTATTATGTGTTGTATTCATGGCTTTTCCATGAGTTCTATAACTCTAAATCATAATTTGATTTTAGTAGAGTGTTCATGTAATGTGTGTGCAAATCTCGCCTTCACAGTTCACAACCTAATTTGTCATGGACTTCATGCAAATTTTGTTTTAACACCTCTAGAGTCCCATTTTGGGTCTCCTAGGCACTAAAGGGTTAAGGATTTGAGTGATAATATCAAGGTGTGGTAATATCAAGGGTCATATTATCAAAGTTAGACTCTACACAACATTCTAAATTCACTGTCAGAGAAGCTTTTTGTTTGAGAATTGTTGAGCTTAAAATTGCTCTTACATCAAATTAACCTCTAAAGGACACTTTGTACCTACAAGGTACAATTTGATTCTAGGCAGGTTCCTAAAAATATAATTTTGAAGATAACTTTTTGAAAATTTTAGTGAATAGGAATACGGGTTATCTTTGTGGAAATAGTTTCTTTTTTCTTTTTTCCACTTACAGAGAAAAAGTTATGTTGCTTCAACCATCAAAACCTTGAGTTTCAAGCAGCTGGATAGGGTGCTACACAGATGAATAGTATTGTTGTAGGATTGACTGTAACACTTTTTTTAGGTGGGTAGCACTAAAGGAAAGTTCTTGGCAACCCTCATTATTCTTACTTCAAAACGTACTTTACGTCCTTTTTATTTTAAAAATGGTATTATTAGAATAAGGCATAGTAATACTATCCACCCTTTGGATTGTAGATCCATCAAATTATTTCTTTGAGTAGAAAATAAAACTACTTTCCTCTGGAAATGACTACTTCCCACACCCATACTCATCGCAAACCCATTTTTATTATCCTAAACATGTACATCGCTAGTGATTTTTGGCATGTAATGACCTAATACAAGGTAGGTTGCCTTGCATCGGTTGTGGAATGTTATGTGAAGGAAAAACAAAAGGTTGGAGTTCCAGAGGTTTTCACCCTTTCTGTGGTGCAAGCTGGATATGCTCTTTCTAAAAATCCTGTATTGACTTGTCTCATGCACTGGCATTTGGAATCCTGCCTGTCTTTAAAAATCTAAAGACATGCACAGTAAGAGCATCCACTCTTATGAGTTAAAACACACATGCAGTCAACTGCAACCCTACTTTTGAAACATGATAGATTCAGTTGAAGAGTACAGTGTGTCTAATGATTCCAGTTGTTTGTTTTTGTACCATAAGAGGTCTATCAGCCTCATTTGGGAAGAGAAATTATAACAGTTCATACTTGAAAAAATCTTTTACACAAATCCATCCAGGATTCCAACCAAATGCGTGATTTGAACCATTTCCTAACGCTGTCACACACGAGCAAATATACTACTGTAGTAGGAGGATTGTCACAAGCTCACGTAGCTAGTTACCGCTACTTGTCGGTACATCAGTCCTTAATTGCCCTAGTTTGTCTTCAACTTAAGGGCGGTTATACTTGTATAGGAGCAGTCGGATGTAAGACTCTGTAAATGACCCTACTAGAGAACCTGTCCAGAACCAGGGTTGTCATGTGACCCTTCCATAACTACTGCACAGATCTCACAAGGACTCTCCACCTTCGCCCTGTTGCCGAGCAAGGTAATCCCCTCTGCGCTGTTTCTGCAAGGCCAGAGAAAGGAAGCCCGACCATCAGCTCATCATCTCTTTAGATGCTTGACCTCACAATCGTGCTCATTGAAACTATCAAGTAGTGAAAACTAACATAATCGGAGCCTTGGATACTTGACTTACACAAGAGGAAGCCTGATCATCAACTCATGAAGTATCTGACCTAACAGTTGTAGCTAGATCAGCTTTGCTTCAAAACAATCATCAGCCGAGATCAGCTCTTGACTTACCCACTCGTCAATCACAAGGCCATCCACAACCATGGTGCCTTTTGGGATCATTTCCGCAGGCGGCTTTTTCCGAGCTTCCTCAGCTGCATCCGCTTCGGCGAGACGCTTCTGCAACCTTGCCAACTCCGCCTGCGCAGGGATGTCATTAGCTGCACGTTATAATAACTGGTGCTTCCTTTTCTAGGTGCATGTATCCTGGAAATACAGACACTGGTAGTTTGACTTTCACGCCACTCTGGGACCTCCAACTGTAACGTGTAAAGTGCATAACTTTCATGATAACTTTCAGGATGAGAACAACACTCACTGGAGATGCTTTCTGTGGGTCGATGAAAACCACTTCGAGGATACGCTCCACAGTTACCAGTTCCTTTTGATCCTCAAACTGGAACAAACAGATGACCAATCAGTTAAGTCTCGGCAGCCAATTTCTGAGCAGATCAGCGAGATCAACTAGCATGAACTTTGTGTTTAAAAAACAGTCTTTCTTACCAGTTCTGGGGTGAATTCGACTCCTGCTTGCACTGATAAGCTGACTATTTTGAATTTGTCTTTGGGCCTTTTGTCCGTTGGCCGCTCAGGCGGCTCCAAAAACTTCACCACTGCAGCGTCAGATTTCACCACATGTTAATTGATCCTACTTCCACAATCCTCAATGACCAAGTATAGTGCACTACAGTACCTGTTGCAATGATATTCTCATTTGGTGCGAGCACGCCACTAGGTGGGCGCATGAAGCAGCTCTTGGGAGCTGTGGTTTGAAACTGCAACCAACAGATAACCAGACATAGATGACTTCTCTTCTCGGTCAGTTCTTCATAAACACAAGCAGCGTGAACTTCTTTCGACAGTCAACCGATTACAATCAATAAAACACAAGGCCATCATCTTTGTGATCTTTCTCTCTGCCCTTGAGAAAGGAAACATATGCTCACCTTAAAAGCAACATGTGACCGACTAACATTCTTGATCTTGATTGCACTTGAGACCTGCTTTCCTGGCTCATCTGTACCACATCAAAAACCATCACTAAAAAGAAGTCCCACACAAAAAAAAAACTAGACATGGCTTTCTCGACGAAAACTAGAACTTCCTTGACACCAAAAAAAAACAAGCACAGATAGTGAAAGGTGAATCCTAATTTTCTGCTGATTCTAGCACCTGAGGTTGTTTTCCATCAGAGATCCAAAGCTTACAGAGGAAGTGCAGTTTCTTGTCCGGGTCCAGGCGGAGGCGCCGCCGGCTGATCATGAAGGCCCGGGCCAAGGTGGACATGGAGCTGCTGGAGGTGCTGGCCCCCCCCTCCTGACGCTGCTGCTGCAGAAACGCGCTCCTCTGAATCTCCGCCTGCTTCTGCTGCTCCCACGGCAGCCGCAGCTTCCACGCCTGCGGCGACCGCTTCTTCTCCTCCGCCGCCTCCATCTCCTCCGGCGCCATGCTACCCGACCAACCCCACCTCACCAACCCCACATCCTCTCCCTCCTCAACCCTACAATCCCAATTGGGCCATCCCACTAAACTGGAGTCATCCTAAAAATCCCATCTTGACACTCTCTCCACCACTTTTCAGCGCACACACACTACTTCTTCAAACACACTGTCTAGATTTCGGTGGCCGCGCTTCTCCTTCTGCAGCGCGCACTATCTGGTGGCCTACTTAGTAGCAGTACCTCTAGTGGTTACTAGATGTGAGAATTGGAGGTGCAGAAGGAAAAGGAGGGGATGAACAACTACCTGTCTAGAATGTTATCCGTGGCTATGGCGGGCAGTGAGTTGAAGGTGCAGCAGACCATGTTTGGATGTCGTTGTTGCGAGTATCAACTAACTGGTGGGCACTACATGATTGACTTATGGTTAAGTGAGAGAGAGATGATTAAGGTGCTACAGGAGTGCGAACTGTTTCATTAAGGTGTGTTCTGCGGTGTGATGATTCCCACATGAGCGAGGTGCTGCAGTCATCATCATCATTGATATGCGAAGTAGTCATTCTGGAGCGAGAGTGAGAGTGAGAGTCTGTCGCTTAGTTGACCTGTAAAAGCTTCCAGCTTTGTGGACTTCTCAGTTACCAAATTTCAAGGGATTTCAAGGACTTCAGTGGGTTGTTTTTTCGCCCTTTTAAAAGAATACGCCTGACTTTGTTGGTTGGGACTTCTAAGTTACCGAAGTTTTTCAACATTAGGAGACGTCAAGTGACTTTGCTGGCTTTTTGAATCTCTAACATACCGGCCAAACTTCTAGTTTTTTTTTAAGGAGATGCGTGACTTTGTTGGCTTTTGGCTTATTTTGATACTATCCACAAATGGGGTACGGTTGAGTATTTGTATTTTGGAGAGTGTATCTTGAATTGAAATAAAATTGGATGGTTGACCAACTTTAGGGACTTTATTTG
The DNA here is from genome assembly GCA_963971425.1 of Bryoerythrophyllum caledonicum. Lineage (NCBI taxonomy): Eukaryota > Viridiplantae > Streptophyta > Bryopsida > Pottiales > Pottiaceae > Bryoerythrophyllum > Bryoerythrophyllum caledonicum. The sequence goes on along the minus strand of OZ020525.1, from coordinate 17,559,520 downwards.
GCATGGATAGCAATATAACAGGAAAATATTGTGCTAACTGATATGAATTTTATCATGGAATGTATTTTGGGACTTGGTATTTTCGTGTAGACTTCTCCATATACAATCTGTGTGATGATAATTCTTATTCATAATCATACCTTGAATCATAAAATGTTTTTTTTTCTGGTACATGGTAAGCCATTAGTTTTCTTATAAAATAAAATTAGTTTTCCTACATGAGTAGTGAGGGTTATTGGAAGCATTTTTGGAGGGTTTCTATGTGATCATATCATACTGTCAAGTGAAAGGGTTGGTACACATATGAGCATCAAGGGGGAAACCTGGATTTGCCTTGGTTTCCTAATAACGCTAATAATCACAATGCTCGACCACAATTTTTGCCTTTTGCATCATCCAATTTTGGGAGATTTCACCAAAATTAACTAACTTGCCTCCTCGGTGCCACACTGGTTACAACCTTGCGTTGAGGTGAAGGGGGAGGATGATAGGCAATGGCACCACGGAGACAAGCTCCTGAGTGGTCGTAAAGGACTAAGTATCAAAAATGGGCTTTTTGAAAGTTTGGTCAGGTCCCTATGGCATCAACTTCCAACATTTCTCTTAAAAATTCTTACTATAGAAAGGCATTACCAAGACCTTAGTGCCAAAACATTTTTTTTCCCTAAATTGGACATTCGATGAAAAAGTTATAAGATTTTAAATTTCAAATGGGGAGAGCGGGCACTTCGGGCACCTTGGGCACCTCCAAAAACTTTTGCTAGGACACTCTATTAAATGTGAGATTTTCAATACTCGCAAGTAACATTATTTCCCTTCCTATTGTCAAAAAAAATTCTTGTCTTTAATGAAAAATAGCATACCCAAGTCAAACATTTTCACACATTGTCACTCATTGTCGGGCAAGGTATCAAAAAACTTCTTCAATTCCACATAAAACCTAGGTCTCTTTTTATTTTTCACTTTTTATTTTTTCCACAACAATATGTGGTATAAACCTTTTTATTGACCATTTGGATTATCAATCTAAAACATATTAAGTTCACAAAAAATTAAAGTGTGAATTAACAAATTTTGAACCTCCACTCCTTACGCAATTGTTCTGAATATGCTACACCAATCCTCTACCTCTAAAAATTGGTGCATGAGGAACTAACATCACGCTTAACAAGATGGTAATGGATTTAGACCTTGTTGTACCATGAATCTTAGCCTCTTTCAGCTGATTATAGAAACTCGAAGCCATTCAGGGCTGATTTTAAAATATTTTAAGTAAGAAACATGCCAAAACTCTTGGACTCTTCGCCTCACTTCACGAGTACCGCAACTCTCATGTTCCTTCATTCCAAAGGGTTGGCGTGCATTGCATTGTCTAGTCAGTATACTAGTTAGTATTAAATGGCATCCCTCGAAGGTTTGTGCAAAAATTCAACCTTCACGTCAGCCGCCATCAAAGAAGCTAGAGTTATTTACCCTCTGTCCAATCTGCTCATTACGTGTTTCTAGAAACAAATAGCCACAACTTTGACCAACACAAAGCTATTCATCAAACAACGAAACCAGTTTTCCAAGTTTTCAGGAATTGCACTGACCAGATAAACTCGTACCTTCTCAATTTGTCGGTAATTTCTTGACCCTGACTTTTCTTTTCTGCTTCAAACCCTTAACTCTGAAAAGTCATCGCCTGAGAGCTTCAACACCTGGAAAAGCAACCACAGACCATTGCACTAAAGCGGTTAAAGCGACAGTTTATCAGAGCCGCCGGTCTTAGGAAGTCCCTTGAGGACATCTCGCAAAGCGTAGTATATGCTAATGCATTTGTGATCAGAAAGCATTGTGCTAGACAACACAATGCGCCCGAACTGAGTCCCCTCTTGACCTCTCAGCAAGACGTGGCCTTCCCTGCCTTCGGACTTGGTGTTGGTGGGAGCCCGGCCTCCAGACTCGATGAGCAGCAGCAGGCCTGGAACCCAAAGCTCCGGATGAACCTCGCCTGAATCCGCTTTCACCTCCTCTTTTGATGGCGCTTTGGAAAGAGGTACCTCAGGTGGCTTGTTTTTCTTCTCCAGCACCTTTTGCGCAACTTCTTCCACGTTCTTCTCCAGTTTCTCCCCTTCTCCTCCAGAATCTGGAGATGACTCTTTCATGCTTAATTTCTTCTCAACCAATATTAGTTTCATTCATCCATTTGTTGCAACTTTCATGTGGAGAAGATTCAACCTTTTTTCGTATTAGACATTCAAATATATCTAGTATTGTCTATTTTCAGTATTATTCAACTTAAATTATAGTATTAGGTATATAGCATGCATATCTCTATTTTGGTATGGACGCTTAGGGGTTAAGTTTTGTCACTGAAACATTGAGAGGAGGTTTGACCTGGATCGTTTGAAAAGGGTGAATCTGGATTGACACCCACATTTTGTTACTGAGACTTGAGAGGTGCTTTATGAGGGTGTGGGTGAGGAGGAGATTTTTACCTGGAGAGCTGAGATTGACGAGGGAAGCGTATCGGCGTGCGACGTCCTGTACAGACGAGAACTTCTTGATGGTTTCCACCAGCTCGCCGAGGCCCTTGTGGTCTTCACTTTCCTTCAACAAAGTCCTGCAGAATATACCTGTGTCATACCAATGCTACTGGTGTAATTGCTGCCACTAACTGACCTGAATCGTTAATGAACAAAGACAGGAGGCATCCTATCCCTTTGAGATGATAGAAAACAACAGGAACAGAGGAGTCCTAATGAGGACCTACAACCATCAATGGAAACCAAAAACAAAGAAATCAAGGGTCAAAGATCAAAGGAATAAGTGACGGTGTTTGAAGAATTTACAAATATGGAAAAGGTGGATAGTAAAAGCTCTGAGAGACTATCAAATTTCAAGACGTACCAATTCGTGAACAGTATTTCATTCCGAAGTTGAATCAAAGCTGCCGTGTTCATTCGAGGAATAACGTCATCCTTTGTACAAAACGTTACAAATTAATTTGACATGGATACAAAATGATTCAACGTCAAATTGTTTCAGCATGTGCAAATATCAAAGAGCCAAATGATTACCTGTAAGTCCAACGTGGTGATATAATCTACACACTCTGATGCTAGCTTTTTCGAAACGCAAGGAGGAGTCGCCAGAGTAACAGCTCTGATGGATGAGGCGGGAATCCCAAGCTTCTCTTTTCCACTTCTCCTGAGCAACAGGGCCAACAACGCTGCAGTTGAGCCGCCCAAAGAGTGGCCCACGAGCCGTAGCTCATAGCCCTGCGGAGAGTCAAGCAACGATGTCAACAATCTTGTCAGATAGCACTTGTCATATAGCATCTGGAATACACTGATCGAAAAGAAAGATACCTGATGCTCCTCCAGGCAGTTTTTGAGGGTGCTCATTTCTTTCTCCATGAACCAACGTGCAGCCTCCACACTACCATAATGCACGTCTTCGCCATCCAAAGCAGAGGAGCCTTCGCTATTTGAGGCAAGGTCGGTGACGATGTCGTGCACGGTATGGGTTCCTCGTATACATAATATCACAAGCTTGTGGCGATGGTCGACAGAACGTAGTACCCAGGGCGCATCACATTGGACGTGTCCTCAAACTTGACAACCTTCGACTCCTGGATCATGCTCACACGAGCCAGCCCCGCCGCGTCCTTCTGGTAAGAGCCTCGTGCTTGTTCAACATAATAGATCAAATCTCCAACCTGAAAAATTGACAGAGTCAAAAAAAAAACTCAAAAAAAAAAAAAACACTGCAAACGAGTCAGAAACAAGTACAGTAACAATGAGAAATCATACATGGAACGAGGTGGCTGACACTCACGAATGTGTCTGATTGAACTAAGTCGCCGCAAAAGGTGTCGCCCGCTTCTGCATCCCAGAAGTGCTCCTCCGAATGCTGGCCGCAATATCCACCAACGACGCTGTACTCGCCATCGCAGCACTCGCATCTGATGAAATCGCATTCAGATAAATTCAGTATCCCACTAAAGAACCTCACACTTCGAATCACAAAAGCTACAAAACTTCCAGTCACATGCTACCCAAAAAATCAAACTTAATCACACTCTCGGAATGGTACTTGGAACACTGCCTGAACAATCATGCTTCTTATCATAAAACACTTGAGATTGCATATAAGCAGGTATCCTTATCAGTCAAACAAAGAAGCACCCAAACCAACTAATCCACATACTCTGACAACTTAGTTGTGGTATTCAGTGAAAGGAGGGAGTCAATAACAGACCTTTCCTTAATGCAATTGAATTCCTAATACATGAACCTGATTGCAACGAAAGCAAAACCAGAGCAAGACACTCACTAAAGGCGGCATCAATGATGGGGAGAGACGAACATGCATGCCTGCGGGCAATGCTCGTCTGTAGAGCTTCATCGCTGGCTCCAGCAACCCATTCAACCAAGTCATGTGCCGCCCATTCTTCTGCTCCTCCAACTCCCTCTCTTTCTCCACCTCTGCCATCAATCAAAAAAGGAAAACAGTCATCAAAACCTTCACTCCGCAAAAGAATCCAACCAACATCGTAAAACCCAACAACAGCCATCGATAGCACAAGACCCCATACAAATCTATGGCTGGCTCTGGAGCTTCAGAAACAAAGCAGGACATGGACCTCGTTCCTCGCCAAGTGCCCTGGCATCTCGCACCTGCGACGCCGCAAACCAGCACTTTACCCACCTCCGCAACCCCACTCGCCCTACCACACACAACCAACCCAATCACAACTCCAATCACAATTCGCAGAACCAAATCTCATCTGAAAACCACTGCAACACTCACTCGGCAATGGTGCGAGCCGATTCGCATACAAGAACATCGTTGCACGAGCGAGCGAGCGAGCTCACGAACCAAGCCTTTGCAAAAGAATCCTCCTCGCCATCACCAACTCAGAACCTCAGTGCAGCGCCGTCGCTCCGCCATCGCCGCAAAGAACAACACCGAACTTCAGAAAAAGAGTGCCAAGTCACTGCAGATCGGTGACATCATGACTGACACCCGAAGGAAAATATCTTTTCCTAATATTAGGGCCAAATTCTTTGAGGATTCCGTTGCCATTTCCGAGGACACATTGGACGGTGCGCTTGCATACCTACATTTCTTCAAGGGTTTGAAGGGCGATCACGTTTTTGTTTGCCTGCGAGGGTTTGCGATGGCGGGGCTGTTGGTGCTGCACCGATGTGTGCCGATGGCTCGTCCATCGATGGTTGCGTCTCGTGCAACCGGATCTTTTCCTCTCCGCGCCGTCCGTGTTCGCGTCGCACCGAAGTCGATCTGCCGCGCTTCGTCGGAGGGCGGGTCCGTGGAGGAGGCTGGCCCGGAACGCCGCATGGTGCGTGTCGATGTCTTGTACTTTATAGTAGCGATCTTCGGGGTGTTTTTGGTTTGACGGCCGTTGTGTGAGTTTGCACAGGTCTTCAAGGATGACCAGAACGAGATCATCTGCTACTACGACAAGAACGGCGATCTTGTGTGTGAGGGGTGGGACGAGGGGCCTCACTTCCAGCCTGATCCTCAACAACCTACGCTTCGGAGGTAAGATTTTTTGTAATCCCCGAATGTTCTCCGCACGTTAGGAAGCGTTTAGCGCGTTTCTAGTCGAGGGTCATGGTGCTGCTGAATCGTGTCACGCCTCGAAACGGATCACCTCGCGCTATGTCCAGTTCGCGCCATGTTCAGTTTCAGTGTTGCCGTAGTTGGTTTTTTGACAAATGTTCAATCGAGGCATAGATCATCTCGCACCATGGTCAGTTTGAGGGTATGCTCAGTTTCTATGTGTTCCGTGGATGCTTTTGGATAGCGTTTCACGCATCTTTAGTCAAGGTTAAGGTGCCGCTGAAGCGGATGACCTCTCACCATGTTCAGTGTCTGTGTGTTCCTAGGATGTTTTCATGTCGGAAAGACCTCTCACCAGAGGTTGGTACGTTGTTTGACATCATTTTTGGTGTTGTTTTTTTTATGTTAGGCGCCGGAAGTTCACTCGCATAGTGCAAGCGAGAGGTGCGGGCGAGGCGGTGGACTTCAAGAACATAAAAGAGAGAATGCGGGAGCAGCTTCGGGAAGTGACCAAGGAGAGCTTCGACTCCTCCGAGCTGTAGAATCCATGCATGCGATGGTAAATACACTGTCTATATTGATCTAGTGCATATCTGATGCTGCTTTTGTTGGTGTAGTCTGTCTCCTTCCGCTTTTGCAAGACCCAGTTGAGCGGAGCTTTCCTGTCCAAGATAATCACTTACAGTTTTGTGGAAGCCATGTTCTTGAGTTTGTCTCGCTTAGAACTTGCCGTTGTGGATATCTTATCTATCCTTTTTGGAAGGATATCTATTATACAGTTGATGAAGAAGAATAACTGCAGTTGACGACTAACGTCTCACTCGACCGTTCCACCGTGAAACATGTCCTGTGAAACAAACAACTTCCCACTCACTATCTTTTCCACCCATGAATTACAACAGCATGCTTATGTTAAACCCTAAAGGACCAGAGTCTCCTTCGGGGGGATTTCTGATTTTGGGCAGGTTCCTAAAATTCGAAAAAAACTCCTTTTTTTTAAAAAAAAACTATTTTAGATCGCCCTTGATAAGAGCTTCGTGGAAGTATTTTTTTTTTTTAAATTGGATTTACTGTTTGAAAGTTAGTACCACTTGTTTTCAAAAATGAGGACGTTGGGCAGCCTGGGCACCCCTGGGAACCAATGAAACACATGTGTGAAAGAGGGGTAGTAAGTAGGGGCACAAAGGCGATTTGACAGGACATCCCCCACGCTTGGACTTACCGGGTGGGGGATGAGGTGGTGGGGCCAAAACCAGGCCTCTATTTTGTTTTTGAATGGGGGCCTAAATTTAGCCAAAGGGGGATTTACGGACTAAATTGGGGCCGTAGGCCCCAATTTTGCAAAATAAAAAGCCAAAAAAAGCCTTTGACCCCCCCAAAATGGGAGGGCCAGAAAAATGAACCCATGCAATTAAGATGGGGGCCTACCTCGGGTAAGTCCGAGCGTGGGGGACGTCCCGTCCGCGCCGCACAAAGGGTGGAGGGAGGGTGGGGCAGCCCAAATCAAGGGGAAGAATGGTGGAAGGGAAGATCCCGCGAATTCCATGAAAAGGGATAAATAGAAATTTCTAAAAAATAGCAAAAAGTGCCTTGTGGCGGGCCCGGCAGCTCAAGGCAAGTGGCACATGGTAGGGGCTGCGGCGGGGTCCGGGTAATGAAAGAGATGGCACGTGTCAAAAAACATCACCCTGCAGTGGCGGGGCCCGGGTAATGAAATAGATGGCACGTGGCAAAAAAACACCGCCCTGCAGTGGCGGGCCACCCCCATGAAGTTGTGCGGATCCCGCACAGGGGAGTGGGTGAATGATGTGGCCCTTCCTTTCTTGAAGGGTCCCCATTTTGAAGCCATGCCCTCACCTATAATTTGAATAATTCAATAAATTCATTAAAATTAGAGATTTTACCCGTTTCAGAATATATTTTTCTAAAAAAAATTTAAAAAATTAAATTCCACATTTCAATCCCACGGATTTCCAAATTTGTAAATTTGTAGTTAGCAAATAATTTCTCACTTCATTTGTAGTCATTTGCATTGTTTTATACCCCCTTTCACTAAAGTATTTATTTGAGCATGATGTACCCCTCCAAATGACCTCAAATTTTGCACACACTTATCTAACATCATATTCTTTGCATTGGTAATAGTCTCCAACACAATGTAGTGTAAATACTAGAAGATATGCTTAGTCAAAGTGAGCTGACTTTACCGGGCAAGAGGGATAAAAAACTATTTCTTGCACTTCAAACACTATAATCTTCACATCCGTGCGGTGGATTGCAACCATAATTTTACAAGATTGTTATACATGAGTCTATTTTTAGATCTTATGGTTAAAAAATGAGAATTCTTCTCAAAAATGTGATTATTGCGGCCATGTTTGACAATGGCAGTTTTGGACTAGTTTGTTACAGAAATTGTCAAGGAACTTTAGGGATTAATCCAATTGCAGATTTCATTTTCGGACTGAAAACGCATAAATGACGGTGCATTGATTCACACATTAGTATGAAGTTGTAGAAAACCACAAATTTTTGGGATATCATACCAACGTATTGAAGTTTTGTGGAGAAAGGTTATTAGAAAACAATAATAATTGGTTTATAGTTTAAAAGGAATTTCTCAATTAAACCTATATTCTACTTGCCAAAGAGAATAAGGTTTGCCAAAGAGAATAAGGTTTGCCAAAGAGAATGGTAGCATGTTGGGAGGTTGTGTTAGAGAATTTTGTATTGTTTCTTGGTCTTATTCATGAGTTGAAGGGCTCCAAAACTATGAGTATTGGCTATGATAGGAACCTATATATGGATAGAGGTAGAGAGGCCTAGGCCTTAATGTAGTAATCATAGACAGAGGCAACAATCACTACACCTAGTACTTGCCTAAATCAAAGTATATTTCAATAATATCCCACAATTTTTTGGGATATCATACCAAGGTATTGAAGTATTGTCAAGCTTCTCCACTACACTAAAGATGGTTTTTAGTGTAGTGGTCACTAAATACGAACCCATACACTAATTGTAAAGTTTACAATTAGTGTAGTAACAAAACTATACTCTAAATGTCAACTACAACACTAAATGTCAATTCTAGTAAGTACACTAAAGATGGCATTTAGTGTAGTGGACACTAAATGCGAACCCATACACTAATTGTCAACTTTACAATTAGTGTAGTGACAAAACTATACACTAAATGTCAACTACTACACTAAATGTCAATTCTAGTAATAGTGGAACTTAGGTTTTTTTACAAGTGGACACTTAGTGTATGAAACATAGAAAATGATTACGTGCACATTTGGAGCATCAAAGTAAAAAAGGTTACGAGTGCATTGAAAAAAAAAACAATTAGCAAAAGAAAGATTGGAAAAAATGTAACCTGGATATGAAACAAAAAAAAAAACCTAAAAGTAGAAAAAAAAGAATGTGCATATGGAAGGAAATGAATTTGCAAATATAAGATTGGAAAAATAAGAAATTGGAATTCAAAGGAAAGTGAGTGAAGAAAGATATATTGGAAAATTAAAAAAACATGAATATAAAATAAATAAATACTAAATAAACAAACATACAATAAATGCTCATTAAGTATGATATTGGATACTAAAATAATAAATATTAAATAATGAAATTGGTGAAAACAAACATAAAATAATCATGGATCATGATAAATGAATATATATATATATATATATATATAAATTTAATATTCACAAAACTTACAAATATACAAAAGTATTATATAATACCATTAAAATATTTAAATATTCATAAAAATCATGATATACAGTCTATTTTCATTAAATACCAATTAAATACTCATTAAATATTCATCAAGTATTAATTAGATATCAACTAAATACTAATTAAATATTTATTAAATATATATTAAATACTAACTGAATATTATTTAAATATTAGCTAATTATTAAGTGACTCTAAATCAAATATTAATTAAGTATTCAATACATATTCATGAAATACTAATTAAATATTTATTAAATATTTATTAAATATTCATAAATATTCATAAATATTCATAAATAGTCATAAATAGTCATGAAACTTTCATTAAATATTTATTGAATATTCATTGTATACTCATTGAATATTCATAAATTATCATTTACATAATTAAATATTATTTACATACTAATGAAGTATTAAATAAGCATACATTACATATTATTTAAATATCAAATATTCATTAATTATATATAATGAATATTAATTTAGTATTATTTCAATATTATTTCAATATTATTTTAATATTATTTTCAACTAATTATTCATTGATAATATTCATATTAATTTTAAAGTAATCATTAAATATTCATACCAAAATTATTTAATTATTTAGTAAATAGGAATTTAACCCCTATAAAACCAAACGTCCCCCTGGGGTCAAATTGGATTTTGGGCATGTACCTACAATTCGAAAAAAAATCCTTTTTAATTGAAAAAATTACACAAGATAGCCTCTGATAAGAGCTTCGTGGAGATATTTTTATTTTATTTTTTGGATTTGTGGTTTCTAAGTTAGTACCACTTAAAGCCAAAAGTGGGGACTCCGGGCACCTCCAATTTTTTTGACAAAAGTTTCTATTAACATTGAAATTTTTCACACACATAAAGAATATTTCCTTCTTTGGGAATTTTCAAAAAGAAATCTTGTCCGTAGTGTAAAAAGGCATTTTATTCCAAGTCAAACATTTTCACACATTGTCAGGCAACAGGGGGAAAAAATTCATCTTTTCTACCTAAAACCTAGAGATCTTCATATTTTTCACTTTTTATTTCTTCAACAACAATATGTGGTGAAAACCTTCCTATTGTCCATTTGGATTATCATTCAAATACATACGTAGTTCACAAAAAAATAAAACGTGAAATGGCAATTTTTGAACCTCCACTCCTTGCACACTTGTTTTGAATATGCTACACCCCTTTTGTACCTCTAAAAATTGGTGTGTTGGGAAATAACATCATGCTTAAGACAATGGTAAAAGATTTAGACTTTGTACAATGCAAAAATTTGATACAAAGTGAAGTCAAAGTCTGTTGATTTACTCAACGCAGGGAAGAAAATGAACCATTGTTTTGACTTTAAACACTAAAATCTATCAATCCGTGCAGTGGATTGCAACCGAAATTTGATGGAATGTTTATATAGAAGTCTATTTTAAGATCTTACAGTTGAAAATCCAAAATTCACTTCAATATGTGATTTTCATGTCTCTATTTGGCAGTGGCAGTTTTGGACTGGTTTTAGAGCGAAAGTGGTCGTGGTCCTTTAGGATGTTCATTAGATGTTTAGTAAACATTCATCAAATACAAATATATAAACTAAACATTCATGAAATGTAGATAAATTATTTAATATTCATCAAATATATATCAAATATACATCAAATATACATCAAATATACATCAAATACGCATCAAATATACATCAAATATACATCAAATATACATCAAATATACATCAAATATACATCAAATATACATCAAATATACATCAAATATATATCAAATATACATCAAATATACATCAAATATACATCAAATATACATCAAATACACATCAATTATATATTACATATACATCAAATATATACAATTATTCAAAAATATAAAATTGCAAGTTCATTATAAGAAAATACATAAATATACATTAATATGCCTATTGCTAATTTGGCACTTCTAAACCTTCAAAGAATTGATGGTGTTTGCTATAATATCTTGAAGATGTGGAAATCATTGGTTAGTACTCCCGAAGGTAATCCACATCTAATCATGGATTTTCTAGCATAAGTCATATTGTTGTTATCTACTAAACAATTAATGTCTTCAATTGCATCGGCCGCTAATTGAAGAAAAAATCTTTTCCCTGGATTAGAAAGTTTACCGGAAAATTGACCATCGCCACAAGGATTATTTTCCAAGTGTTTTGTCGAATGAGCTCCAATTTTTAAAATTCCCACTGCCTTGTCCACGCGTCCTTGATTTTTATACTGAAGAATATTGTTATTTGAAAATTATTGACAAAGTTTATATATTTTGGAGGTTGTAGTAGAGAACTTCAAAGGAAATTGAAATGATTAGTATTCTCAATATCCCTACTTCAAATTTCTATTGTTATTTTTTAACTTCTACAAGTCTTTAAAGAACAATGGTGCATACATGTCCAAGTCCACATCTCGACCGCAATCACAAGTGGCATGCCGTTCCCCATCGTCTTTGCTCAAATCTATATTTTCCATATCCTTGTTGATCAATCAGTATGCATTTCTCCACTATCTTTGATCATTACCAACTTAGTCTTGACTGTGACCACCACATTCATGGTAAAAAAAATCTTGTGTATAGCCAAAAATAGTCCATTATATTTTATACACCTGTTATACATCCATTATACTTGTTATACTTTATATATCCATAGTATATTTTATACATCCATTATCTATTTAGATACCCGTTTTTTACTCCAGATGACCTGGATATACATTTTATCCATCCAAATCTCATCAACAATTTCCATCCCAAAACTGTCATGGATTACTGGACAATATTATTTTCTAGTACTGTAGCTTGACCTTGCGTCCGGCTTTAAAACATGCCAAATTAACTCGGAATTACTAAGTGAAAATGCCAAAAACACATCGATAATCGAAATTTGTGTCATAGAGAGACATAAAAGGGAAGTGGGGCTTGAAAAAGCCTTTGACTCCGGCTGCACATGCATTAAGTATTGAAGTTGAAGCCCTAAGGTCTTGGATTCAAAACCCCATGGTCGTCAAAATATGCTAAATATGATCATATGTGCTTTCCTTGCTGAAACTTACTTTGTCGTTATTTTGAAAGCCAAAATACATTTTTTCCATATTCGGCATGGAGGTGTCAAATCTAAGGTAGGCTACGGTAGTAGTAGAAAAATGCAAGCAAGTGATTAGAAAAAAAGAAGGAAAAAAAGGATGTAAGTGGTTGGAGGAGAAAGGGGAGAAAAACAAGGACTTGGTTGATGGATCAAGAAAGAGTACAAAACACATCTTGTTCCACTCAGCCGGCCACGCCTCCTCTAAAACACGCTTCTCCCCTAAAACCACCACCATCTACCCCTAACGTACTTTTGAGACTCTTCAATCTACCGAAAAGATAGACCCTTTCCCGTCGCCCATCCGGACCACAAACCTAAACCCTGAATCCCATAAACGCAAAACCTGCACCTCACCTAAATCCGCCACACTCTCATCTACAAAGGCACAGAGCTTGCTCTCAAATGCCGCATTTGTATGCCCCTCTCCGAAAAACAGCCCCCTTTGCAAACATCTAAAACCATCACTCGAAGATATCTCGGAATTTTATAGATTGATGCACTCCTCTCGCAAACGCGTGACTGCACCAAAACCCACTACTCTCTACTCTCCACGTACATCTTTGTTTTATACGCGGTTTTGTGTACAGTGTCGCGGATTTGCATAGCTTTCTCTCTCAGTGCAGTGAAATGAACGCGAGATGATCAACGCTTTGATGCAGCAACTTGCGGATTGAGTATCACGAGACACGAGAATTGTGTATCACGAGACGGGAATTGTGTGCGGCATTCGTGGATTGCAACAGTTGTAGTGGAGAGGGACTGGCACTCAATCCCGATCACTGATCGCCACCATGGCCACGTGAGATGGAGCAGACCTGATCGTCGATTGCCGCGTCGTCAATTCGAGAATCGGGGCTCCGATTTCGATGAACGTGGGTCTCGTGGTTGCGTGCGTTTCACTCTACGCTCTGGAGGGAGGAGTTGAGAGCTCAAGAGCTGGGAGAGTTTGACGGCAGGGCTTTGCTGGTGGGAAGAGACGCGGTGGATCTTCTTCATTTGAATTCGGAAAAGTGTAAGCCGGAGTTTTTTTTTGTTGTAAATATATTTTTCTGGGTTGCGTCGGTTTTTTGCGTTTGAGTGGTGGCGGTGGTGGATCTGGAGGAGGATGGGTGCTTGAAGTGAGATAAGCCATGTGCGTGCATTGTGCTGGAGTCTTGAGATGTTTTTGAGGATTCTGAGAAGTTGTGTGAAGGAGAGATAAATTGTAGTTGAGATTGAAAAGTTTGTGTCAATTTCCTGGCGCTTAGTGGCGCAATTTGGCGTGTGTTTTCATTTCGTTCTTTCTGAATATTTCTTGGGTTTTCTGAACTTTCCGAGGATTGACCTAAAGTGTCTGTGAGCCTTGCCTTGGTGTGGGTTTTTTTTTGGTTTGGCAGTTGATAATCTACTCTTTGTGATGTTTCAGGCAGGAATCATGGTGCTACAAAGCAGCCTGAAAACCAGGAAACAGGGAGCAGGGGATGCTGCACATGTACAAGATTTTTCCGCGGGGGGCAGTGAGGCTGAGGATTATGAGGTGTTGGGGGAGACTGTGACGAGCTCTGGCAACCATCTGTGGGTGGACCCGAGCATCTTGAAGCTGTCGCATAGAATTGGGAGGGGTCCTTTCGGGGATGTATGGCTGGCTACCATACACAGCTCGACCAAGGATTTTGACGAGTTTCACGAGGTCGTGGTGAAGATGCTGCCTGCTGATACGCATGAGCACATTCAGTCCTTATTGCAAAGGTTCCAAACCACGTATCAAGAGGCTGACTCGGTGAAGGGAGTATGCTGGCCTCAGGGCATCACCATAAAAAATGGGAGAGTAAGTTGCCTGTAGTGTTGTCTGTGAGCAGTGGTTGATGCAGTCAATTTTTTTGAGAGAATTTATTGACGTCGCAGTTACGTGTAAACTGGTTTGATCTGACATGAGTTTTGGACGATGCTGCAGCCTTGTATTATCATGAAGTTCTTCGAAGGCTCCATTGGAGACAAGATGGCTCATCTTCCTAGCAACAAGCTTGCACTAGAAGATGTCTTGAGGTACGAATCTTGGATTCAAGTTCCATGTCACTGAGATTCTTGTAATATTTCCGTCACTTTCGAATCTCTTTTATGCTCAGAGCATCATGTTTTTCGTCTGGCAGTATCGTCTGGTCATATTCGTCCGGTTAGACCAGGGCCAGAACTGTTGATCAATGAATTATTAATCTTGAATCAGAGCTCCTTTGTACGAGGAAGTGAGCTGAAAACATATCTTGTGGCTCATGACGTACTACAAATGGCCGAAGCAGTCCTTCAAATGAGATCTCTGCTGCTTGACGCTGCACTTAGTTTTACAGTTCGACTTTGAGATTTGACCATAGCTACGTAAAGGCTATGATCCGTTGCTAAGTTCCGCTTGGCTTCATCTTGGATACTTGAACCCTGATGAGTAATTTATTATGCTGACAGATATGGACAAAATCTCCTCCGTGGCATCTCGGAGCTTCACTCGCAGGGAATTATTGCGCTCAACCTGAAACCATGCAACTTTCTTCTGGACGAGCAGGACGTGGCTGTGGTGGGGGATTTCGGAATTCCTATGCTTTATGCTGGCACGGCGGCACCTTCGGAGCAAACAATTTGGCTCGGCTCTCCAAACTACATGGCTCCCGAACAATGGGGTGCAAACGTGAGAGGCCCTGTCTCTTTCGAGACAGACTGCTGGGGGTTTGCATGTAGCATGATCGAACTCTTTACAGGTGAAATGCCATGGCGAAACTTGACTCCGCAGGAGATCTTTAAAGCCGTGGTGGAAAGCCGAGAGAAACCGAGTGTCCCGACTGGTTTACCTCATTCATTGGAGCGCGTGCTGAAGAGGTGCTTTGCGTATGACTATCGGCATCGCCCATCCGTCCATGAGATCCTTCAAACCTTCATCAAGTATGTTCGTGTTAGATTCTTTGTTGGCAATCACTACTATTACCTCACATGTATAAGGAGCCGGAAATTTAAGAATCCTCGGGCTGACTTTCTGTGATCGTGTTGCGCATGCAGTCCCAGCGAGCCCTTCAAGGTTGGAGACTGGGTCTTCGCAAGCGAGAAAAGCCTGGGCATGGTGAAATCAGTTCCGGGTCCGGACAACATCAAAGTGCAGTTTTGTGACAAGCTAACGGAGATCACTCAGTTCACGCAGTTAGACAGGCTCTCGTTGTGGAAGGACCCATTTCAAGTGGGTGACCCTGTGAGGCTGAAGCTGTCCGTCACCAGTCCCCGCTTCGGTTGGCCAGGCGGAAACGCAACGGAGGGTACAATCTCAGAGATTAATTCTGACGACGCTGTCTTCGTCATCACCTTTGTAGGGTCGCAGCAAACGTGGAGGGCAGATCCGCTGCAGCTGGAGCGCGTGACAGGCGGCTTGGTAGTGAACGACTGGGTGCGGTCACGAAGGTCCAGCTCCGAGGCCTTCCTCTCCCATGTGGGAATTGTTCATGAGATCGATCATGTGGGAAAACTGAAGGTTGCCTTCTTCGGACGAGATACTTTGTTCACAGGAGAGCCATCAGATTTTGAGAAGGCTGCGTCTCTTCAAGTGGGGCAATACGTGAGACTGAAACAGGAGGTGGTGGCGCCCAGGTTCAAGTGGCCGCTGGGTGAGTGTGGCGAGTGGGACACAGGGCGCATTGCACAGGTATTACCCAACGGTGGCTTGGTGGTGGACTTCCCGGGGCGTCTCTTCAACGGGAAGGGTTGGTGGGCGGATCCGGAGGAGGTGGAGGTGGTTCGCATCAATGAAATCGAGGGGCTCTTGAAGAAATACCAGCACATCGAGAAGATGCACTGGGCTGTGCGCCCGGCTGTATCCCTGCTTGGTTTACTAGTCGCTGTGCGGACTGGTGTAGTGGTAGTGAATTTGGTGACACGACCCTTTCGGGGGAAGAAACTTGACCCGGCCACAGCAGACGAAGGTGGCCAAGTGAAGTTACACGGCGAGCTTCCAAGTGACAAAACCAGGAAGCCTGACGGTTCAAACGTCTGGCTGCCTTCACAGGTTGCCGCCGCTACTTCAACTGTTGCTGGTATCATGTTCGGTGACAGGTGAGCTCTTCTCTGCTGGTATCATGTCTGGTGACAGGTGAGCTCTTCTCTAAGAATGATGTGTATATTTATATATCGAAGGTGTTGTAAATTGAACGTGTATATATGGATGTAGAGGCTAATCTTGTAGAAAGTACAGCGTGGGGAAATTTCCATCTTGGATTTGGGGTGAAATAAGTTTTAGCTGTAGTATGCTCAGGCTTGACTGGAACGGATACTGCGCATTTGTAAAGGCACATTGTAAAGCTGCAAATATTTTGTTAATATAACATCTCCTCTTCCCCGTACTCATGAACGCTTTACTGTAATGTGAGGTCCTCGGAGCTCTTTTCTCAGACAATCCTTGCTGGTGTTTTACAATGTGTCTTAGTATGATCCAAAGGCTGTTTCCAGTTTGAGAATTGCACTCTTTCGTCGATGGTTTAGACACGTTCCCGTACAAGCTGACTGTAATGCTCTAATAGTCTGGTTCAACCCCTAAAATTTCTTCACTATTTCTCACCAAAAACTGCGATCAAAACTGCGCATTTTACTAAAGAAATTGAGTCATTTTTTCCATCTCTTATTGAAAGATCCTAATTTGTACTACTAAATCCACATTCTCACATATTTTTTCACAGGGATTCAAACATTATAGACACACGTTTGAAGTGAAGAAAAATACAAATGCGTAATTTAGTCTTCTTGAATCCATATTTTTAGTAAATGAGGCTCAGGCAGGGTTGTTTTTTGTGCTTTTGGTGTTGTAACTTTCACCACGATTGCATGTTGTCATCGCGTTGTCACACTCAAAGATGCCACTGCACTCCAAGAGAGTTGTCCAACGCATCTCTCGGATCTCCAATTGATACAGGCATTAGCGAACTATAGTGATTTCTGTGAACTGAGGTTGTGATGAAATGTACCCACTATGCATATGATATTCTACATAATCTATTACCCCCATAGATTCTTGGCCCACTTAGGCGGTAAAGGGTTAAAGATTAAGAGTCCTTGACTTCCTAATTCCCTACCCGGTGGGCACAGTCTTAGTGGTGGTGCGAACAGACACTTTAGTCACGCCGATCCCCTCCGGGAACCGGCGTTCTTCTTTCTTTCTTCCTTGACTTCACTTTGAATCAAGGCTTTGCATTACAAAAGTTCTGGATTTAACCCCTAAAGGCCCAAGGCATTTTCCCTCAAGAAACACTCCGTAACTCTTACTATCAGAAAATGGCACAAAAATCTAATTTTGAAATAAAATGTTGGACTTCTAACAATAAGATCTTAAAATAGACTTCTATATGAACATGCTATATTTTGATTGCAATCCACCAGGCGAATATGAAGATTATAGCATTTCAAACACAAGAAATAGTTTTCCTCCTCCCTTGCCCAACAATGGAGTTTTCTTGAAAGTGGTTTCGAAGGAGAAAGCCAATAGGAATATGGTGCCAGATAGGACGGAATTTTTTAATGCACAAGAATAGATTTCCAAAAACCTCATACTCCCTTTTTTTTGCACCAATGAGATGCATGGCAATCAATGCTTTTGGGCCCTACTCCATACAAGCTACAACTGCCCCGTAGTACCCCAAATTCCCAAAAAGTGGAGAAGAAGAAGAAGAACGCCGGTCTCCAGAGGGAGCCGGCGTGAATAAAGTGTCTGTTCATTCCACCACCAAGTCCATGCCCACAGGGCATGGGTTGGTAGGATGGAACTACTTCCTCCTCTCGATGGTAGACACTATTTCCACGGTAACAAGTAACCAATAACAAAGAGACCCAGGGTCCCGATAGTCTTTTCTCTCTCTCTCTTTTTTTATTTATTTATTTATTTATTTATTTATTTTTTTAATTTTTTTTTTTAAATTTTATTTATAATAAAAGGGTGGGCGTTAATGGTGAGGTGTAAATATAGGTCTATGGAGGGGGGTTCGATGTGTTAGGAAGAGGCTGGTTGTTTTCAAGTTTTCGTTTATGTAGAGACATAGCATGTTGAACTGCGATAGTGTTAATGTTAGAAAAGGTGGTTTTGATTGAGGTGATGGGGATTTTAAATGTTTCTTCAAGGGTTGTCATTGAGGGAATGAAGGTGGTGGCCCTAGCACCCGCGGTGATGACAATGAGGGGGTCTATTTTCCATCCTAATGTTTGAATAGCGTCAAGTAATGGTTGGTATTTGTTTGTTTTGTTTGCAATAGTGTCCGGAGAGAATCTATCATTGCAATATGTGAATTCAATAAACTGAATAGTGAGACTCGGGTCTATGTGGTTTGGTGGTGGGTCTTTGTGTGAAAGCCCTCTAACACATAGTAGGTCTGGTTTGAGTCTTGCATTGCAGTGGCATCTTTGAGTGTGACAAATGCATGGTAAAAGCCAAGGGGGGACCGTATTTTCTTGTGGGTTGTCATTAAAGGTTCCTGCATTCATGAGAATGAAGCACCGGGATTTGGTTGATGAAATAAGTAGTTTACGAATAGCCCATACGGCTTTGTTATGTCTTTTGACAATTAATGAGTGTATATGAGGGTTTTGGCACTTGAGTAAGACATGTAGCCATGTGTCCCGGTCCGTGGTGTTGCAAATTGGGCATGTAATTGTAGGGAATCTTTCAATTCCGAAGAAGAGTTGTTTGCGGGCATTTCCCATGTATTGTCCGGTGCGGAATTTGATTAGGCATGTGATTTGTGCGTCCGTAATTATGGGGTTTTTCCAAAAATTGTTGGACAGTTCGTTGTGAATATTTGGGTTGCCGGTCCATTTATCAATATTGGGGAAATTTTCTGTGAGTTTTTCCAAGTTATTTACAAGATCATGTTTTTTGAGGTATTTGTCCAAAAAACGTATGGGTCCTTTGTCTGGAGTTTCTCCCATAGAGGGCCATTCATATCTGTGAAAGTAATATGGGGTGGCATGGGCGTGTTCGTATGGGTGTTCTGCATTTTTGTGGGTTTTTTCTTTTCCTTCCTTTGCTAGTTTGTCGGCTTGTTCATTGCCGTCAATATTGGCATGAGCACGGACTTTGTGGAGTGTAGTAATCTGTGTGCGATTTTGAAGCATTGTAACCATAGATGTAAGGATGGTTTTGTCCGGGTGACTGTTGTGTAAAGTGGGGTGTTTTATGTGTGTATTAAGGAGATATAATACATTTATGCAATCTGTAAAAATGTGAGCCGGTTCGTTTGGGTATTGAGTGGTGATTATCTTAAGGGTTTTGTGTATAGCCATCATTTCGGCTCTTAGGATATTTTGGAGTCCATGTAGTCTTTTACCTAGTTTTATTTGTTTGGTTGAATTGTATACCCCATAACCTGCTTTTTCTCGGTGCCAGTGTCCTGGGCTTACTTCGGTTGGTTCTTTGAAGGAGCCGTCAGTGTAGTAGCTAAAGTTGGGGTCAAATTTAAGGACGGTATTGGTTTGGTAGTTGGGGAATGGAAGGTTCATTTCGGTAATTGGTAGTGCAGAGATGTTTATGTGGGGGGTTTTAGACCATTTTTTGTTACGGTTTACACGGATTAAAATAGGTGTGGGTGGGGCAATAGCGGTGTATACCTTGTTGATATTTAGATTTTTTGCTATTAAAGTGAGATGAGTGAAGTTTTCCATGTTACCTATTTCTTGAGTTTGGTGATGTATACATAGAATACGTAAGGTTGCTGGTTCAAGGCGGGGTGTTAGTATTTGCGGTGGTATAGTGGGTTCTTTATATGTCATAGAGTCCGCTTCAAATAGTACTATGATGTGGGAGTCCGGGAATGGGCTTGAGTGTGGGTTAGAGTTTTGGTACCATTGAGTGTCGGGAGTGATAATAATGGTGATGTTGTGGTTAGGATCGTTGTTTGCCGCTAGGCGTGCCCAATGTATTGCTTGTTGAGTTTCTACTTCGTTGTGAGGGTGTGCAAGGCCTATTCCGCTCCATCTATGATCAAAGGCTTTTCCGAGAGACCCAAAAATCTTATCCCGCTCGAATGGGGAGTAGAATTTTGAAATTTTTGTGGAGCATGTAACGGGAGATGAGAAGTATGAGTGTGTGATATTCATAGATGTAATAAGGTAGTTTAGGATGGGGTCGGGTAATGTGTAGTGTGCATTTTTAAGAGGATCATTTTTGGGTATACGGTATTTATATCTCTGATATAGCCAAACAATTTCAGTTTCGAATGTTTGGGGTGTTGGTTCAATGTTAATGGGGGTTTGTAGTGCGTTTTGGTATTGGTTCCACAGCCATTGTAGTCTAGTGAGTGGTATGGTTATTAGATGACTCCCATTACCTTCGTATATGTGGGCATTATCTTGTTGTATTTTGATAGTATTTGTTTGTGCGAGGATGTCTGTTTCGGGGTTACATTCGGTTGTGAAGATGTTAAGGAGGGGGATAATAAGGGGTGGCGTGACAAATCTATTATCTCGAGGTTGTGCTTGAGGGTGGTGTAATTGTATGATACTTAGGTAGTAATTGTTTTGAGTTCTAAGGTAGTATTGTGTGAGAATTTTGGTGTTGTGTAAGGAAGTATTTGGGTTGTGCCACGGAAAAAGATTTCTTTGTGAGAGCCATTTGGTATAGGTGGTGTTATTGTGGGACCAATGGCATAGGTATGACGTATATTGTTTACTTATGTTGTAAGAATCAATGTACTTTCTATGTTTGTGCGCGGTTATGTTGTTTATTGGATGTATGGAAGGATTTTTTAATATATGTGGTGGGGGGGTATATGGTCGTGATTGTGGCGGATTTAGGGGAATTAATGGGGGGTTGTTGTTGGGGTGGATGTCATTGTGGCTAATGATGTACGCGTCTTTAAGTGTGTAAGGTGGGGCGTGAGTGGTGCAAGGGTTGGGGCATATAGGGAGGCATGTAGGGTGACAAAATAATTGTTTAGCAATATTTAGTGCACTTTTTATTAATTTGTGAGGGGTACCGTAGAATGTTTTGTAGCTCTTGTCGTCCATAAGGTGTGTTCCATTTGGTAGTGTAATTTGTTTTAGGTCGGTAATGTTTGCAGAAAAAAGTTTTTGTAGGAGTTTGTCGGATAATTGACAGTCAAGTCTAGGGAGGTTATGTATTTCATTTGCCCAGTTTTGTTCGAGCGGCGCGGGGCCTAGTAGGAAATCTTCTAGTGTGCTTTTTAGAAATGTTTGACCTTCTGTTTTGAGTAAGAAGAGTGTGCGGGTAATGGGAGACCGAAGACAATCAGTTTTTTTAAGTCTTTGGAGGTATTGTGCTCCACCATAAATGGCGAGGGTGTGCCGAAGGAGTCCACTATAGATTAATCCTAGTCGTCTCTTGTCGTTAAGTGCATTCTGGAGTTGTTCACCAATGCAACGTAGATAGGCATTTTTGAGGGAAAAAGCTTCTAATCCGAATAGTTCGTGGGGGAGTTGTGTAATGACATTGGGCGTGCAATTAGGGAGTCCGCATACTTTCTTTTGTAAGGCTATGATTTTTTTATCAAGTTTGTTTATGGCGGGCATGGAATAAGGGACCGCATAAAAACTATATGAGATACCCGGACGTATGACGGTATCAATCATTTTTATTTTTTGTTGCAATGTGGCCGGACATAGTGTAAGTTCCTTGCATTGTTTAATTAGTTTTGTAGTAGTAGCTTGGATTTGAATTTTCCATTTTAGTGATGGGACTAGGTTTATTCCAAGGTATATGTAGGATTGATTTTGGTTGAGAACTGGAATTGGTTGGTTACGATATTGGATATTGGTAGCTTGAATGAGGGCTTTGAATGCGGTCGGATTTATTTTGGATTTATTTGGGCACCCGGTTACGGCACATTTCTGGACCCCAAGTTCCATCCCGGTCCATAGACAAAATTTGTCTATTTTGTCTAATTGAATTTGGAGTGATTTAAGGCGACCGGAGATGGCCGCTAGATCGTCGGCATATGCAGCGGAGTTTACGGTGATTTCTGAGGTGCCAAATGTGTAGCCATTATTGCCTCTTTGAAGCCATCTCAATAGAGGTTCTAGAAAAATGATAAAGAGGTATGGGCTCAGTGTATCGCCTTGAATGGTACCACGTTGGATGGGGATAGGGCGCGTTTTACCAAAGAATTCTCCGGTGTATGTAGTTGTAGATTGAGAGTATATATTACCAACCAGTTTGACAGCGTCTTCTGGATATCCAAGATCACTCATTATGGCTAGCAATCGAGGATGGTCAATGGAACCGAATGCGTTTTTAAAGTCAATGTAAAGTATGTAAATGTCTTTATTAGTGAATTTTGCATCTTCAAGTGCGGCAATGAGGGTTTGAAGTTGTCGTGTGGTACTTCTCTCGGCTCTAAATCCTTCTTGGCTTTCGTGTAGTATTTGGTGTATTTCCCCGTAAGCCGATAATATTGATGTTAGTGTGCTAGTATATAATTTATAAATGGTGTTAGCTAAGGCAATAGGTCGGTGGTTGGGTAGCACATATGGGTTTCCTTTTTTGTATAATAAGATTGTTAGACTTGTTTTCCAAGATGCGGGAATGGATTTTTGTTTGTAACAATGAAGGAAAAATAATGATAGGAGGTCGTGGAATCTTGGGGGCATATTTTTTAGAATTGAGTTGGGTATATGGTCCGGGCCGGGGGCTTTGTTAGTTCCCAAATTTTTTAGGCACATGTTGTATGTGTCTCTGTTATAATATGTGTGGAGAGGTATTGTTGGTTCGCCTCTTTTGTCAATGGTGAATCCGTCTAAGTCATGCCACGGGTATTGCCTAACTCCGCACGTGCATGTTGATGTGTGTTGTGGTTGGAAGTGGCATGGGGGGGTGGTTGGTCTATTGTTTATGGATTGTTGAAAATGTATTTCGTTTGCAATGTCATCAGGGCTCGTTAGAATGTTATTGTTTTGGTCTAAGATGCAATCTAGTGGTAGGTTTGTGTTATTTTTGAAGACTTTTCTATTAATCTTTTTTGGGCTAGTTTCGTACAGTTGGCGGTATTTAGATATGGCTTTTTTGACACATTCTCTTGCATATCTTGTAGTAATTTTTCGAGCTTCTGTATTGGCATTTTTTGCAATGATTGCAATGTCTTTTAGCCATTCTTCGTGAGAGGTGTTAGGTAGTGGTATTTGAGGGATATGAGGGTGACGGAGGTTTTGTAGTTCGGAGATTATGGGGTGGGTTCGCCAATTATGATTAGTTTTAGCGGTGTAAATTGTTTTGCGAATGGTGTGGTATGTAGCAAGGTGTTGTTTCCACTTTTTGGCTAGTTTTCTCGGGAGATATCCCCCTTGTTTTGACGTTCGAGGTGTGAGATGTGGGATCGAAGGCGCTTTACAGGTTTTTTCTAAAATAATAGAAATTTCATTAATTAGTTTGTCAAGAGTCTTGCAAGTTTCTTGCCATTGTATGTGTGTAAGGTGTTGATGGTTAGAGAGAGTATCTGTAAGGGAGTCTATTTGTAGTGAGTTTTTTTCAAAGAATATTGTATTAAAGTTATCAAGGTTTTCTTTTGGGATGGGGTTTAGTATTTTAGTATCATTTGAGTTGATGGTTGTGGGAGGTCTACTTATAAGGGTGTTGTGAGGTATATTTAGTTGGATTGGGAAGTGGTCCGAGTTTAAGTTGGTTGTGGTATTTGTAGTAGATGTATATCGGGTATGGTTAGGTGTTTTAATGTAGAATCCATCAATTAGGCTAGTGTGTGTGTAATTATGTCCGCCTTGACGAGAGTATTGTGTATTAGTTGGGATTAGATATAATCCTAGGTTCTCCGTATAATTTTTCCATTGATAGTCTATGTCCATTGGGGGGATAGAAACCTCTCCGTGTTGCCGTCCAATAAGGGCGATATCTCGGTTAAAGTCTCCGCAGAGTATTATTGTGTGGTTAGCGTGTGTATTTATTTGTGAAGTGATGGAATTTTGGATTTCCGGGATAAGCCTCGAGTCTTCTATGTGAGAGGGCATGTATAGGTGAAGGATGAGCCATGATTGAAGGGGTCGGTTAGTAATTTCAATAATTTGGAGATATGGTGATATATTAGCCGGGGTGGGGATTTTAGTAATATTCCCGGGGAAGGCATATGATTGGTGTATGAGCATGAGTAGACCTCCTCTTGCCGGTGTATATGGCCTTCTTTGTTGGATGCATCTTGTGAGAGAGTGAGTGTTATTAAATATAAGTTTATAGTTGGGGAATGTTTTTTGTATGTATTTTGTGGATTTAGTAGCGGTTAGTTTAGTTTCTTGTATGGCAATTATGGCGGGTGGTGTGTTGGTATGGGCGGTTAGATTATGGATGCTTGGTAAAGCAGTATTTAATGTTGCGGCGTTCCATGTAGTTATATATGTGCTTCTGTTGTCTATATTGTCGTGGATACGGAGTGGAGGGGAAATGTAGTCGGGTATCGAGGTGGGGTGTGTGTAAGCATGTATTGGTTCAAAGCATCTAAGGGCTTCGAGGATAAGATTGTGCGGGAAGAAGGGGAATTTTAGTTGTATTTCATCTGGGGAAGGGGGTGGGGTTTGGCAATGAATAAAGTTATATAGGTCATTGTGTAGAGAGGTTTTGTGTTCGAAGAGGTGTTGGTTTTCTACTAGGAATTTGGTGTATGGGTGGAGTGTATCTATATGTCTTTCAGGGGGGTTATGTAGAGAAGATAGGGTGTTTAGTAGTGTATTTGTCCAATATGTTGGGTTTGTGTTGGCAGTATGTTGGATGATGATTTTGTTGCATTCATCTATTGAAGGGTGGAGGGTAGTAATTATGGCGAATAAGATGTGTGTTGATGGGTGGTTGATGTTTTTTAGTTGTATGTAGTGGGAAATGTTGGGGTAGAGGGTGGAGTAAGTTTGGTGATGCATGTGATTATTTGTTAGAAGTGGTGCAAAGGAAGATGCCAAGTGTTGATATTCGGGGTGGAGTTTTATAGTATTTGGTATAAAATATATTTTCGATAATCTTTTATGTATTTTTGGGTGGTTGTGGAAGATATTTGGCATAGGGCCGGGGTTAGTTTCTATGTCTCCACAAAGTATAATTAATAGTTTGAAATGAGTAGTGTTTGTGGTTGCTATTGGGAGGGGTGTGGAGTGTTGTTGTTGTTGTTTGTTGTTGTTGTTGTTGTTGTTGTTGTTGTTGTTGTTGTTGTTGTTGTTGTTGTTGTTGTTGTTGTTGTTGTTGTTGTTGTTGTTGTTGTTGTTGTTGTTGTTGTTGTTGTTGTTGTTGTTGTTGTTGTTGTTGTTGTTGTTGTTGTTGTTGTTGTTGTTGTTGTTGTTGTTGTTGTTGTTGTTGTTGTTGTTGTTGTTGTTGTTGTTGTTGTTGTTGTTGTTGTTGTTGTTGTTGTTGTTGTTGTTGTTGTTGTTGTTGTTGTTGTTGTTGTTGTTGTTGTTGTTGTTGTTGTTGTTGTTGTTGTTGTTGTTGTTGTTGTTGTTGTTGTTGTTGTTGTTGTTGTTGTTGTTTATAGATACAACTATTTTGGTTTTTTGGTTATTGTTTGATTTAATTGTGGCTTTTTCTTTTGTAGTATCTAGGGATACTTTATTTATTTTTGTTTTTTGTTTTTTGTTTTTAGTATATATATATACTTTAAGTGGTGTTTTTCCCGCCGCTACATTAGTCAACGCTAGTTTGACATGTCCATATTGCCTTCAATTTCGAGTGTATCGGGATGGTCGGCTTGAAGGGTTTCCAAGGTGATTCTCATCTGTTTTTGGAGGAGGGCTATTTGGACTCTTGAGTTTCTATTTGATTCGGCTTGAACCTTGTCCGCATATACCTTAGCTTCCTCCACAATCTCGCTTTTGAGCAAGCTCATTTCTTTCCTCATTTCCCCCAATGTTGTTTCTGCACCTTTGTTTACAGCTTCCTCAACCATTCGGTTGAGGTCTGATTTGGTGAAGTTTTGTGTTGGTGCATTCTCCAAAGCTTGCACGGTATTGGCAAGGGCGGTATTCACGTAAGTGAAGCCAAGCCGTGCAAGTTCCTCAGATGTTGGAGCGTTGCTTCCATCCAAACTTTTTGGATGGGGGCAAAACTCGACATATTTACCTAGTATTTTTGCATTCTGTTTGACAAACTTTTTGTATACGGCGGCATTGAGACATTGGACATTACAAGACCCCACATGTTTACTATTTTCCAATCGGAAGAAGACACCAGCCACATTTCTTTCACCCATATATGCTTTGATGCCCTCTTCTAGTGATGAGGTGGATTTGGATTTGTTCAGATTTTTGACAATCAAGACTACGGCATTTTTCTTCGCCTTGTCATCTTCTGACATTTTTTCCTTGCTTGCGAATGTTGCTTCCATAAGCTCATTGGAAAAGGCAATTTTTTGTGACCTAATCCTTTTTGCCTCATCCGGTGACGGTGCTTTGATCCAAGCAAAATCCGCCCCTTCATTTTTTTGGACATTGGTCACTTCAAAATCTAGACCTCTAGAGAAACCATCCTTGACAACTTCCTCAAACATGTTATGCCACTTTTTTCCTTTCAAGTTTGCACTATTTACCATTATAGAGAGTAAACTTGCAATGGCAATCGAGTCAAAGGATTTGCATATTTTACCCCTACAAATTTTTTCATCCAATTTAAGGATGAACGGTCGGATACCTTTGAGGAGCCCTGTTCCGTCCATATTGGGATTTTTAAGATGTACTTTGATTGCTCCACTCCATCTTTTGGAGCCATGATAACACATGATTGCAATGGGTTCACCAAGTATATCCCCCACTTCAATTTTCATGTGCAACAATCGAGCAACCACCTTGGCCATAACATCATCTTTTAATATCACTAGTTCTCCTAGCTCAAAGAAGATGCCAACATGATAATCAAGTGCAAACCCGTTTTCATCAATCTCAAGTTCATGGGGGAGTTGTGTTAGATTGTAATGATTTCCACCATCCTTGTCATTTCTTTTGGAAGGCCATTCTTTCTGAATGACATATGGGAAGGCAGGGATGGATTCATTACATTCTAATGCTTCCCCATGACTCATACCCATTCTAACCAATTCACTTACAGAGTAATTTGGTTCAATAGGAAGGGATTGGTCCATGGCAAGTAGGTTAAGAGCATGAAATCCTAGCCAAAAGGGAGCACGTTGAAATTCGGGAATTTCTTTGCCCTTAACCTTCTTTTGGCTTGAGAGGATTTGAACGCCACTAGACCTTTTCTGACTCAAGATTTCTACTTCAACCATTTGACTATCAGAGAAGAGTTTCTTGGAGGCAGATGCAACACTTGAAGATGACGCCATTCTGAACAAAGCAAGAAAAAGGTATTGGAGTTGGTTTTTGTCTTTGCCTTTCAAATAACTTCTTATCATCTTAACTACAACCTCATTCCACAAATTAAGTTGTGGGCCTGTTTGAGAGTTTGTAGTTAAGAAGAAGTTTATACTTGCAACAATATTGGCAACATAGCTTGCATACAATAGACACCATTCATTCCTAACCATTTGCCTACAATCTCTACCCACAATCTCTTTAGTATCACATCTTGTGTAGAGTATACACCATTCATTTATGCTCATTTTCACCATCTTATGGAAGAAGAAGGTGTTAAATGGCGGGATACTACGTTGCCTAGTAATTTCAGCACACATACACACATGGGAGGTGCCCAAATAGAGGTCACCTCCCCAAGCAAATAAATATTTATAAAAGATTTGTGCAAAAGTCCATAGGTTTGCAAAACCCCAATGATGATAGAGTCTAACTAATGGGGGGAGTAAGAGAAGGCTTTGACCTGATTGTTTGGACCTTCCGTTTTTGAGGCACAGGCACCCTTGCCAGCAGGTTCTCCAAGTATGTACCGTCCTATGGCATTCGTTTCTACTAAGAGTCCGTTGGTTGTTTACTGGTTTACCTTTCACTCCAGGCTTTCCGCTCTTCCCTTCAGGTCTCCCGTTCTTTGCTCCAGGCCTCCCAGCCTCTCGAAGGGTTTGCAGGTGCTCACGTTGTTCGGTGTTCTCTTCTGGTCTCCCGTACTTCCTTCTGAGTCTCCCACCTCCGTGAGTGCGTTTCAGGTACTCTTGTTGCGCGTAGTCCTTGCTTGCAGAAACTCCGCTTGTCCTCCAGCGTTCGTGGGCAGGTTTGTGACGAGCCTCCGCCCCAGACTTCTCGGTCTCCCGAGCTCCTTCCTTCTGAGACTCGTAATGCACCAGATCGTGCTCTTTACGCCTCAGCTTTATGAGCCCGCCCCAGAACTTTCTCTCTGCGCCCACATCACGTCTTCTCCGAATACCCCTGTGACTTCTGCGCCGCTTAAGCGCATACGCGCGCAAGGTATTCGAGTTGGGGTTCGTGCGGCTCACCGGTCTTCGAGCGGCTCACCGGTCTTCGACGTAGAGCGTATGAGATTACGGTGTTACGCTGTGAACATGCGTGAGAGTTGGCTTCCACCTTCGATGGGGAGGATCGCTTTGGGAGGTGGGTCCTTGTGGCTGTCAGGGTTGGCCTCCTTATGTCGGCAGCGAGTGGATTCTTTCGGCGTGTCACCAGGACCAGCAAACTGCGGCAACTTGGCTGGAGATCAGGTTGGCTGTAGATCAGGTTAAGTAGGTGCCGCGTCTTGCTGAGAGGTAGCAGCTTGTTTCGTTCTCGTTTGCTTCTGCACTTGTGTTCCGTTTTCCTGTTCTCTTCACGTCCTAGTTTTTCCTGTAAGATCCTTAGTAATGGTGAGATTTTGTACACACGAAGGTTATGGATGGTACTAAAATTCACAGGAGCTATTGTGCGTAGTGAATCCCGATGCGATCTATAAACACATTGAATTCGAGCCCTAATCTTTTGCTGATGATACCAATAAAAACACCATTCTCTTACGTTAAATGCAGAAAAGAGGGTAAGAATGGCTTCACTGTGTGTAGATGCCGGATCGGTGGTGGAGAAGGTTGCGGCTGTCTTCCGAGTCAGGCCGCTAGGTGGGACCTCGCCGCCTGAATGTGCGCTTGCTCGCCTTGCCAGGTAGTCTCTATCACTTCGCGTTGAGGACGCTCGCTCCCGGAAGGAACAGGGTGCAGAAGCGGGGGGCCTATGTGCTGAATGAGCGAAAGAGGATTTCTGTGGGAGAAGGTATAGTGTTATATACCTTGCTGTGTGTCTTTGAGGTGTGACGAATATGTCTGTTGACGTTGGATGCATCTTGTTTACTTGTTGCTGGCGGCTAGGGTTGTGGAGAGGTGCTAGCCGCTCGATTAGATATTTGGATTTTGGATCTAGGCTTGGAAATTTCTGCACTTGGTCTTTTTTGGGGGCGGCGACATTAGGGTTTCTTCTGGTCTTGATGCATGATGGTTTAGTACCGTTGACAGTTTGCTCTTGTTGTAGGAGGGGCGAAATGGCGTCCATAATGGTGGCCCTCCCTCTGCAGATGTTAGAGTACCTAGGTGGGAGAGGGGGACATGAAGGAGACCATGGAGTTGGTGTAGGAAGACTTACCTTGCAATGTACGTACCTGTCTTCTTGAGTTCGGTCTTGTTTTTTGTTGTGGAGCTCGAGTGGTTGTTGGTTGTGTTGTGTTGTGGTTTGTCCCGGCGATGTTTTGATCTTGATGTGTATGGTGCAGGCCGGTTCCTGAGTGTTGCTTCCCTCTTGTCTTCGGTGCATGCCTCTTCTCCACTGCTGCGTACGTCTAAGGCCTCCATACACATATGTGTGTGCAGAGCGAGCTGCCTTGACTTCGTTGTTTGATACTCTACATCCGCTTCCTGCGTGTGGCACCCACGTCGCTGTAGTTTGCGGTTGGGGCTCCCTGTCTTTGTTCCTGGTTAGGGCACCTCGGTGAATGAAGGGAGCCCAATTCTCATGTGTGTAGACACACATACTCGTGTTGTTGCCAGCTTGGACTCCTAGGCTGCTGCTGCTTGTATATCGTAGGTACCTATGTCTTGTAATATGCTGCATCTGTGAGGATCCGAGTTTATCATTAGTGTGGACAGGATATGTTACCTCCGTGCTTGTTGATGTCCTGTTACTTCTGCATGGTCTTCTTGTGTGTGTAGTCGAGTAGTTGTTTGTCTTGTTCGTGGTCTTGTCTTGCATGTTGCAGAATCGAGGCTCCATGTCCATGTTGCAGTTTCTATGGCATATACTCTGCTGTTTTTGTTGTGTGCTCCCTGCTGCGTTTGTTGTCATGTCGTTTTGGAGCCACTTCAAGTTGTTGTAGTCTGGAGCGTCTTTGTAGGACCAGCTGTGTTGTTTCTGCAGTGGTTGTTGCTGTACTAATAGTTGTGTGTGCCTAAAGAATAATGTGCTTTGTGGCAATCTTATGGTGTGAAATCTAATAGTGTAAGCATGTTTTAAAACTAAGCAAGTAGAGAGGGTGAGGTTTGGAAGGAACGTACCTGTGAAGTGAGATCGGTGCTGTCTTGATCGTTGGTTCTTGTACAATGATTTGGACGTCATTGTATGTTGATAGGCATTATTCTTGTGATTTGATTGTATCCTTTGTGTGTGTCTTGTTGTGTCGTTTTGATGTACCTGTTTGTTAGAAAGGAAGTAATATGCAATGGAAAAAATGAGAACAACTGATAAGCAAGAGTGTGGTAAGGAGAAAATATCTGGTTGTCGTTTGTTGGGCAGCTTGAACTTGTGCAGCATCTTGTTGAATGAGGTCTGGTTCGGATGGTTCAAGTGTAGAGTGTGTAAGTACCTTTACCCTACTCAGATCTAGATCTTAGATATGGATCTTGCGGTGAAGGACGTGGATTGGTTGCTACTGACCTAGTCCAACACAGGGCCCGCTGCAGATCTTCCTCATAGATCATAACCTCCAGTTTCCAACAACCTTTTTGCAAGATCCAATCTAATTCTAATCCAATAAGCCCTATCCCAACACATGTATGTACTTCCCACACCTTTCAACAAATTTTGACACACACAAGTGGGCTTGCGAGTAAGGACCAGCACCTCTTACTGCCTTGTGGGACAGAATTTGTCTAACACTTTGAACCCTCCTCACCAGGAAATGCGGAGCTACTCAACACCCATCCCTCCGATCATTCCCCAAAAAGTGGACCAATGGTTCCTCCACACCTTCTCCAAGCCAAGTCACCATGTGCATGTGGTCCTAGTTACCAATATAAGACCCAAAGATTCGGGGTGAAAGATCCTTTACTTTCAGGAAAACACTAATGTGTGAGAATGTTTGACATGGGTTAAGATGCTTTTTAATACTAAAGACAAGAATTCTTTTGACACCTTCGAAGAAGGTAATATTATTTATATGTACCAAAAATCTTAAGGTCAATGGAAACTTCTAATAAAGCATTTGGAGCTACTTGGGGTCTTCAATTTTGCACTTAGAAAAGCACAAATTCCTTTTTAAGGGTCCGATGTGAAAAAAATGATATTCCCACAAAGCTACTACTATGCATCATCTTTATAAGAAATTCCAAAAATTCATGATCAAAATTGAGACCATAGGAACATGCCCAAAATGGAAAATGTCCCTCTTAGGGTTAAATGGGCTTGTAGGGGTTAATACCATTACAATGTGCATGATCTTAGTTCCTTGTGCACCAATTTTGAGAGGTATTGGAGAAGTGAAGTACTTTCAAAAAAATTGAGCAATGAAGAGAGGTTTAAAATTTTCAAGAAAGACACCATCTACTTTTCCTATATAGGATTATACTTAAAAATACTTGTTGCTTCTATAGGCTCCAATCCAATAGAGTTTTCTTGAAAGTTTTATTCAAAGAAGAAAGGAAGGAAGAAATTGATGCTTCATTTCTCTGCACCAATGAAATGTATGAGTAGTAATGGCAATCAATGTTCTTGGTCTTTTCCTAAAGCTCTCCCATAGTACTCCAAGTTCTTAAAGAGTTGATCGCTAGTTTGTGTAACTTATACTTCTTCCATGCCAAGTCACCATCTCCATGTAGTCCCGGTTACTAAGCTTGAGACCACAACAGTCCAACAAGCCGATTTTGAGGACAATGGCTCTTCCCAAGCAGCCCTCTAGACCACCAAATCTTGTCTTCCTATCCAAAACATGCCTCGGTAGCTCCATCTCCACGCTTTACGGAGGAGTTTGTGGACAAAACCTACCCCCTATTTTCATATTCAATGGCCCCCTTACTTGGCATAAAATTTGCCAGAAAAGCATAGAGCTTCATAATAAGAAGTCTAGAAAAATGAGCTTCATAGGTCCCCTTACCATTGATATGAAGGTGGATAGGCATCCGGGACCCACTATGGGGCTACAATGGCAAGCAAAAATAGTCGTACAAGAGGAGATTTCTTGGAAAATTAGCTACCAAATCTACTCGAATCTTCATAAAATAGCAAGAACACAACCACAAGTGCATATAGTTGCAACAAGCATAAAGAACAAAGTTTTCAATGAAAATATGAACTAGAATAATACAATATAATTCAAATGTGCAACAAGCATGTACGATTCTTTATGCTCAAACTAATTTTTGTTGCATATCAACCATAGAAAACAAGACTATAGAGTACTAAATACCTTGACAACTCAATGATTCAACTCATAGGCACTCACAAACACTACCACCATGTCTAGCCACCTCTTGTTTGGTAGACATCAAGAGCTCTTTGAGGCATAGAATGTATCAACTTCCTAACACATCAGGCTCTATATTGTACCAAAATTCTTGGATCTTCTCCCATAAGTCAATTTTACCAGTGGGTTTCCTCTTAGACCTTCTCAGACAACAACCTACTTCATTCCAAAGATGTTCTATTGGATTGAGGTCAGGTGATTGTGGAGGGTGTCTAATAAGTTGAAATTTTTGAGCATGCAACCAATCTACAACAATGTGATGTTGAAAAATAACCTCATCCTCTTCTAAACCTTGCATCTCTGTAGTGTCCATAAATTCCGTCTCTAAAATGTTGTGATACATAGAAGAAGAAGAAGAAGAAAAAGAAGAAGAAGAAGAAGAAGAAGAACGCCGGTCTCCTAAGGAGGCCGGCGTGAATAAAGTGTCTGTTCATTCCACTCCTAAGACCATGCCCATAGGGCAAGAAATTAGTAAGCTGGAACTACTTCCCTCTCAAACCATTATGTTTCCTCTCAAACCATTGTGATACATACATATTTATCCATCTTCCCTTTGATCAGATGAAGCTTGTCAGCTCCTTCTCAACTCATACAACCTCAAACCATTATGTTTCCTCTTCCATGTTTGGTTATAGATTCCAGATGCTGATCTAAAAGATATTCTCCACTCTTCCTCCAACATTACTGACGCCCATCTGAGCCAGAAGATTGAATTTGGATTCATCAAAGAAAATGACATGATCCCAAAACTCCCAATTTGCATGCTTGCACTTCTTGGCCACTGCAAACGACGTGCTCGATGTTTCTTTATCAAAAGTGGATTTTTGGTCTTCATACATGCTCTCAACCCTTGCCTTCAAAGACTCCTCTTAACTATATCATCACTCAATCGCATGCCCTCAGATTGTAACATTCTTTCTATAGTTGTTGTATTTGTGTTTCGATAATTTAATCTCCTCACAATGTCACAATCATCACGTTCATCAAGAATTATAGGTCTACCAGGTGAAGTTTTATCTGTTAGGCTCTTTCTCTCACAAAACCTTTGCACTATATAAGAAAAAGTGCTTTGAGAAATGCCCAAAATTGCAGAAATCTGGCCATATTAGTTGCCTCGCTTATACATCTCAAGAACTGCCCTATGTTGATTCTCAAACCTTCTAGGAGTCATAACATATCACCTAAGGCCTCTCCAAATCTTACAAAAAAAAACCACAACTAAAAGTCTCACAAGTGCACTTGTAATGAGAAGATAGTGGTGGGTACAACTTATCTACATATTAAGTTACGCACACCCCTTCCTTATTTTTGCATGTAAAATCTCTACAAGTGGCAAATTTTGAGGGAGTCAATATGAATTAGGTGCGATGTGGTGTACTAAGTAAAGCTGGCCCAAAGTATCTCTTATCAACCCACAAACTACGCTATAGTCAACACCTATTTCAGGGATGCCTCACTGTCCAAATACTTTTTCTCGCCACTGTAGGTATACCATAGAGAAGGGGTTGCGTGAGTAAGTGTTGGCGAGGGGAAATTTTAGAGGTTGCCTAGAGAGTGTTAATACCTCAGAATTGGCTTATTGGTCTCTTGCATTTGCACCCAATTACTAAGGGGTGTTTCACATTCAAACCAGAAACCAAACTTCATCAAAGACCATACTATGTCAAGAGGCCGAGTTTTGGAGTTGAAAAACAATAATATATGCGATTTGTAGAATTTGGGACTTTGTAGTGTGAAGCCGCATGGGCCAAGTTGAGAGGCGGTGAACCATAACATTTGGCAAATTCCAAGTCAATATTTAGTCTTTTGCCAAAGACATCAAGAAAATGGTCAAAATGCATCACTCAAAAAAATTCCAATACAAGCACGAATCTTGTGATTACATTAATAAATATTATGTGGTGCATAGTTTAGAATAGTGTCAGTTCAATTTTCTTTAATTTGTTTTCAAATTTTATTAATTGTGCTACAGTAACTTGGCATTTGCATGTTTAAATTGAGTTTAAATAGGGTCTTTTTAGCAATTGATGTTTCAGTTCAAGCTTTTGGTTTGGGTTTTGCCTAAGGGTGATGTATTTGGAAAATTCCGTGCTATTCTTTTCCTTTTCCTATATGCACTTTTGTTTTATAAAGGCCCTCAAAATTTTATTTATTGCTTTTGTTTTGTTGTAGGGATCTAGAATCAGTGTTGTTGGAGAGCAGGTGATGCCTCACATTAGTTGGGAGTCAGGGATCTATCCTCTTAGGTGATAGACAGTATTTGAAGTTTGATGATTCTCCTAAAAATTTGAGCTATGAGCTTTTTGCGGAGAGAATTGGTCCGGATTATGTCATGTTCATGTTACAGAAATCTCCATTGGGGTTAGCGGACCTCTCTATTGCTAAAGACAGTGAGAGTACGATTCTTTGTATGAAAGAACCTGGGCATGACACAAAAGATGTTAAAGATTGGGCAAAACTCTAAGTGTTGTTTTGGTAAGGTCTTTTTTGGTAAAACTATATACTAATCTACATAGGGCTACACATTATATCTTGGTTAATAAGTGGTTTGTGTACATTGACATGTTTTGTGTGTAATTGGAGATTATGCAGGCCAAGAATGGTAAGGGGCTAGCATCATTGTCAAATTTGCAGGTGAAGGCTTTTAGGAGGAATTCTTACAAGGATTGGACAATTTATCATCAATTCCACTCTGAGATTCTTGTTGTCAGCGACATTTTAAAGAGCATGCAATTGCGGCTGACTTACTTTTTATACAAGGAGTCTAATCAAGTAGCCATGAAGTGTCCTCCATTTGAGGATGATGTTGGCCAAGTGTCATATGCAATATTAATCTGGCATCATTTTTGGAAGGAGAAGAAAAACAATTGGATGGTGGTTGCTTACAAAAAAGATTGGGTTGAGTTTTAATTGTACAACTCAGAAATAGGGTACATTGAAGACCTGAAGTCCAAGGGATATATTTTGGATTTGGTTGATGACTGTAGAGCCAAAATATTAAAAAATGAATTTTTTTTCTTTAAAAAGTAGCTTAAAGGGTTTGAAATAGTTTTAGAAGTGGATAGTTAGTGATAAAAATTAAAGGAAACTTTCAAAATAAATTGAATGCATAAAATAGCTTAAAGGAAATAATGTTAGTGTGAAAGAAATTAAGGAAAAGACTTAATGGAATAGTCACACCTTCTAATTAATTGAAAAGGTTTATGGAAGGATGGAAGTGAAAGGAAAAAACCTCTTAGGAAATAATGTGACTCTTCATAATTTTAGCTTAAGTGGAGTAGGAATTCATTTTTGAATTCACCACATTAAAGAAGCAATTGTGAGTCCTAGCTTGGAGTTAGTAAAGAATTTCTTTCAAATGGTTGTAAGATTATTGAATTAATAAATATTATTGTGTAAATTTTGTTGATTTTAATTGATAAAGTAAACTTTGCACATGTGACTTGTGAAAGTAAGTCTTAACAATTCAAAAAGTAGAAATTGTTTAATTGTGATACCTTAAATTGTTAAGCAATTTAAGAAGATTTAATGTTGAACTTATAGAATAAATATTAGAAGATAATAAAGTGAACTCAAAAATTGAACACATTTGTTCTTAAAGATTCTTAGGAAAACATATAAATTGAATTTAAGAATTCTTGTAATGAAGTGGATTACTTAAAACTTAAGAATTAATTGCATTAAGGTGAGTAGAATTCTTTTTAAAAGAATGCAATTACTTAAAGTTTAAGAATAATCAATAGTATATTTGCTTGGAAGTAAATGGGTTAGTATAAGGAATTCAAGGAGAATTATTTTTTAATTAACTTCTAACAAGTGGAATTGTTTAAGTTAATGTGTTTGATTGTGGAATCCACTTAGAGCTTGAAATTTAGCAGCGGATGGATGTGGTTAAAGAAAGGAGCATTAATTGCTTGAGGTAATTAATGAATTAATAATCAACCAAATAATGAAGGAACAAAGCAATGAGCTATAATAATGGACAAGTTCCATTAGCCTAGCAAGGTTTAGTTAGAAGTTGGGCACACACACAAGAAAGACAAAGAGCAAGGCTCTTTATCACAATCACTCTTCATCTTGGGTTAATATTGCAATTTCCAATCCTTTAAAAGTGTAGATTGTGTAACCCAAAAACCTTTAAATGAATGCATTATAGCTTAAGTCTTGTTATAAGAGACATATTTTAAGTCATAATTAGATTAAATTACCTAAACACTAGACGCTAGACCATCCCGGGAAGAATTTAGAATTATATCAAGACTTGTGTTGGTCTTAGGTGTTTTGAAAGTGTGGAATTTTACGGTTTACAATGACACCACGTACGCCTTCAATATTTGGAAGGAAATGGTCTAGTATATAATTGTTTTAAAGCAAGACAGGAATGTGGGTGCTCACATCTTCTATTCAGCCATATGTCAACAAACATCTAAGGTGAGAATTTGCCACCTAGGTTACGGGCCGTATTGGATACGCCCATTTTTTACTTGTCTGCCTGCATTCGAGGAAATCTACATTGGATGATATTAGATCTGATGATTATCCCTCTAAAATCTTTCAAGATTTAAACCTTTGTTTCAAAATGCAATTACACTTTCTCCAGAATGCCTTGGAGGGCGATCTTGGTTATGTATCATCACCTCCTGACAATCATGCTATGCCTCAGCATTATCTTCTTCCTCCATATTTTCCAAGATCAAAATGAAATGAGGTAAATGACTTTTACTGTTACATATTGTCATTGCTCTTTTCTTTTCTCCACATCTTACTTAATACAATGTATGGATGTTTAATGTTGTTTAATGTTGTTTAATGTATGGATGTTTAATGTTGTTTAATGTTACATATTGTCATTGCTTAATGTTGTTCTTCAATGTGGCATTTTCAGATTCAGGACAACATTGAAGTTAGGTGGGTGTTCATTTCTAGACTTGTAGGAAGTGTGTGTTACAACCTTTTTTCCTTTAGATAGCCCCAATAAAATCCATACTTCGGCCGGCAGTGCTTGTTAGTGTAGTAGTTATCAGCCTATTTCATGAACTATCTCTTATTGTTTGTTCATTCATTGACCGTCTCTGAACTAAGCTCATACAATCATTGTTGAGAGTACAATTACACATAACATTGCCCTTTGAACAAATCTCATAATCACACATACACTTACTGTTATCTATGACTAGATCTTTCAGGGGAATATTTTTGTACTAAGTCATCACCATGTTTCAACATCCTTGCATTCATGCTCAGATTTTGAGTTTTGCATGTGATTGATTTGGAATAAGTTGGCTCAGTACGTGTGCATCTGCTAAAAATTGATAATGGCATTTCTCTATGGCAATTTGAAGCGGAGATCAATTGTTGCGAGGGCAAACTAGTGAGTACATTTGAGTTTATTAATTATCAAATTCATCACAACCTTTGTCTTTAAAATAGATCTTTATTTTAAGAGAGAGAAAGTTGTAGAAAATCATTCCATGAAGTGTAGAGAGAATATTTGATTTTCATATACGATTTTAGCTTTTAGGTGTGAACAGTCTTACAAAAATTATTTAAAAGTCTTTAGAGCATGAATATTTAGAATGAAAAGTTGTTGAAATTCTTGAAAAGACATGGATAGAAAGAGCTGCAACTGTACGTGAAGGGTTGCAATCCTACATTGGAAGTTGTAATCGTAAGGAAATTGACAATGAAGCCAAAGACTACTTATGGCCATGATTTTGCCATTGTAGCTGCCACACTAATCATAATTATTACAGAGTTTTTTCCATGTGTGTGTCCTAGCTTTAGAAGTCAAGCTAGTAATATTGTGATAGAATGAATCTAAGTAATTTGCATCTAAGATAAAGCAAGATTAACTGCAGATTGTTGCAAAAACTACCTAGTTGTAAGGTAGTGAAAGTGTAACACTTTCTTGATATATTGAACATGATGAATTTCATGTTAAAATTGTCTTTTTGAGAGAAAGGAAAAAAATTGGCGGGTTGTTGGTTAATGGAAGTGAATGCAATGATAACTTGACCTTTTTTGACCATGTCATGAACAAAGTTGAGGTGAATTTCAAAGTGCTTTGACTTGGAGTGAAACTGCGGGTTTTCCAATATCTTTTTGGCGCTTTGATTATCACACATAATTTTGGTGGGTCCTTGTTTGTCAAAACCA
Source organism: Bryoerythrophyllum caledonicum (assembly GCA_963971425.1). Taxonomy (NCBI): domain Eukaryota; kingdom Viridiplantae; phylum Streptophyta; class Bryopsida; order Pottiales; family Pottiaceae; genus Bryoerythrophyllum; species Bryoerythrophyllum caledonicum. Next base: position 17,520,380 of record OZ020525.1, on the reverse strand, counting down.
AATTCGTGAAATGTATTGCAAATTCAAACGGCTTCATTGGTGGTTTCCACAAGGGATCGGAATTCCAATTCAATGGATGATATGACAATGCATGTATGTTTCTTTGTATACCATATGATAGGAGAATTGTTGAGGGAGAAAATGTAAGCCCCAGTGGATTTTCGTTGATTAAGGTCACCCCTTCCAATCAACATCGCTGTATCCTATAAAATTGAGGCAATTGGATAGAGGATAAAAAATGCCTTGGCTAGTGGTACGGCGTGGATACTGTAGAACGTGTCTGGCGGCTTGGAAATGAACAAGTTGTGAGGCGGGATCATAGCGAGACAAGAGATTCATGGCAAAAGTAATGTATGGTTGAGTGGTAAGTAGAAAAGATAATTTTCCAATGAGTGGTCAATAAGTAGTTGGGTCAAAATTACGAGTGTCCGTTTGACTTGAAGCTGTAGTGAATCCGGCAAGAAGAGGTGTTTGAGTAGGATTACAGCCCTCCATGCCAAAGTCTTCGAGGATGCTCTCGGTGTACATACCTTGGTGAATGAGGATATACCAGTTTTGGTGAAAACATATTCAATGCCAAGGTATTTTGCTAGAAGATTGAGATATGACATGTGGAAATGTTCAAGTAATTTCTTGCAAAGCCAAGCTACCTTTCTTGTGTGGCTTCCTGTCAAAATGATGTTGTCAACATAAAGAAGAAGTATAACAATTAAATTGCCTTCTTGTAAATAATGAAGAATTTTGTCGGCATAGGATAGTTTAAGTCCTTGTTCCCAGAGCCACCAATTGACCTTTCTGTTCCAATTGCGGGCAAATTCTGTAGAGCAAACAATGGAATTCACAATCAAGGTGTTCTTGTCCTTTTGCAGTGAACCCAGGGGGTTGTTGTATACATACTTGTTATTTTAGATGACTATTCAAATAGGCAGTTTCATCGTCTAGATGATGCATTTCCCAACCAAAATTCCTAAAAAGTGCAGTAATTACCTTGACGGTGTTGTACTTGGCGACAGAGGCAAAAGTATCGAAATAATCGATTCCTTCTTGTTGTTGAAATCCACGTGCGACAAGGCGAGCCTTGTAGCGTTGCAAGGTTGTGTCTACCGCACGTTTGAGTTTAAAAATCCATTTTGAAGAGTTTGCTTTGTGCCCCAAAGGGACATAAGTTAGTGTTCAAGTCTTGTTGGCTTGCAGACTATCAATTTCTTCCTTCATGGCATTAATCTAGTGGGGGTTGTCGAGGGTGTCTTTTATAATTGATGTCTGAATCCTCAATATGTCCAACAAAGCCTTCAAGACGTGTAGAATGGCGTTTGATATGGTTGGATCGGCGAAGTGGAACATGATGATTTATAGGTGGAGGTGGTTTGAAGGCAGTTTGAAAGAGCGACGGATTTTCTAGTGGGGTTTTGGTTTCGTCTTCTATCTTAGTGATATATGGTGTTGGCAACCTGGGAGATGGACTAGGATGAGATGATACAATAGGTTGCGATAGAACTGGTGATGACTCCGTGGAGATAACTTGGGGGGTTTGGAAAGTGGGTAGAGTTAATCGGAGTTGATCGAGTGTAAGTGTTGGTGTCGTGGGTGTATGGGTAGTCCTTGTCTAGTTTGATGTCTCTAGATATGATGTTACTATTGGTTTTTGGACAATAACACCTATACCCTTTGGTGGATTCATCGAGCCCTAATAAAATACAATTATTGGTCTTGGAAGAAAATTTGTGATGTTTTTCCTTGGGAACATGTACAAAGATCCGTGTCCTGAAAATCCTTGACTGTGATATGTCAGGTTTGTGCCTGGAAAAGGCTTCTTTGGGTATCATGTGTGATAATGATTGAGTGGGGAGTTGGTTCAGTATGTAAGTCGCGTTTTTCACTGCTTGAGACCATAACTGTGCAGGAAGTGAATGTTGAAAACACAAACATCCTGCCATTTCTACAATGGATCGTTTATTTTGCTGTGCAACACCGTTGCTCTACGGTGTATAAGTTTGAGTAAATTGGTGATGGATACTTAAATAGGAGAGCAATTTATCGAAGGTGCTTGACATGTACTTCGTGCGATTGTGTGTTTAAAAAGTAAGAACACGCTTGCTAGTCATATTCTCCATACAATTTTTGAATCTCTTAAATTCATCAATAACTTGGTCTTTGGTCTTGATAAGTGAGACCCATAATCTTTGGCTAAAATTGTCTTGAAGGTGATAAAATAAAAGGGCGCCTTTGATAGATGGCCGTTTAAACGGTCCGCAAATTTTATTGTGAATGAGAACATTCTTGAATTGCTTGAATTTTCTCTTGAGAGGGTAACATTAACATTGCCTTTTCCTTCCATTCTTTGCGGTTCACCCTCCGCGGCTATTATAGGACTAGAACTAGTGCATGCTTGCTTGTTATGGAATAAGTTCATGTCCCCGGTAACATGATGTGATGCATTCGAGTAAAATATCCATGTGGGTGTGGTTTGTGCCGTGGAGATATTTGCCTTGCAAATATTCATCTCATACAGATAACTTTCTAATACTCTCTGTGCTCTATGCTCACTACTAGTGCCATTGTTGGAGTTATGGTGGCGTTCTTTACCTTTAGTTAGAGAGTGAGCTTGATGCTTAGGTCGTTGAGTCTTAAGTCTGCCTTTAAGAGCTTTGACTTCACTAATCGCTTTCTTAAGCTGACAATTACAAACATAGTGTCCCGCTTTGCCATAGTAGTGACATTTGGCAGCTTCCTTGAATGATGGGTTGTCCTCGGTGTCTTCCGATCCTCCTCGAGAATAATGTGGCCCTCAACAATCTTTCTTGCCGTCGCCCCAAGCTCTTTTTGTCCGTTGGCCTACGGCGTATTTGCTGACGGCTTGCGTGCCTCGCTAACTTTTCTCTTGTCTGGCAACTTGCCCACGCCGGTTGTCGTCTCCGCCGCCTTGGTTACCCCTGTTGCTTCGGGCTCGCTCCTGGTGCTCCTTGGGCCTGCTTCCAAGTTCCACCTTCTCCTCGCCTTTGATGTCCGTCGTCGCTACTGCCTTTTTTTCTTGAGTTGTCTTGCTACTCCTTGTAAATAGTGCCACCGCGTCACAGTCTTTGTTTGCATTGACTCTCAATTTTCAGCTGCATCTCCCAGTCAAGGAGTCTAGACTCCATTTGAAGAAATGAAGGTAGTTTGTCCCTCCTAGTATGTGTCCTCCAGAATAGCTTGTATTCAGGTGGCAAAGAATTGAGTAGCAACAATGTAGACAGATCTTCAGGGATCTCTACTTCCATACCTTTGAGTTGATCTACGGTTTCCTTCACTTTGGGGATGTATTGATCCATGCTTGTAGCCTCCTTTTTGCGCGACAATACTAGTTTCTTCAGTAGTATTAATCTTCGTGATCATGATTTAAACTGGTAACAGTTGCTGAATGCTTTCCATAGGAGGTATGGATCGTCAAAACAACATACAACATGCACTACAAAGTCTCTCATTGTGTTTGTTATTGCCTGCAATGCTACTCTCCTTCCTTCTTTCTCTTCCTCACTTGCAGTCCTAGATGTTTGTGTGTCGCAATATACCCATACTGCGTGTCTCTTTAAGATGCATTTTAACCTAAACGTCAAAACCTGGTAGTTTGTGACACCATCAACCCTACTGCTTTCTAGTATTGAGATCTCTATCTCTCTTCTGCCTAATTGTGGAGTGACATGAGGTCTGGAAATGTCCCGTCGCAGCGGTGATGACTGACCAGCCATCTCACTACTTTTGTTGGCAGTTGCCATCCTAAATGGGATCTAAAGATCTACTCTCTAAATGCTAATCACTAGATGGTGAGGGTCAGAATTCACACTCTGATATCATGTCGGATCTGGTAATCAAGAGAAGATACATTAAAGAGGGAACATAGCTCATTTATACATTGCTTAAAACTAATCCTAATCTCAACTAATGATAACAGTGTACATGAGGGTTTCTATACATCAATACATGACAAGTCAAGTTGTGAACATAGTCCATAGAATAGAGACCAAATCGCTTTGACAGCCCATTGCCCATTCAAAGTTGTCGAGAAGGGACCATATGAAATAACCTCGCACAACACATCCGTCTTTGTAAAGAATGCAAAAGCAGAAAGTGAGAGCTCATAGGACAGGTATCACAAGCAAAATCCTAAATAATTATTGTGTTTCACATTTGTGATGGATATAAGATCAGAAGAGAAGATAGAGTTTAGACGACGCAACCCTTGTGAACTACTACATCCCTTGTTTTGTAGCAGCTTATGTCAACTTTATACATATTATTCCTATGATCATATGTTCAGAGGTTTATACATGATTGTTGCATTTACATACAATATACCTAGCCAAGGTCATACTTAATGCGATAGGCATCCTTGAGGACAACTTCCAAGGGAATCGCCGGACCATTATTCTCATCTACAGGTTCTCAAAAGAAACTTGTAAGTTTAGTAACGCTAGAGATATTCATTATATTGCCAGTTTCTTGCAATTAAAAAGTACTTTATTTATATCAAGTGCTTATCAAAATAGAGAAACTGCCATTTGGGCACATGCCCAATATAGGTGTTTAAAAAGATTGTCTCGGTCTCATTTTAGTCGCCCCTCTCAAATGAACTTTCCGACAGCATGTGTTTTGTGCCATTGTTGCTCTTGAAAACTTGGTCCACTAATATCATATCTATCCAGAGTGAGTGAACTTGATCCAAAAGAATTTGAAAGTCTATGTTGTCATAATTTGTCCTTTTATGAAACAAAGAGAATTGTCTTAATTCCAGACAAATAGAAAAAGGATAATAATGGACAAGCAAATTATCAATGATGCTTAGGGCCAAAACTTTCACCGTGTATGTAAATGACATTAGTCTTTAAAGACATGAATGTAGAATGCACGGAAAATACACTTCCAACGGTTTATTCAATTACAAAGTATCATTTCAAATAGTTTTAGAACTATGTCTTAATTGGCATAATATCTTAGTTCTTTTTTTACCTTTTTTCCCTACAGCTATTGAAAATGATTAAGTGTAAGTTCTTGCATGGATAAATTACCTCAAAACTTAAAAGTAATACATTGTTTTATGTAATTTTTGAGTGCACAAACTATTCCTAAGGAATTTTGAAGGGACTCATGTATCCTGAATATTTAAAATCCATGTGAAAAGGGATCAAAATGCCATCATTATACTAAAAAAGAAAAAGTTTTTTTAATTTAAAAAAGAAATAAATAGGGAGGAAAATTGGATGGATTTGGAAGACACTGCTAAGAACCGTTAAGTATGTCAGTTTACATTTTGACATATGTCCAAATTTGTACACATTGGACCTAGGTTTGGACAAATGTCCAAGTTTGAATGGAAATATGAGTCGGGACACGGACAAGTCGAGGAGAGAAAGGGGAGGGGGGAAGGAGGGGGTTTTGGATATTTTTTGAATCAAACGTATTTTGAATTGAGTAATTCTTTTCTTCTAATTTCTTTGAGGCAATTTTGACGTCATGGAGTGAGAAGAGATCTACCTCAAAATTGAATATGAGTTTCCATGTTTTAGTTGTTGAGCCTTGGTCAAGGCTTGCAATGGGCAAGGGTCGCAAATTCACATTGCAGAAGCAAGAAGAGATTATTTCTCATCACGAGGGGGTAGTGGCTGCAGGTCACAAGATTACAAACAAGGCTTTGAGTTAGTGGGCAAATGCTAAGTTCAATGCTATAGCTTCTGAGATGACTATTGGTAGACTGTTGAAACGGAAGGGATCGATTACTAGGGTCATTGGTGTGGGTGATTTGAAGTGCATGAAAAAGGCTCAATGTCCAGAAGTTGAAGGAGCTACTTAAATTCACTTCGTTCACTAGAATGCAGGAGAAGGGGATTATTTTTTCTGATGGTCTTGTGATAGCTGCAGCAAAGAGATTATATGCATAGTTACAAAAAGATGCAAGTGAAAAGGAGTTTTAATTTTTGAATGGGTGGATAGAGAAGTTCAAGAAGAGATTTCAAATTAATGGTTATATTTGCCATGAAGAAAATGCTACAACGAATAGTTCACAAGCGGTTTTGAAGCAAATGAAGGATATTAAGGCCATAATATCTCAGTACCACATTGCTGATGTTTTTGACATAGACGAGATTGGTCTCTTTTACAGGTTAGAACCAAATTGTACTTTAGCTACGAAGCAAGTATCTGGAAAGAAGAAGCAGAAGGAGTGTATTATGATGGCATTGACTACAAATGATGGTAGAAGCATTTGCCTTCCTCCATTGATTATAAATCAATATCCAAAGCCTCGAGCTTTCACATTCAGGCACATTCAAAATCCAGAGAACTTGGATATTATGTTGGCCCCTAATAAGAAAGCATGGATGACTACAAAGATTTATGAGCGGTTCACATCAAATTTCAAGAAGAAGATGGTGATGGCAAGGAATGAGAAAGTACTCTTATTTGTTGATAATATTTTTGGACATCAAGTACCAAATGTAGGTTCACGGTTCAGGGTGACACAAATATTATTTTTACCTCCAAATACCACCAGTCACTTTCAATCTATGGATGCAGGCACTATTGCATCATTCAAAACCCATTACCAGAAGTTGGTGATTCGGCATAAAAGACTGTACCATAGCAGAGAAAGATTTTGCAACTGATGTGTATCAAGTTGTGGTCATGATTGAAGGAGCATGGCATAGTGGAGTTACTATATTAACAATTCAGAATTGTTAGAGGCATATAGGTATTCTTTTGATGTTTTGTAGAAAATGAGAGGGATGAAACTAGGCATCTGAAAGAGGTTGATAAGGTTGGAGCTTTATTGGATGAACTTACATTGTTATCATCTTACACTGAGGAAAATGGCACTATGGAGGCTCAAGTGTTTATCAATTACGAGCTGGAGTTTGATGTGAATCAGCCTTATGAACCTTCTTGATGAGGATATTATAGATTTGCTACCCTCTGAATATTAAGAATGTTATATGGATGAGGTTATGGTAGATGATGATGATATAGTAGAAGAAGACGTAGAACACGCAATTAAGCAATTATGCACTTGGCCTTTTAAAAGTGCACTTAGTAACAATGGCGGCCAATGCGTTGAAAAAACCCAATTTGGTTTTTTTTAATTCTTGTTTTTAGAAATAAAATTTAAGATCTAGGAACAATTTTCCGTATAACCAGAAATGTTAATTTAACAAGCTTTTTTCTGGCATTTTTGACAAATTCAATATGGAACTTGGTTAGAATTTGATGAATATTTGTTTCATATTCAACATTATGTTTTTGGAAAGAAGCTTGTCAAGTACTGTATGCAATTATGTAAACTTGAACACTATACAGTAAATGCCAATCGATATGAATATATTACATATAGAACATGATACATAAGAGGAAGGAAATTAATATAATGCGTATATTCTTGTACTTGGTGATGTAATTAATCAATGGGAAAAACCTCTCGGATTTATTGGTAATTTGTCACCAAACGTCTTACATTACCCTTACAATATACTACTCTTGCACATATCCTACATGCCAATTACCAATTACCATACACTCATTGTAGTATCTTCCTCTACTACATATCATTCAAGGCTGCTTGGAACTGGTAGTTGTCAATTTCTTTGGTTTGCATTGCAATATATTCTGATATGTAAGCCTTAGCGGACCGAAGGATTCAAATCTTGCTTTCAACTTGTGATCCGAATACATTTTGCCTTTTTGTCCGGAAAGCGCGAGTCATCGTTCTTTCTCTATCCATAAAAAATTGCATGCCTCATTCTCTATCCAGCTGTGGGTCCACATGAGGACTCCTAGAATGTATCCATGCAATTTGCATACCGTTGTGCGGTGCGCCTTGTTTTGTCAACATTTTCCCCTCGCATGATGGGCCACTACCAACAAACCTTTATCTAATGACTCCTTTGATTTATCCCATCTTCAATCACCTTCCCTACATAGAACGGTACACCACCTTCAACCTCAGCTCTATCAACGCTTAAGGCTATAAATTGTCCACAATTGTTATCAGATTGTGGATTGAATGGTGGAAAAAGGTCGTGATTAACTTCATCCCCTGCCCCTTCTTCGACTCGTTCCTGAACATGGTTGTGTTCCGGTTGTTGCGCCCCACGCACCGCTTGATTCAATGGTCTCCCTCTATGAAGACCAAAGTATCCGAAACATAGTTATTCAAAACATAGTTATCCAATATATCAAAAAGGAATGCTTTGAAGATTTATAAGTTTTCTGTACTAGAGAAGGTAAAGTTTTTTCCAATCCCTTGCTAGAAAACATTTGACTCTAATTTAGAATTTCAATTCACACAAAAGACAATAATTATTTTCTAGTCAATTCTAAAAGTTTTATTTTTTCCTTTGTGTATGGAAAATCTTAACAACAATAGAGACTTCTAACAAAACTCATAAGCCCCCATTATTAGGTATGAACTAACTTTCAAACCATGATTGCAAATACGATAAATTGGATACCTCCAAAAACCTGTTATGAAGGGCATATGCATATTGAAATTTCAATTAACATAAGTATCCGCTCGAATTAACCCCTAAAATCCTAAGCGTTTTTTCATCAAGAAAACACCCCAAAATTGCCACAACGAAATAGTGGCAAAAACATCAAATTTTGACGTCTCATTTTGGACTTCCAACTGTAAGATCTCAAACCATGCATCTATATAAAGTCACCATACTTTTATGCTGCAATCCACCGCACAGATAGAAACATAGTATTTGAAATTTAGAAAATGGTTAATTTTCTTTCTTGCATTTTGTAGGTCAACAGACTTTGACTTCACTTGGTATCAAATCTTTGCACTACACAAGGTCTAATTTGTTTACAATTGTGTTCAGCATGATGTTGGTTTTATATTCACCAATTTTTAGGCATAGAAACGGAGTGTAGCATATTCAAAACAATTGTGCAAGGAGTGGAAGTTAAAATCTTTTGAAAAATTACGATTACACGTTTTATTTTTTTGTGAACAAAGTATGTTGTAGTATGATAATCCAAACGGATGATAGTAAGGTTTTCACCACATATTCTGGTTAAATTTTAATTTTTAAAAAATTTGAAGATCTCTGGTTTTATGTAGAATATAAGTGCTCAACATGTGTGAAAATGTCTAACTTGGTTTAAAATGTTCCTTTTATACCAAATCCTAGATCTGGAGATCCTAGATCTTGAGACTCCAGATCTGGAAACCCTAATTTATAAAACCCTAATTTTGGCGGTGCCGCCGTTTCCATGTTTGGAAAACTGACCTCAGGGGTGTGCGCACGCGAAGGTGTGCGTACGCGGGGGTGTCTTAGGTGGTTAGGGTTTCAAGTGCGCAAGGATAGTGGTGTCCATGGTGTGTTAGGGTGTTAGGGTTTCGCCATGGGGTGTTAGGTTGTTGCTCCACGCAACGAGGCTGCTCCACCTTGCAACTAGGCTGCTGCACCTCGCAATTGGCTGCTGCTTCTACTCCTCGTGCTAAACCTGCACGACCTAAATCCAAACAACAGCCATGGGCTGTTGCGGCATAGCTGGAGCAGCCGCCCCCTCCCTGCACCAAATCTTCCTCCTCACTTGGTCGTCTTGCTCTCCGCGTGGTCGTCTTGCTCTCCGCGTGGTTGTCTTGCTCTCCACTTGGTCATTCTCCTCGCCGTCCTTGCTTGATCGTCTTCCTCGCCATCCTCACTTGGTCGTCTTCCTTGCCGTCCTCGCCTGTCGTCGACTTCCTCGCCTTCACCCACCTTCCCTCCCTCCTAGCCGCCACCTCACGCCTCCTCAGAACCCTATCTCTCTCTTCTAGTTCTAATCTCACCTCTCCTTCTAACTCGAACCCTCTCTCTCCATCCCCTTGCGCTCGTTGTCTCTCCCTCTCCCTCTAAAACTCCCTGCGTACGCACACCCCTCACGACCTTAGTCCACCACCAGGATACCCGGATGATACCATGCCTTGTTGTGATGATACCCTGCCCGGCAAATCATCTGGAGTTGCTACGGTGTAAGGGAAAAAAAAAAAAAAAAAAAAAAAAAAAGAGTTTTTTTTCCATAGATTTGGGCGAAACGGAAACGCCTATAACTCATTTTTGACAATGCAAAACAGCTTGAATTTTTTTTTTCCTTGTAGATTGACTTTGGAGGTATCATTCACATTTTTTTCAGATTCATTTCATTTTTTCTCTTTTTTCTAAAAATCGTCAAAAGTTGCTGAATTCACCGCAGTGAAGATTTGCAGAAATTCTTCCGATTTCCTAGATTCTAGCTCCAGCACCAAATCTGAATTTGAGTCATTACAATGATATTTTTTGATATTGAGTCCAACTAATGAAATGAAGTTTATGAAGCTTAGTTTCCATTCCAATTTGAAATTTTTTGGCATTTCATCCTCTTTTTTCATCCTCTTTTTTCATCCTATTTTTTCATCCTCATTTTCATCCATTGTGGTTTTCCATCTACTGTTGTTTTCATCCGTTGGTTATCATCCTCTTTTTCTATTTTCATCCCCATCAAGATTTCTATTTTCAACCACCGTACGTATTTCATGTAGGAAACAATTTACGATGTGAATTTTAAGAAAGAAAGTGTTGGATGTTGTCTTTCATTATACAGAGGCGTACACCGTATTGACAATTATATATGTGTTGTGATCATGGTGAAGTTGCTTGCATCTGGCATCCTGGCACTATCGCTTCCAGTCAACGTTATCCTTGGGAGCAATACGGTTGGTGGAGCGCGGTGGAGCGCGGTGGACGCGGCGTCGAAGCTAGTATTGTGGCCATGGAACACGTTATGGGAGTCGTTGTGGGAGTCGTTGTGGGAGTCGTTGCGGGAGTCGTTGCGGGAGTCGTTGCGAGAGTCGCTTCGCCACAGGATGATGAAGACTCTTGAGTCATACCGTACCTAGGCATACATGATGTTTAGGTGACTAGTATAGTGTGATTCATATGTTCGCTTTAGAGATGGAATGTTTAATTATAGTATATGATATTTGTAGTATTCAATATTTATATTCTGTATGTATATATATATATATAATAAATATACAGTGCTAAACCACACACTTTATCATTGTATTGCGTACATTATCATTATATCTCCTAAAACAAATTGTATTTGTAGCACGACACTGAAAATCATCTCATGAAACAAAATGTGTATAAATAGGTTGTATAAATACATGGTCAATGTAATTTTGTACATGGAATAAGAACAAAATGTTATAATCATATATTATGCATAATAATGAAAAGTATTCACTTAATATGTACACATCAAGAAACCAATATTTAATGAAATTGTTACAAAAACATAACAAAGAAGATATAGGGATTTCCTAATTTAATTTTTTTCAAAACACATTTCCGTTCAAAATCTTGTTATTATTGAGCACCAAATAGCGCACTTTGCCAAGTGCATAATTGCTTAATTGCGTGTTGTAGGATTTAATGATGTAGAATGTGCACTTGAGACGTTGAATTTTTTTTGGAGCATCGGATGTTCTTTCACATATCAAAAACGTTCGAGCACTTCAAAATGAAGTTTGGTGTTGGCGTGTGGAGGAATCTCGTCAAACCACGATAGATTCTTTCTTTGAATTAGCGTAGTTGAATTACTATTCATATTTTATTGTACTTTCATCATTTACTTTTTTAAAGGTTATAAAATCATTTTTGAAGTCTTCAAAATGTGATTTTCAATATGTGTTATAAATTTGTTTTTTAAGTTCATAAATGTTATAATCTTACTTTTTAAATATTGTAAATGTTATTTTTGATATGTGTTATTTTCAATAAGTGTTATGATTTTTTCCGCTCCCGACCATTAACATTTAAAGAGGGTTGATTGTAATTGGAACTAATCTAGAAGTAGGGAACAAGGACATGTGGACAATGGCTCCAAATAACAAAAACACATTTCCATAAATTCTCAAGTTACAAATTGAGGCAAGGAATGGGCAAATTGTGGTGGGCAGTTGCAGATTGCAGTGTGATTAGTTAACAAAGTCTAGGATTGGTCAAACCTCAAATCCAAAACCCTAAAAAATGTAATCTAAACTTAAACCTAAACCCTCAAGTTACTCAAGAAATTATGTTTTACCCTTTACCCTACACTTTATATCCTAGTATTCTTTATCTTTTATCTAATCATCGTAAGCATGATATGAGTTCCTTGTGCACCAATTTCTTGAGGTAGGAAAAGGGTGTAGCACATTTTAAAACAATTGTGTAAGCAGTGGATGCTCAAAAATTGCTGATGTATGTTTTATTTTTTTGTGAACTAAATTTATTTTAGAATGATAATCCAAACAATCAATCAGAAGGTTCACACCATAGATTGTTGTGGGAAAAGTAAAAATTTTAAAAGATGAAATTCTCTAACGTAGGACAATCCAAAACCGACGGGCAACTCAGAGAAGAAATGTAGCATGTCTTTACATGACTTATGCATTGACCAAAGAATTTATAAGTGATGTGATGACCCTCTACATTTCCTCCTTGAAATGTAGAAAGGGTATAGAAAGGAACAGTATTAGGTCGCCTGTCGATTTTGGAATGTCCTACCTTATTTGGTGTAATAAACCCTTAACCACTGATATAGGGCAACCAACTCTAGGCCAATCAAACTGCTATAATTGCTCAACCTTTCGACTAAGCTTGGTCCGTAGTGTATAAGGCCCCGGACATGAGACAAAAGGAGACACTTCTTTTCACTTTTAGGGAAACTCAAATGTATTTGGTGTTCTAGACCCTTAATAACCTCTAAGAACCAAGTGTCCACTTGAGAGACAAATGTTTTCACTTTGACTACAATTGTCTATAAACCCATACAGTAAAAATCACAAAAAAATTAAGTTTAGAAGAAGATCCTACAGTTACATTCTCAATTAAATTCCAAATAAATGAAAGTCTTATATAATCCTAAGGTTACATTCTCAAAAAGTTCATCATAGCACTTTTAACCCTTAAACATCAAAAGGTGCCACTGGTGACCACAATGTTCTACATGTATGGTATCGTATTCGAACATGATAAGGTATAGATATTGAGACGACCTCCAAATGAAAGAAGTTAGTTGAAGAATCTCCCATCAAAAGGTGTAAATCTTGCAAACATACTCACTGGTGGATCAAACAGACACTTTATTCACGCCAATCCCCCCTTTCGGAGACTAGAGTGTAAGTTGGCCAGGGCGAATTGACCCCCTCACTGGGACTTACCCGAGGGGGCCACGAGGTGGTGGGGCCCTATTTTGTTTTTGGATGGGGACCTATTTATAGCTCGGGGGTCCCCAGAGGTATACAATCCCCGTAGGCATCAAATTTGTCCCAAAAAAATCCAAAAAAAGCCTCTGGACCCCCCCCCCAAATAAGAGGGCCAGAAAAATGACCCCATGCAGTTAAGACGGGGCCCACCTTGGGTAAATCCCAGCGAGGGAGTCAATTCACTAAACTCTCACACAATTTCTGTATCCTACAGAGGAAAAAACGTGCCTGTTTATACGGATCCCGACTGACGTTTAAGGATTAAATCAATGGAATAGAGACGAGTCCTCTAAAATGCCTGGAGAACGCTGGTGCAGCGCAATCAGCAGATGGGCCCTACAGTCTCACATAATGCGACACTTTAGTTTGTGGCTTCTAAATCTGCGGATTCAACTACAGTTGTACATATGCTCATAGGTCCAAAGTTGGAAAGGTGCGTGCCATGCTCCATAATGCCATGACAACACCACTAAATTATTGTTTCTGCACACTCGCCAGCAAGCTGCAATCTGGCTTCGTGACCGGCTGGCCGGTACACGCGACAGTCCAACGCCGAGCTTACAGTCACAGACAGCGTCTACACGTACACTGACCTTGACAGTGCCTGATCTCTGTCCACTGCCTCACAGAGATCAGGCTCTAGTAATATTTGCAGTGCTCGCTAGAGCTTACAGATCTAGTTGTTCCGTGCTAGCAGCGCCATGAAGGCCCTCATTCTCGTCGGTGGGTTCGGCACCCGGCTGCGGCCGCTCACCTTGAGCGTGCCCAAGCCTCTGGTGGATTTCGCCAACAAGCCTATGATCTTGCATCAGGTGAGCCCTTGTTCTGGACAGCGTACCGGATCCGTGAGCAGGAGGTGAAAGTATTGGGTGGATTTTGGTACGAATTCCAGATGTGGAGCCTCGGTTGTGCGGATCGTGGTTTGAGAATGTACCAAGTTCAAAGACGGATTGTCTGAGAACGAGTGGTGTTCTTTCTTGATGAGGGTTGTGATGGAGTGCGGTGATTCTGTGATGCAGATCGAAGCCTTGAAAGCGGTGGGAGTCGATGAGGTTGTCTTGGCCATTAACTACCAGCCTGAGGTACTGCTCAATAACTTTTCTAGCGAGGGTTGGCAAGTTAATCGCACGGTTAATGCACTTCAGAGACCCATTGGATCACTCTTCTTGGGAGGGCACGGATCTGTGTTTCGATTAAAAACTTTCAATCTAGGGCCTTCGAGAGGGAAAGCACGTTCTTTGCTGTCGACGTAGAGATCCTCTCGAGAGGACATTTCCCTTGTTAGCCTACCTTCTGGAAACAGGCAGCTAAGATCGATGTGTGTGATCATGTCTGGCAGGTGATGATGAACTTTCTGAAGGATTTTGAGAAGAGCCTGGGCATCAAAATCACGTGCTCGCAGGAAACCGAGCCCCTGGGCACCGCCGGCCCGCTCGCCCTGGCACGCGCCAGCCTCGACGACGGCTCCGGCGACGCCTTCTTCGTCCTCAACGCCGACGTCATCAGCGAGTACCCCTTGCAAGAAATGCTCAAATTCCACCACAGCCACGGCGGCGAGGCTACCATCATGGTCACCAAGGTAACAATCCCACCTCTCCTTAAAAGATCACAAAGGTAGCTGATCCCACCTTAATAAGCTCTTCCACGTTAGCTTTTGTGCAAATTAGCATAATCAGTAGAAGAAGCCGATTGTCACAATATTTTCTGTGCGTGTCGATCATGTTCTGGAGTTGTCCGTTGTTGGAAAGTGTAACACTTGAACTTTATTCTGCAGATTGAGGTGCTTCTCTCCAGTTCGAGAGGATAAATGATTAGAGTTATGATAGCTCCACCTTACCTGATCAACCTTTTCGTCCCTAACCATGCATCATTCGATCTCCTGGATCAGGTGGAGGAGCCATCCAAGTACGGAGTGGTTGTGACGGACGAGTCCACCGGGCTGGTCCAGCACTTCGTGGAGAAGCCACAGCACTTCGTGGGCAACAAAATCAACGCAGGAATCTATCTCCTCAGTCCCAAGACTCTCGACAGGATCGAGCTCCGCCCAACCTCCATCGAGAAGGAGGTAACACCATTCGACATCCATCGGAACTCATCTAGAGATCAATCCGCCAAGTCTCTCACTAGCTTAACTCCTGATTTCTTGGTTTACAGGTGTTTCCAAGAATCGCCGAGGAGAAGAATCTGTACGCCATGGTGCTGCCGGGGTTCTGGATGGACATCGGGCAGCCGCGGGACTACAACACAGGCCTGCGCCTGTACCTGGACTCGCTCCGGAAGCGGGATCCGGAGCGGCTTGCCCACGGACCGCTCTACCTGGGCAACGTGCTGGTGGACGCTAGCGCGGAGATCGGCGAGGGGTGTTTGATCGGGCCCGATGTGTCGGTGGGGCCTGGGTGTGTGATCGAGGCGGGCGTGCGGCTCGCGAGGTGCACTGTGATGCGGGGAGTGCGCGTGAAGAAGCATGCGTGTGTGTTTGGGAGCATCATTGGGTGGCACTGCATCATTGGGCAGTGGGCCAGGATCGAGAATATGACCGTGTTAGGGGAGGATGTGCGCGTGTCGGACGAGGTGCACAGTAATGGCGGGGTGGTGTTGCCGCACAAAGAAATCAAAACGTCCATCCTCATACCCCAAATTGTCATGTGATCACACCTTTCTCCATCCCACTTCGACCTCTGGATGCTGTGGCTGATCCATTCAATTGACATGAACCTGATCACGTGGTTTGCATCAGCTCAAGCAGACAACACTGTCGGAATTTAGATATCTAAAATAGATGTGTTTACCTCAGTGATGGTAGTGGAGCATTAGCTAACTAATCGACCACTTCTAGAGATTTGGACCAGGGAAGATAGTGGTCTTATTTTTGGATACATGAATAGGTAACATTTACCTGTCCTAGTACACAAGTTACTTGACGATATAGAGAAGTTGACTTCTGGACCAATTTTTTATACATCAATCATCACTCACTTTTCTCGACATGAATCCCACCATCCTGCTACTGTCACTACAGATGTCCTTTCATAGAGAACGCCAATCAGGTATCAATTGTGTATCCAGCTAGTCTAAAAACGATTGAAAAACCAAGTGTGACAACTGCTAGTGAATTTGTTTACCTCATCGTCTGCCGAAACCACAATTTCGATTCGTAGCAACAAGACGCTGGGTGCAACCACCGGAAACGAAAAGGTAATCTTTACAAGCGGTGTGTCCTAGAGGCTGATGTGCAGGCGGAAGACAGGCAGGATGATTTCGACCTTGCACTGCCACAGCGCCCGGCAAATCTCGGCGAACGAGGGGCGATCCATCGGGTTGGTGGCCCAGCACTGTTCGATGAGGGCCTTCAAGGTGGGTGACATCTCCACGCCTTCTAATGGCGGCCTCACGCCCGCCACGATGCTCTTGTAGATCCTAGTGTTGGGCACGCCTTCAAATGGCAGCTTGCCGGTCAGAATCTCGAAGCACGTGATGGCGAAGCTGTAGACGTCCGCCCGCCATGTGTAGTGGTGCGCGGCGTCTAGATCCGAGGCGTTGAAAACCTCCGGCGCCCTCCAGGGCGTCGTGCCCACCATCATGCTCATGGCCTTGGACGTGTTGATAACGCGCTTGGCGATGCCGAAGTCGGCGAGCTTGGCGAGGTAGAATTCCTCGGTGTGGAGGAGCGAGGCCAGGTCGGGGAAGCGTCGGTAGGCGGAGCTCAGGGAGCGGCGCACGCGGCGACAGCGGTTGAGGAGAACGTTCTTGGCCTTGAGGTCGCGGTGCAGGATGTTGTGGTCCTGGAGGTAGCGCATGCCCTCCGCGATCTGGAGCATGATGTCGATGGCGACGATGAGCGGGAAGGGGCTGAGGCCTGGTCCTGGTTCCGGGCACCGTTTGGTGATCACCGTGAGGAGGTCGTGCTCCATGAGCTCCATGGCGAGCAGCCCGCTCTCGATCTTGGATTCGAACGCGCAACCGACCATTCGCACCACGAATGGATGCTGCACGGTTGCCAATATCGCGGCTTCTTCTTGGAACCTCTTTCGGGAAAGGCCTGGCGATTTCACGGTCTTGACGGCCACCTTCTGCCCGAACCACTTGTACTCCGCCACCATGCCGGACGCCCCGGAGTCAATGTAGTGCGAGAAATTCAGGGTCGAGAATGCGATCTCGAAGGTCCAGGGGAGGCTGTTCGCGTTCGGGATTGGCCCGTTGAGCTTCTGGCTCAGGAAGCTGGCGATGCCGTGCGTGTTGAATTCCGGGCGGTTGAACACGGAGAATCCCTTGACTGGCTTCTCCGCGAGCTCGGCGAGGCGCTGGATGAGAGTTTCTACATCTCTCGCCTCCAGGTCGCGCATGACGGTGAGGAGAGCGCCCCGGGCCTCCTGCCTGTGCACGGGCTTGCCGTCGATCTCGAGGACCATCCGGGACTGCTCGTCGTAGTCGGACCACTTAAACACCACGTCCAAGAGCGTGGACTCACCCTCCAGCAGCTGCCCGAGCGCGTGGAACGCGAGTTCCACAATGTCCATGCTCCACTCGCTGGCACGGATCACGAGCGAGAAAGGGGACCAGCGCGCTATGGCGAACTTGGGCGGCGCATTCGCGAGCTCCAGCGCGGTGATCCACCACTTGTCGCTGCAGCACATGGTGAGCAGGTCCACGACCGCCTGCAGCTGCCGCGCCAGCTCCGAGAGCGACTCGATGCAGAACGCGACACTCTTGAAGATTCTCTGTCTCCTGCTCACCTCGTACTCCTCCACTTCGAGGTTCTTCACCACGTTGAGGATGTTTTTGTAACGCTGCAGGCGCTCGGTCGCGGAGGGGAGCAGCGTCGCGACGATAAACTCGCACTGGAGGTTAAAGATTTGGAACCCGGTGGATTGGAGCTGCGTGCACTCCAGAGTGAGACCCTCGCAGCCCGCCAGCGACGCGTCCAGCGACTCCGTCATGACGTCAAACCGGGTCTCGGAGAAATCCAAGGGCATCCCCGCGTCCACCATGTCGATCCTGGCGCGTACGACCGCGAGCTGGTCCTCGATGAGGTCGCGGCCGCCATAATCCTCAGGGTAATCCAGAAACTCCTCCAGCCCACGTGAGTAATCCTCCAGCATGCGCTTCAGCATGTCACGCTCCTGCCACTTGAGCGCGCCGTTGGGCTCCCTCAGATTCGCCTCCTCCATCGCCGCCAACGCGGCCTGGTACTCCTCGATGCGCTTCTTCACCGTGCGCAGGCGCGGGTGCCGGATGTCTTCCGGCCCGTCCTCGAGTTTCCGGCTGTTGAGCACCGTCAGGTCCTGCAGGTAGTCCTTGAGCATCCGCACCGCCACGCCGCGGTGGTAGTACGCCAGCGGCCCCGAGCCCACCGATCGCATGGAGCGGAGCCCGCGGGTAAACCTCGGGCTATCCCCATCCCTGATCTCTCCACCGCCTGACGACGACACCGGACTCGGACTCTGCAACTCATCCAAGTCCTGCCGCAGCTTGCTCACCGCCACACGTAGCTGGGATATCGTCGGCCAGTGCCGCTGCCGCTCGAATCCCCCCCGCACCAGCAGCTCCTCATCCAATTCCCCACTCACAGAACCCGCCCCATGCTGCTCAAAAGTACTCGCCATTCCTAACTTGGAGAATGCCCAGCTTGTGGAATACTGGCCAAAACATTTAATTTGATCGAAAACCTGATTCAACCACATAAACTGCTTGAATCGCGGGTCGAAAACCTCTCCGAAAGAATGACCTTATCAATACCCTAGCCCACCCACTCACTAGCGAAACTCTCACAACCAACGAGCTCATCCAACCACAAAAACTGAACACATCACATCAAAAGAATGAGCATGCTTGGGATTATGACTGATCCATCGCCTACCTTGGCAAAGACCGACGAAAGGGGCCGCCTCTGCTAATCGTCGTCGCACGCCATCGCTACTAGTAAATGTCTGCATCAACGGACTCAAGATTTCAACACTTCCAGATTCATGGCGGACAACTGGACGACACAGTGGTTGTGTCCGGACGTCACGCGCATTCAAAGCAACCAAAACCTCGCCTCGTCCGCACGCGTCAATGAAATAGATGGTCAAGACGAAACCTCAGAGTAATTTGGAAAACCGACAGCGACAAGGAACCAACAGCTGCAAGGCTCGGAGGGCGTCCCGCGTGCGAATCGAAGAACCATGGCAAGATTCGGTATTCTCAGTGCACTTGTTTTGACTTGTATATAATTTTCACGCTGACGCTGGCACGTCTGCAACGAAACGTTACTTGGAAGTTCCGTAATCTTGCTTGAACAGAAAGTCCTCTCGCCGCCTTTATTACCTCTTTAAAGTCACTGGTTTGCGACCCATGTCCTCAGAAAGGTGTTCTGATATAGAACGAAAGTTACTTGCCATTGTGTACTTAATAACTCGATCCTGAGGATACGCTTTGAATTCTGAGGGTGTTGGATCTGTCATAATAGGTGACGTTAAAGAGGTTGCAGCATCTTTCTCCCCAGGTAAATATACATTGATTACGAGAGCGAGGTCCATTGAATGAAGGAGCAGCAGAGGGTTTGGATTGCTAAGAAGCAAGAGCATAAAGTAGTAACAACAGTCGCAGCAAAATACGCTTCACATACACTCAACCTCACGGCAAGAGAAACCGAGGAACTTTGGTCTGGACATGTTTCACAATATGATTATATGCATGGAGATCAACAGAGCGTTTCTACAGATCTAACTACTCAGATGGTCATGCTGATAATCAGGATTGAGCTTCAAAATTACGAATCCTTCTAGCACCGACGATAGCGGAAGGTACCTGCAAAATCGTTTAACCGAGATTAGAACTCATCTCTTGCTGACAAGTGTGTAATATCATCAAACTTGGAGGTTCATATGTTACAAGAGATAGTTGCGTAAGCAGCCACTGGCACTTCCAGAAATACTAATGAAATTTCATACGCTGACAAAACAGTCTACTCAAATTCAACGAAATAATCATAGAGCAAAACGATCAAAAGCTGCAGAGGAAACGTACTTGTCAGTGGCTAGCTCTGCACGGTCACCAGTTGCCAGAATAACAGGAGTGGTGTGGGTCTGGAACCCAGTAATGGTCTTAGGACGACCAGCTTGACCAACCACATCCACCGCTTGACCCACTCGTACGGGAACAGGTAGCGGTTTCAGATTCTCATCAAGAGTTATCAGCATCCGAGGCTGTCATCCAAAGCAGAACTTAGTGAGATTCGCAATGGATACAAGAATAAGCAAGAGTGTAAGAGGAATCAAAACAATCTGATCACCAACTACCGAAACTGCAAAAACAGTATGCAAATGATGAAATTAAAAGCGTTACCTGCATTGCCAGGACAAGGAAATAGAGAACATAGTGAAATTTCCCAAGGGTGAATGCTTTCATGTCAAAGCTTGCATGCAAAAATGTGATTAGCCCCGCCAGTGCCACACTGCACATCAGAACCCATGCTGTAAGGACTCTGGTCGCATCGCAAAAATACAAACAGACTCAGATTGCAGGTACTATGGTTCACTAAAACAATTCAGATCAGTCAGTAATTCGAATCTAATCCGAGAAACAACAAACACCGCCAAAAAGACGCCAATACTAAGATGCACAGTGGCTTACTTTGATAGCAAAAACCTATCTGAATGGTAGGGATTTAACGTCAACAGTCCCTTCCCCATGTGGACAAGACCTTGTGCAATCCTAACCTGCAGTGCATCGACAGGTATTAGAAATTAAAGAACAAGTATATCCAATAAATGATTGAAAAAAAACTCAGGACGAAGTTTAAATGCATACACAGAACAGGAGACTTGGGTCCTTATAATAATAGCTCGATAGGTTGCGAAGCATGCCAGCAATTCGAGCATTGTTGGTCCCCGCTCCAATCAGTCCCAAAGAAACTGTAGCGGACTGGTAAACACAATGTTGAATCAGTACAGATTAAGCAATTAAAAAGCGCACCGACCATATACTTCATCTAAAACTGACAGGTCATGTGATATGTATCGAATAAACGACATTTTACGCCACTAGTGAGGAACATGAAGAAAGCAAATGGCCGCATGTATACCATGGCTACTTCAGAGTCGCTATCGTGGGTAAGACGGCTCAGTGTATCCATAACACTAATCTGCAACCATGAATGCACGATCCACATGTCAGCAGACGGTGTATGCTAGCAAATCAAGTACGATGTAACAGACAGTTTCATCGCGCAATTTAAAACATATAAAAAGGGATAAGGAAGGGCCATCTCAAAATCTCATTAAATGAAGCACTAGACACAAGAGAATCTTCTGATACCTTAGGATTTGAGATGGATAGAATCCCAAGAGCAAGTGGAACTGCTCGCCGGATATTCTGTTCACCGTACTGCAGAAGATGTTCTAAAGATCGAATGGCCATGTCACAACCCAGCTCTTCAGCCATGGCAATCAAAGCGATACCCAAGACAGCAGGAGCCTGATGATTATCTCCTTTTTCCAAGTGATCACCACACATGCTCAGCAGAGCTTGAACCTGCATGCAAAATGAAAACTATCACTTCACATCACTTTTGCCGGAACAATATATAAGAACGGCCTCTATATATAGGTACTATTTCATATCACGCCCAAGATTCCCAAATCCATTATCAGAGAGTCCGTAGCGATCATACAACACTGCGCACAGATGACGAAGAAAGAAGACAGAAAGATGGATACCTTGAGAACGTTTCCTGTGCCTGCATACGCACAGGTCTCTAAAGTAACAAGACAATACTTAGAGATTTTCTCATTCAAAGTCTTCGCAACCTCCATCGTCGCATCTGCAGCATCCTGCATACCAGAAGCGAAATCCATTAAGTAAGCTTTTGCATACATACCTTCACCTAGTAAATATTCAAGATTATCCACATTTCAATTCTTCTCATGACTAAAAGTTGGTTTGAGGTCTTCATCTTATGACAAGAATCAAACGACTGTAACATGAGATATCAAGAAGAACTACAGAATATCCAAGACAGTACCTGCTTTCCAAGGTAAAGAAGACCAAGGCCTAGACATAAAAAGCGGGCCAAGGGTTCTCCGAGCTCAGCTTCGCTACGGTCCATCAAAGCAAGAACAATTGACTGTGCAACATCTTCATTGCAAGACCCTACATAGATAAGGCCCAAAGCGACGGCAGCAAATCCTGCTAACTCAATTCCGACCATCGAGTCTTGCACAATTGGTGTAAGTAGATCCAAAACCTGAAAAGGATGAGTTACCAAACCAGAACGTTAAAATGAACCCTCACACTACCCATAACGCCCACGAACAAGCCTCCTCTTGAGGACGGCTAAATTGATGTGTATTTTTGACATGCTAGTCACATTCCGGTCGCTTCCATTAAACAGCCGCCCAAGGTCAAAAACAGAGGTAGATGACGAAAGAAAAAGGAGAAAACAAACAAAACACTACATTACTGACTGAAGACATTTGAAAGGAGATCAAGTGTCCAACCTCCTCCTTTTGAGAGCCAGCATATGCCAACCCAAGGCCCATGATGGCTCCGATACGGATAGTAAGGTCATCCTTGTTGACAGAGTCATATAGAAGTGCATAAGCCTGACAACAGCAAATATCTCAGTTGAAGAGTGCTCATTCACCATCGTGTAAAAACAGAACACAACTAACGAAGATGTGATCCCATTAAACACTGAAACTTACGCTTTGGTGGCAAATAATACAAACAATAGGTGCAAGCGATTACCAGGATTCCGCATGTTGCAATAACAGAAAACGTGGCTTAAAAAATCTGGAAAGGCATTTGGCGAGAAGACCTACCGGATCACACTCATTACGAACGCCACAATTAATGATTCCCACTGCCAGGAGAGCCCCAGCTACCACATGGTTATCATTACTGTACAGATACTTGTCAACCAGAGGAAGACCTCCGTCAACGTCCCATAGCATAATGAGGCCCTGACCAAAAGAATGCAGAAAGATGTCAGCAGAATCAATAAAATTTACATACCATGATGAGTAGCTTGGCAACTTCACATGCACAGAGAATGAAGTAAAACTTAGATCGTTACCAAACTCGCCGCTGCACTAGCCTTCCCATGCTCCTTGTTTTTAAATAGCCACCCACCAGAACTACCTCCCCCTGATGTTTCTGTAGTTGGAGCCGTCATCAATTTATCCTGCAAGATAAAAAGGCTATGAATAAGTAGAACGAATAAACTGTGCACTGGATGTTGAAGATAAAAGGACACGGAATATACTACACTGTGCCATCAAAAACAGGCCGCTGCACACAGACACGCCCGCACGGGATGAAACAGCAACTCGAAAGCATACCACTCCAAAGCCAGCATTCACAAATCCATTGACAAAAGTGGCAGCCAGATTTTGGCGAGCAGAGTCCACGCTGGCTCCTGCACTTGCGCGGCCATCCACCAAATGAGCCTGAGGAACACAGAAACAACAGTTAGTACAAGCACAGAAGTTGGGACGAAACGGCATAAGAAATCCAGACGCAGTAAGAGTTAAGTTGGATAGAATTGGCGATGTGCTGAGTATATGTTGGATACGACATCGATCTAACAAGACGTATACTTTCCGAGTTTCCCATAAACTAACAGAGATTTGTCAAAAGAATGTACTTAACTATGGTCAGTCACTTATTCTTCTACGATTAACTTGCAACTATGTGCGAGGTTTAGTTGCTCAATCTAAACACTCCTATTATCTGAAAAAATATGTAAGCAAAGGACAATGTCCACACCTTGTAGAGATCATCAGGGGTTTTGGGCTCCATAACATCAAGATCCCGAGCTAGAGTGAGATAGCCCTCGCTCAACTTGCTATTGCTAATCAGTTCCTGAAGTAATTCTCGTTGCACCTCGTTGTCAATCATTTCCTCGTCAAGCTCAATAGAGATACCCTGCGTCAAGTGAATAATTGATGAGAAAACAGCACAACAAGTCTTTACAGAGCGAGGCTGTTCCAAGAATTACATGCAGTCAAAATCGCAATCGCTTTTGAGAAACCTCACTAGAGATTACAAAACATCTTGTCATACGACGTCATGCCTCCTCACAAATAACGAAGAGTGAAATTTAGAAAGGGAACATAAACTGAACTAGACACTCACCTGTCTGCCCAAAATGTAGCAAAGCTGCTGCTTTTCCAATGGATCTTTGCATGCAGAGAATGTGGATTTTACATACTGCAGCGAAATATAAAGACATGTCAGCATTCAATCCAACACCTACTTAGAAGAGCAATGTTATAAATGAGATCCGTACATGCTTTAACCTTTAAAAACAGCTTTTAGTTGCATGCATACCGGTGAACAAAACAAAGTACATCATACAATCCTGCTCACAGTTTAACCGTCAAATTCTGGACTACAATCAACTTGACGAGTTATTTATGAATGAAGAGTATGAACAGAAAGGCTAGTGTGCACTTTCAAAAGTATATTTAATCAAGCGCTAGTGGGATACAACTAACCTTACCACCCTCTCACGCACTCAATTAAGACTCTCAGGACAACCTGCAACTGAGGTCAACCGTTGATAATTACCTGTGAATTTCCCATTCTCAGAGCGACTCGCAAAGCTTCTGGGAATTTGTTGAACTTGCAGTATAACTGGTATGCAATTTTCAGTACAGCCATATCATCTGGTTCTGGGACATAACTGCATCACCATACACAATCACTACTTTAGCTAAGTGTGATCGAAGGTACTAAACAGAGTCCTCTACAAGAAATTATACTCTACAAGAAATTTCTAAATGTAAGGCGTATTCACTAACAAAGTCGAACTATAGAAAATGCTGCTGCACCCGCATAAATACTGTTTAAGTTATATGATTAAATCATGTTCCTAATGAGGTAGCTGATGTGTTAAGAGTAAATGGCAAAGATAATGCCTGGTTTTGAAAAAGTTACGATATGTAAGGGCTCCATACCTAGCAAAACTGGTTAAATAGGAACAGGTACGCTTGTGATTAGCTTTGTCGATATGTTCCATGAGCATGTCAAGTTTATCCACCTGTTAAAAACCAAATTTGATTAGGTATACAAATGAAATCGTTTTGCTGCAGAAAATATACGTTAAAAAATCCTGCGCAGGCATTACCAGCCATGCACAAGAAGAAAATACACTTACAGAAAACATATATAAAGAGGAAACACATTCATGTAATCTTCCACCAGCATCATTTTGACAAAATCTAGACTAGAAGAGTTTGCCACTGGTGTGCGTACAAACCTCCATAAGAAGATCCACAGCCTCAGGTTCGGCGTTGTGCTGCACAGAGATAGCACCAATAATTTGTCAAACATACTTAATAAAAAGACGATCTTTTGATACCCTACAGAATAATTAACAAAACAAGGATGATCAAATTAAGGATTTAAAAAAAAATCGTAAAGCCGGACTTTACCTTCACATGAAAAGGAACAATCTGCTTAACCAAATCCATCAGATCATCGACCGGTTGTTCGGCAGCCTGCGGGAAATTTGAAACAAAGATATCAACAAAAAAGGAGCAAAAAATCATAACGCAACAAGAAAATCCTTTAAAAGTCTACTGAAACGAAGATAAACTTGTTCTTCAGTACATGAAATGAAACCTAGATGACGTTGGAGTAATTATTGCTGAAATTGCAAGGTAAGCAAGCTGGAAAGATCTGTCCGATAAACCCTAGCTCAACAACAGATACCTGACGCTGCTGAAACTCATTGCCTATCTCTCCAGCCAAGTTCCTGCAGAATATTCAAGAATAAATCAGCCATGGTCAAAGTGTTTCTTCCACCAACAAAAAAGCAGTCATACAGCCGTTTTCCAAGATGACATAAAATGACTGCTTCTACACACCTCAATCAAGATGTGATAACTCAAGATAGCAGCTAATCATGACCAAACTTGACTGTGTGAAAAGCACTGTTATACCTGACATATTCATGACCCCAGGAACCAATATCTCCAACTGTTCCTTGCAATCTGAACCGCAAGCTTTCCTGCGCAAAATTTCCAAAACATACAAATAACCCTCAGTACATGTTTCGGGCTCTGAAAAATGTGGCCTACGAATCAATATCAAGAAACACCTCCAACTTTTAGTTCAATTGCAATAAAGGAAAGAACTTACTCTGTCCCCCTCCTCCGACATTGTAAGTGCCAGAACTGATATAATATCCGCCATGAACCTCTACAAGATCATGGACAAATAAAATAGTCAGTTTTCTCATATAGATACCAGAATAACAGAAAGCATCGTAAAATTAAACTAATAGCGTGCGAGCAGTGAACCAGGCATAAAATTTTACCTTTAGTTCAGATTCTTGCATATTTTCATAGTGTGCCTTCAAGGTTTTGTAATGTGGCCTAAGGAATTTAAGTGGCTTCGGAACTGAAGTCATGGAGCTTGTAGCTGTCCTGATTTCTTGCCTGCAAAAAATATTTTACGATGTAAGACTATGCACGCATCACACAAATTTCCTCCCAACCACATTTCTTAACCATGCACAACCTAGTGACCTGAACAATATTGACTTTGCAATACAAAGCCTTCATCAGACAAAGCAAATGCAACTGGATACCGGATAAGAGTAAACAATTTTCAGCAGTACCACCGCAGCACAGTGTTCATTATAAAATTTACCTCATAGCTTCTAAGGCAGTCCTCGAAATTCCCTCTTCTTTATCCTGAGCTCTTTCAACGTACAGTTCCAATTGTTGCTTCAAAGCAAGATCTTCCTCGGACTGCAGGCCAGTCAAAATGCAACACGAATTCAATGAGAGTCATCAAAAGTACACAATAAAGCATACTCGTCATGCGCGAAAGCTATAATCCATTCTCGAACATCATCCGCTACCTTCAAAGCTACAAAATCGGGCGCCATATCCACTACACGAAATGCATTATCTTTCATGAGCACGCCTCAATCAACAAATACGCTTCACTACTCTCTCTCTCTCACTCACTCATTGCCTCACCTCACATCAATCAGCCAACCCTAGGATCCTCCTCACATAAACAGAGGACTTCTAACCATTGACATAAACACGCCCTGCAACATCCAATAGACTAGCTCCAAAACAAAAAAAATCCTCTAATAAGTGCTGCATTTGGAAACAAAAGACGTCTCACTTCCATGGCCACTGCTACCGAAGTACCTACTACACATACAGCATCCCAGCTAAAAATCACCAATTAAAAGATCCTCAAATACTGCCATCGAAACCAAAAAAACTAGGGTTTCAACTTCAATTCGCCATCCAATGCGACTCCAACAACGGCTGAGCTTCTCTACGCAAGCTACAACAGCTTACCACAACGAACGCACTCAATCGAACCACCGACCTCACAAAGCAAGAATGCTCAATCCCTCATCACCGATGACTCACCAAGTCGTCGTCCTTGTTCTTCTCGTCCTTCTTCCGCTTGTTGTTCCCCTTGGCAGCGTCCTTCTTCCCCGCCGGCGGCACGGCATCGTGGTCCATCCGCTCCCCGACCGCTCCCCCGTTCTCCTTCGGATCGGGCGCCATGGCTCAACTCCGGACCAAAACTTGCGAGCCTACTATCAATCGAAAGCTGCAGCACCGTCCGAGCTCCCTGATCCACAAGCTCGGAGGGAGGTCCAGTAGCGCGGCCGGGCGCTCGCGAAGCGTTTTGAGAGTTTTGTGTCTGCGAGGAACAGAAAATCGCCTCACAAATGTCCGAGTCTGTCTTCCTTGATTTCCAAGCTTCCCGATTTGAGGTCTTGATTCAGGTACCCTATTCAGGTACCCTATTCAGGTACCCTATTCAGGTCTTTTGGCCTCTCGTTGAAAAATGGGGATCTGGATCGACGTCTTGTCAAGCAAGACAACGTAAATTTCATCCTCGCCAATTTCACGCGTAAATAGTGGAGAAGGAAACAAACACATGTATTTCTAAAAATTCATTAATTAACATTTCCACAAAATTTGATTAACTTTCATTGCACATATTGAAATATCATAGTGTGAACGGTTCAATTTCTTCGTTGTGTTGAGCGCATGAGTAGATTTTGACTTCACCTTGTGTCAATCTTTTGCACGACACAAGGTCTAAATGTAATACCACCATGATAAGCATGATATGAGTTCTTTGTAAACCAATTTTTTAGAGAAGGGATGTAGCATATTGGAAATAATTATGTAAAAATTGAAGGCTCAAAATTTGTTACTTCATGTTTCTTTTTCTTTTTGTGAATTAAATATATTTTAGAATGAGAGTCCAAAATGTCAATAAGAAGGTTAATTTTATTGATAACTTTCAATTGTTATCATAATGTTTTAATAGCTATTTATTCAAAATTCAATATAAATCAATATAATGAATTATATAATATATTTTAATAAGAAGATTCTATACTGTAGAATTATATGAATATGATTAATGAGCAAATAGATGACTTAATAATGAAAATTGTATGAGCAATTCATGAAGATTTTGATAATAGTAAGTAGTTGTTCAAATACAAACTTTCCAAAGAAACAACTTATTAATAAATTTGTCTTATTAGTTTGTTAACAACTATTCATAATGAATTTTTTGGTAAAATTTAAATAAGTTGTATTTTTAACTTTCATGCATGCTTACTTTATCGTTTCATAATCCTTGATTTACCACAGTATTCTAGACGAGTCATGTGAGTAAGTTTTTGTTTTGTTTCTATTTAAAGGTGAGTTTCCCTCTTTCCAAACTTGAATTAGAGCTGGTTTTTAAATGTTTCGGTAGCATATCATCTGTGATCATTGCTCCACTGTAAATGTTGTAGCTGGATTTGTTTCTGTTCTCGTGGCCATTTACACTTTTCTGATAGTTGTACATTTGTTTCCCATATTTTGTTAAACAGATTTTCTTATGTTTACTCTAATCGCAGAATTATATTCTGCTTGGTTGTCTTTGAGCTTTAGTTGGATATCTTTTATCTTCAAGCTTCTATTTTTGTAAAAATAAATTTAAAAACAAAAAAAAACCCATTATTATTACTTTAAATCAATTTATAAATTCTTTGTATCCCTCTCTCTAACCTCGCTTTCAAAAGAAATACTTTTCCTTTCCTTGGTCACTTGCTACTTTCCATAGTGTCTACCCTTGAAAGGGGGAAGTAGTTCCCAACCACTTATCCTTGTCTTCTGGGCATCGATATAAGGTAAACCCCCCCATAACCGTCAAGTTAAGCAGTTTGCATATGTAGAGAACCTAGATAATAATTAAATTATTTTTCAGTGATAGCCAATAGAATTGCAATTTCAACCCAAGTGATTTCATATTTTTCCGATGTGTTATGAATTAGTTATGAATTTTCAAAGGCACATGTGAAGAAAGTTGGGTGAGCGTCAGTAGGTGGGGGCCATGACCCTCCCACAAATGGCCTAAAACCGCATGCATAACAACCAAAAACCGGCAATGAGTCAACCTTAAACTAATTCTAGAAATATTCCATTTTCTCCACTCTTGCATGTACAATAAGTCTAGAAGATCCCATTCCCCTAAAACCACCATCTGTGCATCCAATTCATGCCACCCTTGCCTTTACTCCCGCCATTAAAAATAGAGAGTTGGTTACATGTGCATGTAGTGGCGGTTTTTAGTGAAAAAGTAGCTGTCGGCCATGGGATATTGGCGGTTTTAGGGTGGCTTACCTTAGTGAAAGGAACTAACAGACACTTCATTCACGTCGACCTTCTAAGAAGGCCGGAGTTCTTACTACTACTACTTTTGTTTTGGTATCACTTGTTTCTTCTTGCATGTGTTGCTGAAATTGAGTTGTTCATGTTTCATGAAGATTGGATGTTCTAAATCGGGCTTGCAAAATGTAATTGTGCATGAATTGCTGATGGCTGCCCATGTGTTGGTTTTTTACTCTCTTGTATATGCAAACAAATCTGTAACAATTCAAGGTTTTTGTTCCAAAGCTATGCCCCCTTCACACCAAGACGTAGGCTGCAAGCACTACAGTACCAATGCACTGACTACTATGTGATCAAAAAACTCAGTTGGAGTTCACACAGCCATGTCGCAATCTAAATATTTTAACCTCTGAAGGACCAACTGTCCCCCCAGGGTCAAATTGGATTTCCGGCATGTACCTAAAATTTGACAAAATTCCTATTGTATTGAAAATTTTATACTAGATTGCCTCTAACAAGAGCTTCGCAGAGCTATTTGTATTATTTTTTTTTGGATTTGCGGTTTGAACGTTAGTACCACTCATAGTAAAAAATGGGGACTCCGGGCACCTCCAAATTTTTTGACAAAAGTTTCTACTGACATTGAGATTTTTCACACATATAAAGAATATTTCCTTCTTTGGAAATTTTCAAAAAAAAATCTTGTCTTTAGTGTAAAAAGGCATTTTATTCCAAGTCAGACATTTTCACACATTGTCGGGCAACAGGGGAAAACAAATTCATCTTATCTATATAAAATCTAGAGATCTTCATATTTTCACTTTTTATTTTTTCAACAACAATATGTGGTAAAAACCTTCTTATTGACCGTTTGGATTATCATTCAAATACATACGTAGTTCACCAAAAAAAAAACGTAAATGGCAATTTTTGAACCTCCACTTCTTGCACACTTGTTTTGAATATGCTACCCCCTTTTTTTACCTCTAAAAATTGGTTGGTTGGGAAATATCATCATGCTCAAGACAATGATAAAAGATTTAGACCTTTTACAATGCAAAAAATTGATACAAAGTGAAGTCAAAGTCTGCTGATCTACTCAATGCAGGGAAGAAAATGAACCATTTTTTTGACTTTAAACACTAAAATCTATCAACCCGTGCGGTAGATTGCAACCGAAACTTGATGGCATGTTTATATAGAAGTCTATTTTAAGATCTTATGGTTGAAAATCCGAAATTCACTTTAAAATGTGATTTTCATGTCTCTTTTTGGCAATGGCAGTTATGGACTGGTTTTAGAGCGAAAGTGGTCGTGGTCGTGTAGGGGTTAAAAACATGGAGTGAAGTATCTACAGTAGTATAGATGAGAATATTCACATCAAACATAGATTCCTAATACCGTACGCTACGGTCAGTTTCGGCATGTGTGTGCCGAATCAATTTATTTATTCTGTCAGACTATATTCGGCAGGGAATTCTTATGTGCTACAATTTCGGCAAGTGGACCTAACAATTTCCAAAAGTTTCGACACCAACTTTAAAGGGGAATATGCTGAAAGTGCGACAACTCAACATCCAACACTTTTCCACCAGTTATGGTCTTGATGAAGTTGTAGTCACTGATGAAGTTGGAAGTGGTTAGATTGTTGGGGTTTGAATTCATATTAGTCAGTGATATTTAAACATAGAGTTGAACCATAGTGGTGTTTACTTTCTCTTTTATGTTTTTAGCATAATTTTCAATTGTATTCATTTCATTTTATTATGATTTCGTTTGGTTTTAATCATCAAACATCTAATTCAATGTCTTTTTTGCTTAATTTATTTAACTTCAACAATTCCGCCTATAATTTACACATATTCAGACACTTGTGAAATGATTTGTTTATTTATTTTGGACAACTCTCTTAAAATTTCTAAAATTTTGGACAATTGCCTATTTTGAATTAATCATGTACGAAACTGACCATAGCGTAGGGTAGTCACTTACTTGTGGAGTACTTTAGTTAGCCCATATCTCCACCACTACCTATTTTTCTCTACTATTCATGGCATGCAACAAACTTATGGAGTGTACCTTTATCAACGCTCCACCACCTCTTTGTCATTGTAGATATCTCACTTGTCAAGTAGGATGCCATGTAAGATTTGATAGTTACCACCTTTTTGTGGTGTGAATCATTATATACAAGCCACTATCCTACCTTCACCACAAGCTCCAACCAACCTCCTAAAGGCAAGGGGTCGGTATTCATTTTTTCCTTCAAAGAATCAGTATCATAGTTAAAGGAATGATACATCTTTGTGTAAAACGCTTAGTGAGGGGTGGGGATTTCCACAACTTGATTGGAGAGTCATATCCTTGTGATTGTCCCAGTAAAAATATTGTAAACCACTTGGCATGTAGTAATTTATGTTTTAGCAATACTTATTTGTCAGTTATTTTTTATCTCATAACACTTGTGTTTTCAAGAAAACTATCCCACATATAAACTTGAATGAACTCGTGAAAGCTCTAGAAACACTTAGGATGAGCAGTTGCAATAACTCTACACAACGGTCTGGTTCGGACACCCCATGTACGAACCAATTATTTTTTTAACACAGTGGTTTGGACTCAATGGGTATCACCTAGGTATCACATGAGTATTGCCTATATATTACAAGGGTATGATCTTGGCATTACATGGGTATCACCTTAGACAAATATTTCATATTATCCAAAAAATTTGGACACCCTCCATTTTGAATTAATTATGTACGAACCCGACCAACGCGTAGGGTATTAGTATGCACTAACAATAGTTGATGACCAAACAATATTTGATTATCGAACAATAATTGGGGGTGTGAAAGTTGCAATAACGACCGCTTTATCAGTTACTGCATTTCAGAGAGTTTGAGTAAACTTTGCCCAAAGTGATGCCATGCAATCTCAACTTATTCTAAAAAAATCCACAATTTCCCAAGCAAAGTTAATCTAACTTAGGACAACCTAAACCAACTAGGGACCCAATACCACTTCTTTCTACACTCTTCATAAATTTTAGGTAGAAAATGTAGCCTCTAATTTCATCATCTATGAATTTATAGAATTCATCACCTATGCACAAGTCATCTAAGATTGACCTACATTTCTTCCTTGAAATCTAGGTTGGATATGGAAGTGGGCAGTATGGAGTCAATAGTCAGTATTAAGTAGTCCTACCAAGTGAACCCCAAAAGGACCACGACCACTTTCGCTCTAAAACCAGTCCAAAACTGCCACTGCCAAAAAGAGACATGAAAATCACATTTTAAAGTGAATTTTGGATTTTCAACCGTAAGATCTTAAAATAGAATTTTATATAAACATGCCACGTGATTTCGGTAGCAATCCACCGCACAGATTGATGTTTACAGTCAAAACAATGGTTCATTTTCTTCCGTGCATTGAGTAGATCATCAGACTTTGACTTCACTTTGTATCAAATTTTTACATTTTACAAGGTCTAAATCTTTTACCAGTGTCTTAAGCATGATGTTGTTACCCAATACACCAATTTTTAGAGGTAAAAAGGGGGGTAGCATATTCAAAAAAAGTGTGCAAGGAGTGGAGGTTCAAAAATTGTCATTTCACGTTTTATTTTTTGGTGAACTACGTATGTATTTGAATGATAATCCAAATGGTCAATAAGGGGTGGTTTACACTATGGACCAAGAACTCGTCCCATGACCCTCTTAAATCTGTGATTGGCTCCATCAACTCGTCCCGGGATGACTTGGGTTTATATTAGGAGGAAAAAAGAAAAGTGACCAAAGGAGTTGAGGTCCTCAAAAGGCCTAGAAATAGGCCTACTGGATAATGTTGGAGGGTCCCCCGGATTTTGCGGCGAGAGAGGCTAAATGGGTTCTCTCGTTGCTGAAACGAGGGGACCATGGGCATGAAATGCAATTTTATTATTTTTTAATCGATTATTTTTTTGTTTGTTTGTTTTGGGAAGGGGGCCCAACGTTACTGTAGATACAATGGCGGCCACCCTTTTTGTCATTTTGGCTTGTTTTATTTTCTTTGTTATTTTAGGAAATACTGCCCTTTTTAGGCATTCATTAAAAAAATCAGCATGCCCACTTTTTAGTACATGGTCATTCCTCCCGGTCCAAGTTCGGTTTACACTTAGTGAGAGGCCCAAGGGCTTTAAAAATGACATTTTTATGAAGTGTGACCATGGAAGTGTGACCATGAAGTGTGACCATGGAATTAATCCATTTTCCTTGGTCACAGCTCTTGGTCTATAGTGTGAACCGCCCCTAAGAAGGTTTTCACCACATATTGTTGTTGAAAAAATAAAAAGTGAAAAATATGAAGATCTCTAGGTTTTATGTAGAAAAGATGAATTTTTTTTCCCCCGTTACTCGAAAATGTGTGAAAATGTTTGACTTGGAATAAAATGCCTTTTAACACTAAAGACAAGATTTTTTTTTGAAAATTTCCATAAAAGGAAATATTCTTTTTATGTGTGAAAAATCTCAATGTCAATAGAAACTTTTGTCAAAAATTTTGGAGGTGCCCGGAGTCCCCACTTTTGGCTTTAAGTGGTACTAACTTTCAAACCACAAATCCAAAAAACAAAAAGAAAACAAAAAAAATCTCCACGAAGCTCTTATCAGATCCTATCTTGAAAAAAAATTCAATTAAAAAGGATTTTTTTTCGAATTGTAGGTACATGCCCAAAATCCAAAATGACCCTGGGGGGACGTTTGGTTCCTTAGGGGTTAACCCCTAAAGTACGGAGACTGTTTTACACCAAAAACACTTCAAAATTGTTGGATTCTAGTGCAATGAACAAAGAAGGAAACAAAGAATTTGATTTCTAGTTTCGACCGTAGGATCTCAATTAAGACTTATTCAATAACATACTCAAAAAATTTCATAAACTTTGACCGCACGATTGAAAGATTATAGTGTTTGGAGTCAAGCTCATGGTTCATTTTCTTTCCTACGTTCACTGGATCAGCAGACTTTGACTTTACTTGGTGTCAAATTTTTGCACTACACAAGGTCTAAATCCATTACCATCTTGTTAAGCATGATGTTAGCTCTTTCTACACCAATTTTTGGAGGTAGAGGACGGGTGAAGCATATTCAAAACAACTGTGCAAGGAGTGGAGGTTCAAAATTTGCCAATTCACACTTTAATTTTTTGTGAACTTAATACGTTTTAGATTGGAAATCCGAATGGTTAACAAGAAGTTTTACACCACATATTGTTGTGGGAAAAATAAAAAGTGAAAAATATTAAGTTATGTAGATTTTATGTGGAAAAGAAGAAGTTTTCTTGGTACCTTGCCCGACAATGAGTGACAATGTGTGAAAATGTTTGACTTGGGTTGGTATGCTATTTTTCACTAAAGACAAGAGACTTTTTTTGACAATATGAAGGGAAACAATATCACTTGCAAGTACTGAAAATCTCACATTCAATAGAGTGTCCTAGCAAAAGTTTTTGGAGGTGCCCGAGGTGCCCGCTCTCCCCATTTGAAATTCAAAACCTTAAAACTTTTTCATCAAATGCCCAATTTAGGAAAAAATTGTTTTTCCACTAGTCTTGGTAATGCCTTTCTATAGTAAAAATTTCAAAGAGAAATGTTGGAAATTGACAACGTAGGAACCTGACCGAATTTTCAAAAAGCCCATTTTTGACACTTGGTCCTTTAGGGGTTAAGCTTTCCTCCAATTTTGGGAGCCTAAGGGCCACTTCAAACCAATGACCAGACAAAGGTGAAATGTACCAAGAACGTGATGATGTTCAGAATGATCTATAGAATTTGTAGAGTTCTTGTTTGTCCATTCAACAATCTCAAATGTGCCTTTATATGGTAGCCTCCGTGGTAATCAACCAAAATCCATGACCAATACATAAAAAATTGGGGTATGTCCAACCCACTTCCATCCCATTACCACCCATTTAGCTCCAAGTGGAGGTTTGCTATTAGGCATGACCCCTTACTTTTGGTCGGCGCTTTTGAGGAGGTACCTATTGGCGGTCACCAACTAAACATAACACCACGCTTCAAAAATTCATAACTAATCCATATTTCATCCCCCAAAAAATGGAATCACTTGGATTGAAATTGTAATTACTAAAAATCAATTTATTATTATTTGTTTTCTCCATATATGCACATTGCTTAGAGCATCCTCAATGCATCCTCTGGATAAGTCCCTAGCAGTGAACTTTTTAGGGTTAGAACCAAATCCCGTCCCAACCCACCCGTAAACAAACCTTGAACATTTCAAAGCTTGCTAAGTTTTGTCTCCCACACCCTACATTTGGCACCCTTTCATAGCCCTAAACATTTCTCTGAGAGAAAAAGAGCCAAAAATTTAGGCATTGACTCTATTATTTATTTTGTGGTCTTGCTGCCACGTCGAAAGTGAAGCAGCTACTTAGGGTGTGAAGTGTTTATACATGGTCGTGCTACGTTGGGACATTGTATCCTCCATCCTTTCCCAAATTCTCCTTGTGATTGCTGCACTTGACTGAATACTGCGTGTGTGCATTGCGGATGCCCTTAGAGCATCCTTAATGCATCCCCTAGATAAGTCCGTGGCACTAAACTTTCAGGGTTAGAACCATACCCCGCCCCAACCCACCCATACACAAACCCTGAACATTTCAAGACTCGCCAAGTTCGGCCTCTCACATGTTACATTTGCCACCCTTTCATAGCCTTGCTTCACAATGGGCAACATTTAGGCCCTGCTTCACAATGGGCAACATTCAGAGCACCCCAAGTTTTGCTCATTCAGGGCCTGAATGTTGCCCATTGTGAAGCAGCCGTGAATGTTGCAGTTCAGGGTGGATATTGCGGCCCAGGGCGAATTGACCCCCTCGTTTGTACTTACCCAAGGTGGGCCCCGTCTAAATTGCATGGGATCATTTTTCTAGCCCTCTTATTTTGGGGGGTCTAGAGGCTTTTTTGGATTTTTTTGGGGCAAATTTGGAGCCCACGGCCATTGTTTATCCTAGTGGACCTTCTCTTGCCATAAATAGGGCCCCATCCAAAAACAAAATAGGGGCCAGGTTTGGCCCCACCACCTTGTGGCCCCCTTGGATAAGTACGAATGAGGGGGTCCATTCGGCCCATGGCAAATTGACCCCCTCATTGGTACTTATCCGAGGTGGACCTTGTCTTAATTGCATGGGGTCATTTTTCTGGCCCTCTTATTTTGGGGGATCTAGAGGTTTTTTTTGGATTTTTTTGGGACAATTTTGGGACTTACATCCATTGTTTACCCTTACAGACCTACCCTTGCTAAAAATAGGATCCCATCCAATAACAAAATAGGGGCCATGTTTGGCCCCACCACCTCGTGGCCCCCTCATGTAAGTCCAATGAGGGGGTCAATTCGCGCCCAGGGCAAACTGACCCCCTCGTTGGTACTTACCCGAGGTGGGCCCCGTCTTAATTGCATGATGTCATTTTTCTGGCCCTCTTATTTTGGGGGATCCGGAGGCTTTTCTGGAATTTTTTTTGACAAATTTAGGCATACGGGCATTGATTACCCTAGCAATCTCTCCCTTGCTATAAATAGGGCCCCATCCACAAAAAATAGGGGTCAGGTTTGGCCCCACGACCTCATGGCCCCCTGGGGTAAGTACCAACGAGGGGGTCAGTTCGCCGTGGGCGTCAATTCGCCCTGGGCGATATTGCGTGTGTGCATTGAGGATGCTCTTAACTTGTCGGTTGTGGGGCAGATGTTCAGGCGGCCTACATGACGTTCTGCATAATCTCCTACGATCGTAGAACCCTCCATCGCCCAGTCGCTGGTCCGAAGCGGATACAGGTAGCGTAAGGAGCCACTGCACAGCGTCCAAATGGCAAGGAAAAGCAAGGCAGTGAAAAGGAGTGAAACGGGTTGCGTCGCGAAGCTTGGTTGGAGATCCTCACCGCGAGCACCTTATCCATCCAATCACCATGATATCTCTCCATCAAACAAGTGCGATGGTCTCCCCAATCTCGCAGCAAACCTGTCACTGAATTCCCACTTGAAGAGTCTCTACGACTGTCTGAGAACAGCTTAGTTGTTTCTAGCATCGATGGCGGCCACCATGCTCACGATGGCAGCAGCGGCGGCGGTGTCGCCCGTCACGCAGGTGAGCTTCGGACGCGTGAAATCGATGACGGTGCGCCCCGGGTCGTCGATGCTGCAGGTGTGCCGGGTGGCGCCCTTGAAGGGGTCCTCCGGGCCGGCGATCGACAGCACGGGCAACAAAGTGGCGGACAAGATCGAGGAGGCGCAGGAGGCCTGCGCGGGGAACGACCAGACCGAGGAGTGCGTCACGGCGTGGAACGAGGTGGAGAGCGCGCAGAAGGAGAAGGCCAGCTCCGGGTCGACGGACCCCCTGGAGGAGTACTGCGCCGATAACCCCGAGGCTGATGAGTGCCGCGTCTACAAGGACTGAAAAGCAATTCGTTGAGCAAACTGCTTGGAGAACCATCCATGTGAGCGCCGAAACCTAATCCCTGTCTGTGTGCTTTATTTTTGCCAAGTGAACTCAAGTTTTTGTAAGATACTCCCTCTTCTGATTTTTCATTCTGATGTATTGTACTCTAAATGAGAATCCTTTCATTAAGTTTCAGATAGACGCTCTTTCTTCCTGTTTACTGTTTGTGCACTCTCAATAGGTGTTACATCAACAGAAAAGCTTGGTGATTAGAATCATTTAAATGATCATGGAAGAGTTTCGTGGTCTATAAACTCAAGTTAAATTAGTTTTAGCTGCCTTTCCCTCCTTGGAGCTGATTTTAGATTATTTGAGATTCACAATAAAGAGGTGGTTTTAAAGTTTGTGATCTGTATGTCTGATCATAGAGTGGATTTTGATGCAGTGAAGCTGGGAATGTAGCGATTCTAGCGGTTTTCAAGCAACTGTAATGTAGAGTCGGCACCACAGTGTCGATAGAGTGCTGGAACTGGACATACGGCTTCCTGTTCCGGTCATGTATGATTGTCTCTTTCTGTATTGTGCCCTTGAAATTCGAATCACTAGTTGTGAACATTTGTAGCACCTCTGTCTACCCAACCTCGTATGAAATGGGTTTTGTTTCGACTGGGTACGGGCGATGAATCTTCATCTATGAAGGCAGCAGCTGTTACTGTGATATTAATTCACTACAGTCGTACTATCGGGTTCTTGAGCTTGCTTGATGGATGGATCAATGCTCAAGAATTCTTGCAGCATTTCAACGGTATGATTAGCTTGAAAGTGGCCTACTAACATGCGCCGAAGGATGCGAGATATTTGCCAGGCTATTCCACAATATTGCGAGATATTTTGAATTTCAATTTGAATTTGAGCTAAATTCCTACAAGGTGATCGGTCCACTTGAATGACCACAATCTTGTTCTTCCAAATGCCTACAAGTCTAAAATTCATTAACTGAAAGCCACTACTACACTAAGAGTGAAAATCAGAGGGAAATTTTCCTGCACTACCTCTCTGATTTGAGCAGGGAAATGACTCACTGAGCCAGCTTTCAAGAGACGACGATTCTGGTACCGATTCTCAACC
Organism: Bryoerythrophyllum caledonicum; assembly: GCA_963971425.1. NCBI lineage: Eukaryota > Viridiplantae > Streptophyta > Bryopsida > Pottiales > Pottiaceae > Bryoerythrophyllum > Bryoerythrophyllum caledonicum. The sequence continues at coordinate 17,480,920 of OZ020525.1, read as the reverse complement.
GGAGCAGGGGACCTGTTCACAATCAGTTACGAAATCAGTTCAAGATTTTAAAAGAAAAATGGACTTTACAAAATCGATTCAAGATAAAAATTCCACCACATGAATACTATTCCACTATGCCAGAAAACGAAGTAGGTCGATTCATTTTCTAGAGTTTGAGGCTGATTCTAGTATCACATGAGTATACAAACATGAATTGGAGCGGCTAAAGTACGGATGAGAATTCCTTACAAACAACAAGACCCGAGAGGGAAATGAAATCTTCAGCATACATTGACTTACATCGTCGTGTTGCAGATCGTTCCGTGAGGACCCAGATCACGGCTAATCTGTGCAGGCGCAGCCACGGCCAACGGGAGAGGAGGAGCTGCACCTCGATTCTCTCCAGGGCCGGGAGCCGGTGCGAAACCCTCATCGTCACCGGCAGTCTTGGAGCTGCCAGCTTCCTTCACCGCTGTAAGAAGTATCACGGACGTCACACAGAGAACAAGTCCAACGCCAAAGAGAGCAACAACGCTCAAGCACCTTAGATAGCTCCGCGTTTTCGATCCTACCACCACCGGATCAGGCTGTTGGCTGTCAAAGCTGATCGCATGCTCCGTGCTCACTGGCGAACCCTCCATTCTCTTGGTAGAGTGCATATCCTTACAAGCAGCTGACGCAAAATATTCTTCAACACATGAACCTTGATCGGTCCACTTGAATGTGAATACGTCACAGTGCACAATAGTACTCTGATTACAATCCAAATACCCCCAATCTGATTACTCACAACATTCTCTACACAATCCGTCTACTCACAAGAAGGACGCAGCTCATCAATATGCATGAGCGACACATTTATAAGCTTTTGGAGTTGCTTCTCCGCTTGTGAGTAGATGTGAGCCTGTGAGCTTGTTTCCTAGACTTGATGTGTTTTGACGTGGGTTCATGAGTGAAGGTTTTCTTTGAGGGTGATTGGGATTGATTTCATGAGAGATCCATGGATTGTGACTTGGATGAATCTGCATCATGGTGCGTCTTGGTCCGCGGTGTGATTGAGTTGGATCTTGATTTCTAATATAGCTTATGTTTGGTTAATGTTGAGCTAAAGATGATAAGAGGTTAACCCTTTAACCCTTTAAGGCCGATCGACCATATATGGGTTGTTTTGGCACAAGAACCATTTCAGAAAGTGCCACAAAATGGAAAAAAAAGATCATGATTTCGAGGTGGAGGAAGATGGGCATGTGTTGAGACCATCGCCACCGCAATCGGTGCAAGCATCGGCGAGCTACAGTGATTTCCGTGAAATGGGTTCGTAGATTTCCGTGCTGAAATGTATTCTTTGCATAGATGTCATTTTGCATGATCTAGAACACTTGAAGATCCTCACAGGCCGAAAAAGCTCATTGGTCTGCAAGGGACAGACGATGGTGGAGGTTGGATCCCTCCTTTTAGCGGTGATTTTTTGCGGTCTTGCTAATTTTAAATTTTCGAAGACTTAACCTTGCCTCCAAATTTGGTGTCATAGATGCGCCGCAAAGGTCACCGTCTTCCTTAAAGGGTTCCGGTGAAACGGGATGTGCATATGATGAAATCTGCAAGTATTGATTTTTGAGGGTCCGTCATTTTTTTGTTTTCTAGACTCTCGTTTGTCTCGAAGGACATGCAAGGATCCCACTAAATACCCCGGTCGAGCGTTGTACCAAGCCTGAGGCTTGAGAGGGTGAGGGAGGGTATGGACAAAACTTGCCTCGATTTTTATGTTGGAGGGAGGGCCCTATTTTATCAAGGGGAGGCTCCAACCGGTATCTGGGGCCGCATGCCCCAAATTTGGCAAAAAAAATCCAAAAGAAGCCTCTAGAACCACCAAAGTGAGAGGGCCAGAAAAATGAACCTACCCATGGCTGAGTGGAAAAAGGCATATAAATCTAAGTCAAACATTTCCACACATTATTGCACATTGTCGGGCAAGGTACCATAAAAATTCTTCTTTTTCACATAAAACTTTGAGATCATCATATTTTTAACTTTTTATTTTTTCCGCAGCATTATGTGATGTAAACCTTCTTATTGATCATTTGGATTCTCATTCTAAAACATCTAAGATCACAAAAAAAATGTAACGCAAATTGACAATTTTTGAACCTCCACTCCTTCCACAATTTTTTTGAATATGCTACATCCTTTTTCTACCTCTAAAAATTGATGGTCAAGAAGCTAATATCATGCTTAACATGATGGTAATGAATTTAGACCTTGTGTAGTGCAAAAATTTGACACCAAGTGAAGTCAAAGTCTGCTAATCCACTAATCGCTGGGAAGAAAATGGATCCTTTTCACTACTTCAAACACTATAATAATACAATCCGTGCGGTCAAACTTTATGAATTTTTAATTGAAAGTTACGTTATAAGTCTTAATTGAGATCCTACGGTTAAAACTAGAAGTAATTTTTTTTTGTTTTGTCCTTACTCATTGCACTAAAATGAGCACTTTTGAAATGTTTTTGGCGTAAAATTGTCATAGAAATTTAGGGGTTAAGGGTTAAGGACAACCAACCATAGACGATGATAATAAAGAGTTGCAAATTTGCATAGTGTAGAATTTTCATTTCGTGCTGACCCTACAAAATCAGGGTGCAAAAAACAATCGAACGCTCCTCTCATTTTACAATACTCCAATTGTACAAGAAAAAGTGAATCACCATCAAAAGGCTTGCAAAAGAGCTTAAACCTCCATGTCCTCAAAGGTAAGCGTTGCCTATGGAGAGCAAGGTCCCGGAGCCGAAACATTTGACAAAACAGAGACAACCATTTCAAAACGTGAAAAACTGCATAAAAACATCCATTTTATTGGAGACGATATTGGGGACTACCATGGGGTTTAGTATTAGCTGGATTACACTAGGAACCCCTTCAATGGAGGTGAAGTTTACTGAGGTAATGGATCCCGGGAGCGTCTTACAGCAAAACCTCATGTAATGCCCAACCTGAATTATCACTGAAGCTTCCCTACTTGCAGAATATAGGGAAGAAAATGTAGGGCCACTTCTATGCGTCACACCCATCAGCTATTATAATCAACCCAACGTTTTAGGTGCTTCTAAGTTGTACTCCAATTACCTTTATTAAGAGAATCTCACACGTGCCACCTTGAAGTTCACAATCCATCTTGCGCTGATTAGTTTGTTGGGAGGAATGGGGAAGCCGACGGGTTTGAAAAGCGTTGCATCATCTCGGAGATTATCAGCTACATCCGACCTTACTTTCTCGGGTAGGGTGAGAAGCTAGCTACATGGAGTGACCCGACCCCGTCAGAGATGACGGGCCAGGCATTGCATGGAACTAGGCTCTTAGGCCTTAAAGGTATGAGAAGCCACATTTGGGTTGGAACATGATGTTGTCTGTGTATTTGACATACAAGGTGTAAGAATTCATGTATACAATAGTCACAAAAGTTTGTATTTGTGTTGAGCCCGATCCAATGACACATGACAATTTTAGAACATTATTGCACCTACTACATGCTTGAGAAGTTGCAAAATGGGTATGTAATCTACATGTATGGTGTCATATTTGAGCATGATAAGGATAGATATTGAAATGACCTCCAAATGAAAGATGATTGTTGAAGAATCTCCAATCCAAAGGTGTATGTCTTGCTAAATTTTAGTACATTTTTTGTATGTTAAGAGTAAAATGTGTGACCGTATATATGGTCCTCCGCTGGCCTTTAACCCTTAAACATCAGTCGGGAACCATACATACATGCATGTATTTTACTATGTAAAATATAAAAAATGCATTAAAGTTTTGCAAGATTTACACAGTTGGATTGACGATTCTTCAATTGACATCTTTCATATGGAGGTCATTTCAATATGTGAACCTTAGCATGTTCAAATACGACACTATACATGTAAAATACTGTAGCCACCAGTGGCACCTTATGACGTTTAAGAGTTAAGGGTTATTTTAAGATTGAAAACAAAATTTAAAAAAAATCATTTTTGTCATTGAACATTTTTATAATTGTTTGTCATTAACCCTTAAAGGTCAATGGAGACCATATATAATGACAAAAGTAAAAAAATCATCAATAATCATGTATAAATGTTTTCTTGACGTATGATATGTCAATGCGATGCCATCAACCTAGTGCACATGTGAACCTCTTTTATTCAAAATCCAAAAATTCTTGCAAGAATCTATTGATGGATAAAGTAGTATACCCTCCAAAATCCACAATTTTCATAACCAATATACACTAACTTTAAGCACTATAAGAATTTCCTCTTGGGAAAGCATGAAGTACATGTATTTTGTAATTGCTTACATATACATTTGTACTCAAGTACGCTCAGGGACATGCTTGAATGCAAATGACCAAGTTTTACATATCAAACTACAAGTCCATTTTTCAAGGATTGCATAATGTTCATGGAGATTGTATAAAAGCTTCTTATTAGAACAAATGCTCATTACATCAAGGCATCCATTTAAAGCCCAAGCCTTAGACTTGGATCAATTAATAAATTATTAAAATTTCACAGGTGCATACATAGAGGTAATTAACGAAGGATTCATTAGTAGTGCAACCATCATAGCTTTCCAACATTGAGGCCCTTGCATGAAGAGATTGATCCAACAAAAAAAAATGATCCAAAAAAAATGTGCAAGAAATCTTAAGTACTATCGGAGACCGAGTGTGGAATTGACCGCCTATATTGATCTGAATTTGAGAAAAGATTGAAGGACTAATCAAAGGAACTACTTACTCACTAAGCAATTTACAAGAGGACATGTATCGACCAATCCTACTAAACTAAGAATATTAATCAAAGTATTTGAAAGAAAACGTATGACTTTGGAACGATGAACTCTGATCTTTAATTTACAAGTTCGTTGCAGATACACTACAAACAATAAACATGGGTTGCCGTAAGTGATTTCGACCAGACGTCATCTGCTGCATTCTACACATCATGCAACCATCAACTTATGTCTGTTCACACGTCCGTCAGGTTGTAAATATTCGAGCACTGAAGACAATTCAAGCATATTTGGTCATATCTACACACGATTTGTTAAATTATGAGGCATATACTAAGAATATGTCAAATAAAAATTAATTATGTCCGTATTGAAGGACCTTATTTGCTTATGAAGATCCAAAACTAAGCTCCACAGGGTGTCAGATTGTATACCCTTTGCTTAATTACCCAAAACCTAACCATCAATGAGAAGAGAGTGATGAACCTAATCAATGCAAAAGAAAGAATCCTATTCACTAAAGTTGTGAATTAACATGATGAAAATATTGAAACCTAAGTAAAAACTAAGCACCGCCTCTATTGGAACCTAACAAATCCATGTTCGGGTAATGCACTAGAATGAGCACTCCTGTTGTGTCAATCTAGTGATCAACCCAAACTTCAACGGAGAAGAAGGAATCCTATCCTCTAAAATTATGACCGACATGATAAAAATACTGGAACCTAGCTAGAAATAAGCAGCACCTCTGGAACTAGGTAACCAGTCCAAGAAGCGGCATTGCAAAAAGGTTATCGAATACATGTACTCGGCCAATTGAATACATGTACTAGTACACGTTGTTGCTGATTGCAGCTTCTCTCTGCCTCACTCACCGTGTATTCGGGCGTATTTAGAATACGGAGTACAGCTTTTCAGAATATGGTTTAGGGTTTAGGGTTTAGGGTTTACGGTTTACAGCTCCCAAAGCGTAGCGCTAGGGTTGGGCTGCTCCACTTGGTTCACCAGCTGCAGTCCGCCCGGTTGGTCGACACACTCGCGAACGTGGTGGCGCATCCACTCGCTGTGCGCCTCCGTCGCGTTGCCTGCGCCAGGCTCGCACTTGAGCTTCTGAGGGAAGTGCGTGCACGGTTGCGTCGAGTACCCCTCGTAGCACGACGTCATGTTGGGCACCATTTCGCCGCGGATGTTCAGGCTCAGGGCTTTCACCCCGCCGATCCCCTGGGGAATGTACCCGAACGTGGAGTACGCGCTGATCACGAGCACGTCGGTGAAGCTCAAGAGCCACATCTCCACGAAGGCCACCTCGCCTTGGTGCGCCGATCTGTCCTGGCCCCCCTGGAATGGAAGAGAAAAAGAATGAGACAAGTTGGGAGGCCACAAGAGAATGGTTTCTGACGAGATCGGGTTCACGTACCAGGTGCGAGACCATGTGGAAGCGCGTCACGGTGTTGTTGGCGTTCGGGTTTTCTGCGTACAGGTCCTTGAGCTCGTCATAATACCGCAGCTGCAGCGACGTGAGCAGCACTGAGATACTACCAGGGTCTTTGCCTCCATCTTCCGCGAACGCCATCATGTCCGACATATCCTCCGCCACAGCAAGCTTCGGCAAAACCTGTTGTAAAGGAAAAGTATTCCAGGGTGAGGAGAAGAGAAGAGAATGTGATGGAGGAGAAGAGGATGTGATGGAGGATGAGGAGTACCTCGCGGGTTTGGAGGCAATCCACAATGCGATCGAACACAAGCGGATCGAACACCGCCAGATTCGCGCGCCCGTGCGTACGCACCTGAACGCCCACGCTCTTGGACGCGCCCGCGAGGTATCCAAGAAACACGCGCACGATGTGCGCCCACAGCTCGTTCTTCGGCAGCAGCAGCCTGTGGCTCAGGAACGTGAAGAGGTCAACAGACGGCGCGAGTGGGTGGAGACGCGCCCATAGCGTCGGCACCATCAGCAGCCGCGTTAGGTAGTACTGGTTGCTCGACCACCCGACCCAGCGCACCTTCGCCAGTCCCGCGTGCGTGTGGTCACAGAAAAACTGCTTATCTGCATGCGACTGCACACACCAGACATCAGTCACAAATTGGCTGCAAATGCGCAGATTCCCTGCGATGGCGACGTCACGTTCAGGTGCTGATCGAATTGACTGGTTCTAGGTGTTCGGTGCTCACCTGGTCGTGGTCGAGCCGAAGCATGACCATGCTCATATCAGTGAAATTCGTCGCGATGGCGACGTTGAGTCCGTCTGCCTGGATCACGTTCTGATACGGAAACTCTGCAGGCAGGAACCACGACGTCCCCGGGAACGGGTCACACAAGAGCGCCTCGAACTTGTTGCCGCCTTCCACGAGCACGACGCGGTCCGTGGCGAGCCCGAACGCGAATGCCGACGTCAGTGACAGGAGCTTGTTTCCCGTCCCGCCGCTGCCCTCCATGACGATGAGGTACTGGCACTCGTCCGCCTCCCCGCGCGCATGCAGAAACTCGTGCGTCCAGTTCTTCTCTTGCGCACACTTCATAAGCATCGCCACATACCTGTCCATTGCGCGCGTGAAGGCCGGGGACGGCGCGAAGCGGCCCGGGTCGCGTCGGTAGAGCAGGTGCTGCGTTCTAGCTAGGCACTGCGGGTCGTGCGTGACGTCCTTCCACCGGTTCAAGGGTGCGTGCTTTGTCTCCCACGTTGCGAATCCCTGGCACGCGAAGCTGTTCTCTCTGTCCAGGACCATCAAGACCGTCAAGAGCATCGTGGTGCCGACGCACATCAGGATGACCATCCCATTCCGAGAGATCTGTTGCATCCCCCGTTCCATCTTTCTCTCACCTGTGGTACCACCTCCGCAACTAGAGTCTCCGCATCTCGGATTTTCACACCACCTAGATCTTGAGCTCATTTTGACCTCCTACACCTGGACCCGTAACTATTCCATCCCCGAGCCGATCGATCCTAGTACTCGTCAAACACTGCTGGTAGAAACCCTTGAACTTGTCACAACGCAGCTAAATGGTGACATGCTCATGCCTGTAGATTGAAACTGACGAGGCGCCTGCAACAAAAACTCAATGGTAGGTACCCATATTGTCACAAAACCAGCTGCATCTGAAACCTTTTAGGTTACAGTAAACCTCCACTCTGTGATCAACAACAGGGTTCAGTTCTAGTCCAGAGAAAAATGCAAAACTAATGAGCTGTCGTCGAGAAACGAATGTGTCCCTAAACGAATACCGTTACGGAGAATGTCGGCATCTAGAGCTCCCGAACCTGGTGCTTACGATCCGTGACCACCAACTAAGTTAGCGTCTAGATGCAAAATAATGCGTCACATAGCAAGTTGTGAGCAACTAGTGCGTCTGAGGCACCGGCAACCTCGTACGGAGAGAGAGTGTATCTCACCTCCAGTGCACAACCGAGTAGCAGAGCAGGTAAGAAGCTGCATCTCGTCCTCAAGATCCAAAGCCTCTCCTGCATCCACTTCGAAATCCAATGAGCTCCTTCACCTCAAAGCAGCGAAATCTGAAACCTAACAGAAGGTGGTCGACTTCGCCGTGAAGAACGACGAGGAGAAGGCCACCGGTCGAGAATTCAAGCCGACACAGAGGCCGATAGTGAGAGTCTTGTCCAGTGCAGGTTTACTACTGTAGTGTTTTCCTGAAAGTATGGGAGGGTGACCCAGCATGTCACGCCGAATCTTATGTTAGTATCTGGGACCACATGCACATGGTGACTTGGCTTGAGAAAAGTGCGAGGGACCAGCAGTCAACTTTTTGGGAACTTAAGGTACTTCCAAGGAGCTTTAGCTTGCATGGTATAGGGCCCAAGTGCATTGATTTCCATGCATCTCATTGGTGCAGAAAAAGAAAGTATGAGATTTTTGGAAGTCTATTCTCATGCTGTCTGGCACCGTTTTCTGTTCGGGAAGCACTATCAGGAAAACTGTGGCGAAGAGTCCACCGGGATAAACTCGCACGTGGATGGGAAAATGGCGTGGTTGCCAGCATGAGGGCATTTTTTTTTGAAGAGGGAACCTAAACTTAGCCAAAATATGTGGCACATTGCTGAGAGCCGAGCCCATTTACAGCACCACTGTCATGAGGTGTGCCAAAAGCGAACAACAATCGAACATACATTAATGAGAAAAAGAAAGATCGAAAGGCAAATTCCGTGACCATCGCCTCGATGTGATGCACATGACGTCTTGCATTCGTTCTCCTTGCACGGGTATTGATTTGACAATCTTTTCACTTTGAATAAACAAAGGAAAACCATAACCCATAAAGGACCACGACCTAATTCGCTCTAAAATCAGTCCAAAACTGCCACTGTCAAGAAGAGACATGAAAATCACACTGTAAAGTGAATTTTGAATTTTCAACCGTAAGATCTTAAAATAGACTTCCATGTAAACATGCCACCAAATTTTGGTTGCAATCCACCGCACGGATTGATAGATTTTAGTGTTTAAAGTCAAAACAATGGTTCATTTTCATCCCTGCGTTGAGTAGATCAGCTGACTTTGACTTCATTTTGTATCAAATTTTTGCATTGTACAGGGTCTAAATCTTTTACCATTGTCTTAAGCATGATGTTATTTCCCAACACACCAATTTTTAGAGGTAAAAAAGGGGTGTAGCATATTCAAAACAAGTGTGCAAGGAGTGGAGGTTCAAAAATTGCCATTTCACGTTTTATTTTTTTGTGAACTATGTATGTATTCAAATGATAATCCAAACAGTCAATAAGAAGGTTTTCACCATATATTGTTGTTGAAAAAACAAAAAGTGAAAAATATGAAGATCTCTAGGTTTTATGTAGAAAAGATGAAGTTTTTTTCCCCCATTGCCCGACAATGTGTGAAAATGTTTGACTTGGAATAAAATGCCTTTTTACACTAAAGACAAAAAAAAAAATTGAAAATTTCTAAATAAGGTAATATTCTTTATATGTGTGAAAAATCTCAATTTCAATAGAAACTTTTGTCAAAAAATTTGGAGGTGCCCGAAGTCCCACTTTTGGCTTTAAGTGGTACTAACTTTCAAACCACAAATCCAAAATAAATTTAAAAAATATCTCCACGAAGCTCTTATCAGATCCTATCTTGAAAATAAAATTCAATTAAAAAGGATTTTTTTCCGAATTGTAGGTACATGCCCAAAATCCAAGGTGACCCCGGGGGGACGTTTGGTCCTTTAGGGGTTAATATGAAATCAACTTGTCTATTCCGGATTTATTCATCTCTGTCTAGGTAAATTATGTTCTTATTTAAAATTCCATCTCCTTTTCTATATTTTTAATTTCTTCTTTCTTTTTCCTTCTTCAGTTTTTGACATGCCTATTATGAACTGGGGAATCCAACATATCAACTCCTCTTTAATCCCTAAGGGACCAACTACCAAAAATGGGCTATTTGAAAGTTTGGTCACGTTCCAACATTCCGCTTTTGAATTTTTATTGTAGACGGACATTACTAAGACCTCAATGGGAGAACATTTTTTTCCTAAATCCGACAAATAATGAAAAAGTTTTAGGGTTTTGAATTTTAAATGGAGAGAGTGGGCACTTTGGGCACCTCCGAAAACTTTTTCTAGGACATTCTATTGAATGTGAGATTTTCAATACTAGCAAGTCATATTTTTCCCTTGATATTGTCACAAAAACAAATCTTGTCTATAGTGAAAAATAGCATATAAACCCAAGTCAAACATTTTCACACATTGTCACACAATGTCGGGCAAGGGATCAAAAAAAATTCTTCTTTTACAAATAAAACTTATAGATTTTCATGTTTTTGACTCTTTTTTTTCCACAAAAATATGTAGTGTAAATCTTCTTATTGACCATTCGGATTATCAATTTAAAACATATTAATTTCACAAAAAAATTCAAATGCAAATTGGCAATTTTGAACCTCCACTTCTTGCAGACTCCCTCCACTATCTCTAAAATTTGGGGTATAAGGAACTAACATCATGCTTAACACAATGGCAATGGATTTAGACCTTGTGTAGTGCAAAAATTTGACACCAAGTGAAGTCAAAGTCTGTTGATCCACTTAATGCAAGGAAGAAAGTGAACCATTTATTTGACTTTAAACACTAAAATCTTTCAAACAGTGTGGTCAAAGATTATGAAATTTTAGGAGTATGTTACATAATAAGTCGTATTTGAGATCCTATGGTCAAAACTAGAAATCAAAGTCTTTGGTTCCTTCTTTATTCATTGCACTAGAATCCAACTATTTTGAAGTGGTTTTGGTAATATAAAATTGTCACAGTACGTTAGGAATTAATATGTAAATTTAGCTTTACTCCAAAATTTCCTTGACAATTTCACACCAATAACACTTCAAAACTGTTAATTCTAGTGCAATGAGAAAGGGAGGAAAACCAAAATATCAGTATTAGTTTTAATCATATGATCTCATTTAGCACTTAATAAATAACATACTCACAAACTTTCATCAATTTTCACCACACACATTGAAAGATTATAGTGTTTGTAGTTAAAACAATGGTTCAATTTTATCCCTCCGTTGAGTAAATCAACAAACTTTGACGTGACATGGTCTCAAAGTTTTGTACTATATAAGGTCTAGATTTTATATCATCATGCTGATCATGATATGAACTCCTCGTACGCCAATTTTTAGAGGTAGAGCAGGGGTGTAGCATATTCAAAACAATTGTGCAAGGAGTGGACCTTCAAAAACTGCCAATTCACATTTTAATATTTTGGGAACAATACATGATGTAGATTGATATGCAAATGGTCAATAAGAAGGTGTGTACCATGTCTCGAGATAGAAAAAAAGGTGAAAAAATGAAGATCTCTAAGTTTTATGTGGAAGATAAGTCTTTTTGGTTCCTTGCCCAACAATATGTGGCAATGTATAAAAATCTTTGTCTTGGAATAAAATGCATTTTTTCACTAAAGATAGAAAATGTTTTCTGACAACATGAAAGGAAGAAATATTACTTGCTAGTATTGAAAATTTCAAATTAACTAGAGTGTCCTAAAAAAAGTATATGGAGTTGCCCGACGTGCCCACACTGAACAGTTTTTTCTTTAAAATGGCATAATTTTATTTTTAAAGGTTCCAATGAGAATAAAAATTACACTCCCACGTACCTCTTATCTTCTTGCATCTCTGTACAAAATTTCAATAATTGCAAATACAAATTGCAACCATGGGAACGTGCCTGAGATATGCAAAAGCCCCCCAGGACTTTTTTCATTTAGAGGTTAAGATGACCTACGATTGGATGCATGTTTTTCCTTTGAAGTGTGATTGAATAATTCCATATGCCTAAACCAGTGTTAACCCCTAAAGGCCCAAGGCATTATAGAACCCAAACTGCCAGTTTCAATGCATTCAATACAAAATGCAAATCAATACAGCTTTTACATATCTAACCGTAGGATCTTGTACTAGAATTGTACAAGTATATGTGGTGAAAATCTTATTCAATTTGATCGCATGGATTGAAAGATATGAGTCTTTGAAGTGATATATAAACTCTATTGAGGTCATACTAAACACCTTCATCAAACTTTGACCACCTTCTATGGCAACTTTTGCACTACGATATGTGATTTTTTAATATTAACTTTAAGAGAATCATGTTAGGCACATGTGCACCAAATTTTAGAAGTAAAAGAGGGGTAGAAGATGTCCTTAAAAATCTTGTAATGCAACTATGTGCTAAAAATTAACAATACACTTCAAGTTTTGCATATATCATATCCTTCTAAGCCGGCGTGAATAAAGTGTCTGTTTGTTCCACCACTAAGACCATGCCTAACCCCTTCACAGAGTTAGAAGATATGGACATACTACAATAATCATCCCTATTAGAGATGGTGAATTTGTCGTCTTCCTAAATTAACATCTAAAATTAGTATTTAGTATTAACCCTTAAAAATATTTGACTATTTCTCACCAAAAACGTTTTGAAGTTGCTCATTGTAGTGAAACGAGTGAAGAAGAAAAATGAAGTCATCATTTCTATTTCCAACCGTAAGATCTCAATCCATACTTATAAACCTACATGATTGCATGTTTTTATAATCTTTGATGGCATGGATTGAAAGACTTTGGTGTTTGAAATGATGAATAAGGTCTTTCTTTTCCGGGCATTTCAAGGATCAACACACTTTGACTTTACTTAGTAGTGAATTCTTGTATTAAAAAAATTCCTAAAATTTAACCTGTATGATTTTGTGTGATGTTAGTTCTTTGTACACCATATTTTTAGAGGTATTGAAGAAGTGAAGCATTTTCAAGGAGATTGAGCAATGACAGGAGGTTCAAAAATCACCAAACCACATCTTATTTTATTTTTAAAATTCATTATTGTCTAAATTGAAAATCCGGCAGGCCAAAACAAAGGTTTATGCTTCTTTTTGAAGCCAATTGATAAAAAATGAAGATCTCTAACTTTTATGAATATATGAGATTTGTTATTTGCACATGGTGAAAAAACTTTGACTCGTCTTGGAATGAAGCTTTCATACTATGGAGGTATATTTTTGACAATATCAAATATAATAATGTTGATCATTTGTGAGAATAGTCTCAAGTTTGTAGAGAATCGTAGCAATTTATTTTGAAGTTGCCCAATGTGCCCACCTCCAACAATTTTTCTTAAATATGGCATAATTTTTCCTCTATAGGTCCAATGGATAAAAAACAATATTTCCATGTAGCTCTTGTCTTCTTTCATCTTTGTTTAGAATTTCAAGAATTGGACATATAAATTGCAATTATGGAAACATGTCCGAGATTTGCACAAGCCCACCTTGGTACTTTTGGCTCTTAGGGGGTTCAATTATATGATGTGAGACATAGGGTTTGGAGGTCAAAGGCTTGTAGGTGACATGTATCTCTTGAGTTTTGACATTGTACAATACATTGGAAACTAACACCAATTTGTAAAAATTTAAGCCCTCATCAATTTCAAGATTTTGAGAAACAAAGTGTACTATTGGAATTAGTCATAGACACTATTAGAGATAAATAGTGTAGTGTGTAATGTTGCATAACATTGATGGCCCATTAACATTTATAGTAAAATGCATTTTTTTCTTGCATCAAATTATCCTACTAAGCCATTCAAACTTGCCCCCTCCAATTTTAGTCCACTAGTCTATCTACCCTCCATGGTTTTGTAAGAGATTAATAATAAGATTAAAATCAAATAAAAATCTTAATTGCAACTTCACTTGCATTTGTATTTAAGGGAATAGATATTTAATATAATATTAATATAATATATAATTTTAAATACATTAAAATATTGTCACAGACCGGTGATCTTTTGACCCAATACTACATTTTGGAGTTAGGAATTACGAGCAATCACAACACACATATAAATCACATTGTATTAACAAGATAACATGTGAGGGACCAATCCTTCTCCATGGTTCTTAAAAGAAGGAAGAAGATACTAAAGGTAACCAATGTAACCGCCACTAGTTCTTGGGTTACGAACTAGTTTGTAACATTAACCCCCCCTTAGGTTTTATTCCCGTGCCGGTTGGTGCGCAAGGGCGAAGCTTAAGAAAGTTGCAATAGCATTAGGTGCATTCTCTAAATGTGATGCCGATTCCCAAGAATTCTCTTCTAGTCCATAACCTTCCCATGACAGTAGGTACTGTAATTTTTTCCAGCGGCAAAAAAGTCTTGAATCAAGCACCTCGTGAACCTTCCACTCAACATCCCTTTCTGAAGCGACCACTGGTGGGGGTGGTGTCTGTCGTCTGCCGGTGATGGTATCTTGGTGGTATCTTTCCAATAAGGATACTTTAAACACGTCATGTATACGAAGTGTCTTTGGAAGTCTCAAACAGTAAACCATATCCGATTTTTTTTTTCTGTAATTGAAAATGGTCCCAAAAAATTTTCTGTAATTGAAAATGGTCCCAAAAAATTCTAGTCTATGGTGGATATCCGCTGGGACTTTATGTGAGTCTTCTTTGAAAAATGTAAGTATTGGTGCCAATGTGGAGTCTTCCGAAATAGCCACCTTTAGGCGTTCAATTATGCAGGCGTCGGTCCATACAGGTTCGCAAGACTCTAGTGCTACTAAACAAAGAAGAGGTCGTTGTCTTTCAATACGACCCTCCATTAGATCCACTTGTCTTGAACGAGCATCCACTTGTCTTGAACAAGCATCCACTTGTCTTGAACGAGCATCCACCCTTTCGTTGAATGAGCCTGGCCCATGTTCAATTTCAAATTGAATGCTGATAAAAATTCCGACCACCTCGCTTGTCGTTGATTGAGCGGCTTGGTGGTGAGAAAATACTCCAGATTTCTATGATCAGATATTATACGGATTTTGTGTGGGGACGCCTCCAAGTAGACGAGCCAATCCTAAAAGGCCTAAACCACGCTTAGGAGTTTTTTGTCATAAATATCGTAGTTTTGTTCTGCCGGTGACATTCTAGAACTACAAAATGCATACGAATGCAATTGCCTATCTTCTCCATATTGTGAAGGAATTGCCCTGTATCCATGTCAGAAGCATCCGTCTCTACGACAAAAGGCCGCTCAAAACTAGGATGGATCAATACTGCTGTGTGGAGAAATTTTGATTTAAGCTCCACAAATGCCAAATATGTCTATTGCATCCAGAAGAAGAAGAACGTCGATCTCCGAAGGAGGCCTTCGTGAATAAAGTGTCTGTTCGTTCCACTACTAAGACCATGCCCACCAGACAGGGAATTAGTAAGCTGGAACTACTTTCCCCTTTCGAGGGTAGACACTATGTAACAAGTAGCCAAGAACCACAAAACCCACAACCACCAAAGTAACAAGGAAGGATGCAAGTGAGGGAGGAGAGAGGGAAGAGAGAGAAAATATGAAGGGGAGGGAAAGATGGAGAGGAGGGTGTGTATTGCAAATTCATGGATGAATTAAAATAAAGAGGAGTTTTATAGGGGGTCTTGTGTGTCGGGAAGGGTTTGGTTGTTTTCAATTTTGCGTTTATGTAGAAGGATGGACATAGCGTGTTGTATGGCAATGACGTTAATATTCTTGAAAGTGTTAGTAATTATATTAATAGGGATTTTGAAGGTATCTTCTAGGGTTTTTATAGATGGGATAAAAGTGGTGGTGCAAGCACCGGCAGTGATTACCGTAATGGGGTCCACTTTCCATCCGAGGGCAGTGATGTCATCAATAAGGGGTTGGTATTTGTTGGTTTTGTTTTCGATTGTTTCTGGGGAAAATCTGTCATTACAGTATGTAAATTCAATGAATTGAATGGTATAGCTTTGGTTTATGTGGTTGGGTGGGGGTCATTGTATGATAGGCCTCTGATGCATAGTATGTCCGGTTCGAGTCGAGCATTGCAGTGACATCATTGGGTTTCACATGTACATGGGAGTAGCCATGGTGGGACCGTGTTTTCTTGTGGGTTGTTGTTAAAGGTGCCGGCGTTCATGAGGATAAAACATCTCGATTGGTTATGGGAGGTGATTGATTTACAGAGTTCCCATACGGCTGTGTTATGTCTTTTGACAATTAGGGAGTGTATGTGGTGGTTATGACATTTAAGTAAAACATGTAGCCATGTGTCGGGATCCGTGGACGTGCATATTGGGCATGTTATGGATGGGACTATTGCATCCATACAAATAAGTGTTCTCTCCATGTCAAATTTGTGAGTGACATTGCATTCTTTGAATAATCCCATATAAATTGGCGGTAAAAATTTGAAAATCCAAGAAAGGCTTGAACTTCTTTCACTATCTTTGGAACATGCCACTCTTGAATAGTTTGAACTTTGTCTTGGCACATCTTGAGTCCCTTTGATGAGACTATTATTCCAAAAAATTCCACTGATTCACGATGGAATTCACATTTTGATTCTTTTGCATATAATCCATTTTTTGGTAATCTCCGTAATACTTCTTGTACCACTTGTCGGTGCTCATCCAAGTTTTTGGAGAATATAAGAATATCATCCAAGTATATTACATCTCAAATATCCAAAAGATCATAAAAAATATTTTGCATAAAAGACTGAAATTGAGCTAGTGCATTCGTCAGCTTAAAAGGCATCACCAAATATTCAAAGAGACTGTACAATACATGGTCTTGAAAGCCGTCTTAAACTCGTGACCTGACATCATATGCACTCGGTGGTAAGCTTGACGTACATCAAGTTTGGTGAATATCTTAGCCCCCACCAACCGATCCGTGAGCTCTGGAAGGAGGACTAAGGGATATTGGTTCCATATCGTGATTATATTAAGATTCCGATAATTCACACAAACTTTGATGGAACTATCCTTTTGGTGCAAATACAACTGGTGCAAAAATTGGGGACTTTGACCTTTGAATCCACCCTTTTCCTAAATTTTCTTCCAAATATTTTTTGAGCACCTCCAATTACATTAATGACATTGGACTTAAGCCGGTATTCCACGGTTCTTGTCCTTCCTTAAATTCAATCTTTATATCGGAGATGTTGTGGTTAGATAGCTCATTTGATGCTTCCTCGCTCAAAGTCGCTTGCAAGTCGCCATATTCTTCCAGAATAGATATTCTCATAGGCTTGATGATATCAATTCCACCGCCGCATTCTGAAATTTCTATTGCATAAATTTCAGCATTGTTGGCGGACTGTTGAAATGCAGCTGCTGACACAATGGCATGCCTAGGTATAATCAATTTTGAAAGAGTTAACTTATTGAATTCACGAGCTTGTACTTCAGCCTGGACCCTAGCATTGAGACTGTACTTCAGCGACTCCACAATGCTTCCTCCCTCAGGTTCCCCGGAGCTTCTCAATTCAAGTCGGTTCTCAACATATCTTATTATTCCACCATGATCGGGGTTACCTGCTACTTCCTCCCCAAGAAGGGTACCTTGATGATTTCTGCAATTCTCATGGCAATGGGAAGAGTCGAACGTGACGCTTTGCTCCGACCAACGAATCATAGGGTCGTGGTAGCTTAGCCATGAAGTGCCCAAGATGCATGGATACCTTCCTATATTAGTGGTATCTGCTACCAATACCTAACGATGATCTCCAATGACGAGCTCCACCGTAGCTTTGTGTGTGATGAGGTCAGAATTGATCACTCTTTCGTCGACCACCTCTACTTCTTGAGACACCAATTTAGGTTGTCAGCAAGCATGACAACGTGCAACAAATTTTGGATGCATAAATGTCGTAGTCTAGTAGTTCGTAATTCTCAAAGTTAACCAAAATTAACCTTAAGCGAGCCCATCTAACCAGATCATTTCCAGGGATTTTTATTGTGTGTCAAAATTTCTAAATCTAAAGACAATTCACACTTAATACCTCAGCACATTTCAGAGGATGACTTCCCCAATACCTTAGTGACCGGTAACAAGTAACCACAAATGTTTAGTTTAAACTTTGTTGAGCATCAGAGTAGTTTTCCGGTAAATTTTTGCAGTGCCCGGAAAGTCACTGCCCTTTGTTCTTATAGTCCAAAGGCCACAATATCCACAACCTAACTCTACACCATGAAAGAGTTAAAAGGTTGTAGCTCATTTACCGGCCTTCACAATCTACCGGAAAATAGTTATAGTAAACCGGTCACGCAAAACCGCGTTCCAACTACAACCACATCCAATGAATCAAACAAAGAAGATACAAAACTCACAAGAGTCCAATGCTAGGCAAATCACATAAGCAAGGCAATCTTCCACGGGGATTGTTGGACCTCATCCACTGTAAGGGTACAAACCCTGGAATACTCCGGACTCAGGCTTAGCCGGGAACTCTTCTAGTGTACCAAGAGGGAGGATATCACCCCTCTTCCCACCAATCCAAACACTTCCCAAACACTTAAGTGGGCTTCTAGGGTTGCCTAGTCATTGGCAGATTACCGGTTAGATCAGTAAACCGGAAGACTTCTGGTCTGAGACCAATAAACATATTTAACAATACTAGGTAACTGGAGAATTCACTTAAGTGGTAGTGACCGGGTGCACAATGGGGCCCCATCGACATCACTACTCTCACTCTAGTGTTAATCTATTGCACCTAGCAACATCCTATCAACTCATAGGATAATTTCACAATAGCTCATAACATAGGCTCATCCAAAGGACCTCTCCAGAAGAGTAGAATTAGCTTCCGGTAGATCCATGGAAGGATCGACGAGAAGATTGAGTTTAAAAACTCAACCACCTTCCTCAAACTATTCTCTTTTTTCAATCCCCTCCCACTTGTTCAGATCAATCTTGAAAGCGTTAGTGTTACTGGTAGAACTATGTTGTCCGGAATGGACTAGCTCCGTGATGTGCCTGTATTTACACCAATCACTCTACTAAACCTATTACAAATTCCGGTCGAGCCCGAAAAACACATAAGTATGATGGGCAACCGGTGCACTTCTCCGAAACACTTTTCTAGATTAATGTGGATTTAGGCATCTCACATATCTAGAACACAACTAAACAAAAAAAAATAGCAATTTACTACTCAAGCAAGGAAATGACTCTATGCTAGGAGAACAAGGGTTTTTTTTGTAGATAGTTTTATGGGAGATCGGAGAGACGAGGGAAAATGACAAAAAATTTATGCAAGACTAGGGAGAGGGAAGGAATATAGAGAACAAAAGATGACTTACCACAAGGCCGGGACAATGGAAAGGGAGAAAACGGACAAAGAACATATGCACTAATGACAAGAATTCACAATTCTAGGACACACAAGGTCAAAATAGAGTCTACTGGGAGACTTTTTTTAGACTAGGAAGAAAAGATAACCGGGAATTATCTCGGGGAAAGAAAATGAGAGCAACAAGTGAAAGAAGAGGATTTACAAACAAGAAAATTCTACAAACAAGAAAAATCCAACAATTAGCAAGAAACACATTGTTTCACAATTCTTGCCACCTCCTTGTTGCACCCGCAACCTCCTTCAATTGTAGTTTAGTCTCTGATTCTTCTCGCCGCGGTCATGAACCTCCTCACACTACCTCCACACCTTGTATTCGCCACTTCCTTGTTGCACCCACAACCTCCTTGCAAGTCTTCACTCCAAACCCTAGTTTGAAACTTCTCAAATCCTTGCGGCTTCACAACCTTCCTTCACTTGTACAACTCCTTTCCTTGTGGCGGCCTCTTCAGTCGCAACCTCCACTAAATTTTTCTCTCAAAACCCTAGGCTTCTTCTTCTTCACTACGTAGATGCAACTTCTTCAAAATCCTCTTCGTGATGGCCGTATGATGTCAACGTCTCGGGCTCATGCTTGGTACCCGGTTGATATCAGGTACCCGGTTGATATCAGGTACCCGATTGATATCCGGTACTGGACGGTTATCAAATGATATTTTTTCTTTTTCTTTTTCTTTTTCTCCTTTTAATGTTTTTCTTTCATATAAAATTAAATTCCTACTCTTTCAAATAAGAATTTAAGTTTTCAACAACAAATAAACTAGAAAGAAAACCTAAACAATTAAACTAGGAAGAAAAATTGATAACTAGTCTAATTACTTAATGAAGACTTTGACTAGCAAAATTAGTTTTAAGTGGTGAATTGGACTTTTGTCCTGAAGATCCTTTCCGGACATTCTTTTTAGGTTTTACCGCGCATAACCTTGGTGGTTTTAAGGCCCGGTTATATCTCCATTATAGCACTAATTAACTAGTTAAACATTCACCTACTTTCACTAATTATTATACAACCTACTATTACATATTACTAACTACTTTGCCGATTATCTAAGCTAATAATCACAATTTTAGCTAATTTTTTTGGTAGGGGCAACCAAGTGAGAGTTTCAAACTCCTACAATAAATATTCTCGTTGCCCCAAAATCCACCAAAGCGGAGGCCTCAATGTAGTTGATCGTAGCTTCCAAAGTAAGATGGGCTCCTGGATCAATCATGGCGAGCAAATAAAGTTGTCTAGGTCCTTCTTCTTGTTTGAAAATCAAGGATCTTATTGGCTGACCTGGCCAACTTTTCAATTCTTCACCTTCCCCTCTTTCAATCCCTCCGCCCCTCAATATGGATGCAACAACACTCTGAATTGTGCCTTTGCCCGGATACTCAACCTCCCTATTCAATCCTGGGCCACGCCCTTTTCTGAGGGCATAAATCTTGCAGCTGCTATTGATAGAGGTTTAGATGGATTCGTGGGACACTTTGCTCGTACATGGCCTAATTCCCCGCAACCCCAACATCGGCCTTCACGCTGGTATTCGAGCCGTTTTGCAACCGTTTTTGTTAGTGTTGTGCTTGTACAAACCGAGCCGAGCTCCATCGGTTCCGATTCAAAGGCTTCTAGATTAACTTGAAATCTTTCACCTGCATTACAATTGTTGCTAGTCAAAGGTCTACTATTGGAAGAATCTAATTGTCATCGACGATGTTGCCGACACCTCCACAATCTCTCGTCTATCCATGATGCCATTGCCATCCAATCGTGAAGCCGTCATGGTTGGGCCTTAGTAGTAGCCACCGAATTCAAAATACCGTCTTTAAGTCGACCACGAGAACGCGCCACAAGGCTAGACTCGTTCCAATTGACCTAGGGTGCATATTTGCTGAAGGTTGAAATATATGATGCCACTGAACCAGTTTGCTGGAGCCTTCTGAGGCAATTTTTACCATTACCACTCCAATCAAGATCTCCATAAACTCCAATGACCGCCTTCCGAAAG
Organism: Bryoerythrophyllum caledonicum; assembly: GCA_963971425.1. NCBI lineage: Eukaryota > Viridiplantae > Streptophyta > Bryopsida > Pottiales > Pottiaceae > Bryoerythrophyllum > Bryoerythrophyllum caledonicum. The sequence continues at coordinate 17,459,507 of OZ020525.1, read as the reverse complement.
GCCTAATAATCCGTCAATAACTCATGTGCACGTCTTTCATCGAGAGCTTGAAGTAGGGGCATTGCCCAATTTTGTGCAGCCCCTGTCATGTATAAATGCGCATACGCTACTTTGTCAAGGTCGGAACTATAAGTGTGCGGCTTGCCACGAAATACCAACCACAGCTGGGCAAACCAATGATACACCTTGTTGCCTTTTTTTCCAAAAAATCTTTCTAGTCCAGCCACTTTTGACTTTTAAGTTTTTGCTCTCATAACTGGATGCATTAGAGCACCTCCACCAGGGACGCGCCAGCCCGGTGGAGACTGCCCTGGGTTTTGGCCCTGAACCCTGCCCCGTGGTTGGGCTGCAGGGCGCCTAGCGCAACACTAGCCGGGAGCAAGGTTATCCGGCCTGGAAACCTGGCTCTCATAATAAAAGCCCTGCTGTGGGTCCATGCAAAAACGCGTCAGTGAATGGACTGTCAGTGGCAGCCACTCCCACAGCCATTGTTGCTCCACCACGTGCTAGAACCAAATTGGTGGCCTAGCCCCGGTGAAATTTTCAGTCCCCCGCCATATTCTTTCCTTTTCCAGGCTTGCTCCCAACTCCCTCCATCCCGCCTGACCGGTTTGGCGGCCCCGACCAGCGCGGTGGGGGAGCACCTTCCTCTAGACCCACCAAACCTGACAGGTCTGCCGGGATGGGAGCCTGCGGTGGAGGTGCTCTTACAAGATTCTACCTTGCGTTGCACTTGCCCCACTTCTATATTGGAGGTTGAAGGTCCTACTTGGGCCTACTTTGCAATTTGCTGCATTATTTGGGATATGGCGGCTTCGAGCACTATGTGGACCTGCTGCTGGACAAAAAATGCCCATTCCGGCACAACCCCCTCTAGAGCTGCAGGATTTCCGAGCCCCACCTCTACTCGATCTCAATCATTGTTTAATTTTTTTTTTTTTAATTTTTTTTAATTTTTTTTTTTTAAACATTTAAATAAAATAAAATAAAATAAATTGAACGGGAAACTCGTATTATTCTTGTGGTAAGATTGCATGAGGCTTTAAGGTAGAATTCAAACTAGACTTATTCCTAACTTCTTAATTCTTGGAGTGAAATCATCACACATTGTTTAATGATTTGTTGGTAATTAATTCAAAGCTGGATAATAATCCAAAAGGCAGCCGCAGAGAATAATTCAAAAGTCGATTGCATAGTATAATCCATGATAATCCATGATAATCCATAATAATCCAAAAGTCGGCTATAGAGGCATGATCATGATTGGTTCAAATCATGGCTCGAAATAGTAATTGTTGGAATACGGTAGCAGCATGATAAGGTGAAAGGTTCATTTAATAATCCATGCCCTATCATCGTTTTCTATCTCGCCGGGACCTCCGTAATCATAATCATAATAATCATAATCATAACCATTCAACTGCATCAAACCCTCATGCATGCGATTGTGTCCAACTACCAACTCTTTCAACATTGGAAAGGATCAACATCTTCAAGTAAAATTATCCCCTACGCGCCCTTTGCCTCACATTAAGAATCGCAACGGAACCGGAATCAATCAGTGATGTGTTATTATGTCATGGACCGGTGATCTCTTGACCTAATACTACATTTAGGAGTTAGAGATTGTGAGTAATTACAACACACACGTATAAATCATATTGTATTAACAAAATAACACATGAGCAAAAAAATAAATATATAACACAACTAAAAATCTACAAATGGGCAGCCATGGGTGAATTCAACGTATCATATTAAAATACATGAGCAAGCCCAATTTAGAACATCCAATCATACATCATGCATGCATTTGAGGCAATGGTAGAGATCATCATATGTTCGCCTAACCTCGGAAGCGCCATTTGCCAAGGAGCCGTTGTTCTAGCACTCGACCCCAACGTTGTCGTGTCAAGGATATGCAAATGGACCTATGGTTTTGCTAAATGCCGGGTTTTTGAGGAAGGGATTGATTCAATTGAAAGCTTGCACACAAAGTATGATTGAACGCAATGGTGTGATAATTGATATGCAGTCTTGGTGAAGAAGGATGATGCGGTTGTGATGGATGAGGCCATAACGTCGTTGTGCCAACCATTAACATAGAACTTGATCTCTTCCATTAACATTGAACTTGTGTAAGAGCGTCACACTTGATCTCTTCAACTGTGATGAAAGGCTGCCTCCTAGAGACATCATAGACAAGCGGATGCAGAAGGAGGAGAAACTAAGGTCGAGGCACCCAATTCCGATCCGCCACCCAATTCCGATTAGTAGAGTATGCATGGAATGGTGCATGAAAGTGGTAAATGCATGAAATGGTGCATGAAGCGTCCCAAACCAATAACTCAAAATCTGAAAACTCTAGTCATTATTGGCATTGGGTCATGAAGTGTGCAATTTTGGGTTGCTCCACCTCCATTGAGCTTTCATTGGTAGCCTTGCCTAAAAAGTCGTAACAAGGCCGATCGGCACTGGGTACCTCCATGAGTTGGGTTATTCATGGCATGACTTTCTCTTTTTGCTCACTCTCACTTGCTGACATTGGGCAAAGGAGGGCACCAAATCTCATCTACTCTATAGTTTGATTATGGCCTTCTAAATTCTATATCAATTGCAAATCTTTGAGATTAAATTTGAAAAAATATTTGTTGATTAACATTCCTAATTCCGCATCTTTCTACATAAATGTTTTTGACATACAATGTCATTTGAGTCCCAAACTGGCTTAAGTGATCGGAATTGGGTCCCTCTACCTTAGTGACGGATCTATCCGTACGTAGTGGTCGCTTTCAATACTTGTTTGTCAAAAGAATTATTTTTCTTTGACATAGTGATTTGGACAAAATGGGTATCACCTAAGTATTACACAGGTATCACTCATACATCATACGGGTAGCACCTTGACATTACATGTGTAATCTCAAAAAAATGATTTTTTCCTAAATTTTCGACAACTTTCCATTTTGAATTAATTATATACAAAAGCAACCCCGGCCTTTGAAAGGGTGTCTGGAATTGGAGAATCAAAAGGGTGTCTGGAATTTCATCTTCCAAGGACACACTTTCATCCTCCAAGGACACACTTTCATTCTCCAAGACACACTTTAATCCTCCAAGGATACACTTTTGATCTTCCAAGGACACACTTTCATCCTCCAAGGACATACTTTCATCCTCCAAGGACACACTTTCATCCTCCAAGGACATACTTTTGATCCTCCAAGGACACACTTTTATCCTCCAAGGACACACTTTAATCCTCCAAGGACAGACTTTCATCCTCCAAGACACACTTTAATCCTCCAAGACACTTTAATCCTCCAAGGAGACACTTTTGATCCTCCAAGGACACACTTTCATCCTCCAAGGACACACTTTTGTCCTCCAAGGACACACTTTTATCCTCACGATTGATCGAGCGAAGCAGAGTCTTGCTCTCGAGTGTTTGTATTCGTGTTGGTGTGTTTGTTGCGGATTCTAGCCACACGCAAATGTTGTTGCCAAGTCGGTGCAAATGATGGCGGCCATGCCTCCGGGCGCACCCGTCTTCTTCCGCCCGCCTCCGCAATCGCACAATGCCAACCGCAGCTTCTCCGTCGTCTCTTGCTCCTCGCAATCAGGTATTCCTGTCTGGTGTTTGTGGAGATTCCGTTGCGAATGTGTCTTTGGGTTCTGGGGATAATTGTACCCAACCTTGTTTCTGTGGGAGAATGTTACCAAATTTCGTTGCCCGGTTTAGCGGATAATATATTATCCAGCTTGTTTTCGTATGTTTTGGAGTGAACTGATCGAAGTACGGCATGTCTGGTTTTTGTAACGAGTTTTGATTACAAATGTGTCTGGTTTTTGTAAAGAGTTTTGATTACAAATGTATGTTTGGTTTTTGTGAAGAGTTTTGGTTACAAATGTATGTCTGGTTTTTGGGGGAAATTTATTTGGGGTTCAGGTTTTTGTGGAGAGTTTTATTCAGACAAGTTGCGGAATTTTCGTATTGTGTGATGGGATTTGCACTTTTGAGGTCACGAATGGGGTCTTTTTGTTGAGATTTTGGGTAATTATTTTAGGGGTTTATGTGAAGGTACGTCTAGATTGGAGGTTTTTCTTGGAGGAGCTCGCGTTCTGTAGCTGGAATAGGATGATAGAGAGTAGACATAAAGCCATAAACTCTGGCACACCACCATCTCTGGAACATTAAGCCATAAACTCTGGCACATCCGTCAAGATTGATGGTTTTGCATAGTTCTGTAGCTGGACTAGGATGGTGGAGAGTAGATTTTTGATGTTTGAGATATGATGTTTGTGCCAGAGCAAGCGACGGATTCCGAGCATGCGACGCTGAGGAATGAGCGTGGGGTGCAGTTTCAAACAGGGTCTTCGTTCTACCGGGAGGAAAGTGCTGTGGGGCGGGACTTGGCCTGTCTGGCTGCTGCTGTGTACAGGAAAGAGAAGGGCCGGCTGCATGTTCTGGATGCGTTGAGTGGCTCCGGCATCCGAGCTGCTCGCTATCTGGCCCACTCTGAGGCGGATTTCGTCTGGGCAAACGACGCATGTGATGGTCTGGATTCTCTGATTGCGCACAACCTTTCCCTTGCCTCCGCTTCCTCGGTACAACCTTTGGAACAACCTCCTCCATCTGGTCCTGTGAAGCTTGCAAGTCCATGTAATTATGTGTATTGACCCTGGCCCCTAAATCCTAAGCCTTAACTTACGGATCATTGAGATAGCTTTAACTAGTGATTCCTCAAATGATTTTAGAGCGTCTGGTGCATTGTAGGATGTCGCAGAGCAATGTTCTCAGGAACTGGACTCCTGTTTCTCCCCAAATGTGAAAGACGAGAACGGGCGATGGCAAGTGACGATCCAGGATGCCAACAAAGTGCTGCTGGACTGTTACATGCGCAAGAACTACTTCGACCTCATCGATGTGGACTCCTTCGGCAGCGACTCCGTGTTTCTGGGGTCTGCCCTGTCAGCCGTTTCATACGGAGGGTTAATCTATGCAACTTCAACTGACGGATTCTCATCAGGAGGTCATCGTCCCTACAAGTAAGTGAGTCTGATTGAATTGGAGCTCTAAATCTTTTTCTTATATGAATAGTATCATGAGGAGTATGACATGCTAATAAGTCACCATGTTGACAGGTGATGAGTGTTTGCGCGCAGTGCTCTTGCGTCATACGGAGCGTACATCAGGCCCATGGTTTATTCCAATGAAATAGGCCTCCGAATGTTAATTGGGGGTGTGGTACGAGAGGCAGCTCTTCGCAACATGCACGTGTATCCAGTCTTTTCACATTATTCATTTCATGGCCCGGTGTTTCGCGTCATGCTTCGTGTGCTTCCCAGCCGAGTCTTGCAAACGAAGTGAGTTCCCTTTACTTAACATTCTCTCATGCATAATCTGAAGTTTCGGTCTCAAATCAGGTGAAAATTGAACCGAGTTGTCATCCGTGCAGAGATTATAATTTTATTGGCGTTTGTAATAGTTGTGGCGAAACTCAAGTGGTTAAATGGAGTGCACTCGGTCGCTGCAATTGCTCATGCACATCTGTGAGCTCCTCTTGCAACGATGTCTTGTGCGTTCTGTCAAATTGACTACCCTATGATGTTTTGTTTTTATTTATCTTGGTAACTTTTATCTGACTTGGTGTACTTGTGGATGAGGAGGAGCAGGTTCCTTCACTGACTTTGAACGGACCTTTATGGACTGGTCCGCTGCACAACGCCGTTGACGTAAAGAAAATGACTGAAATGGCCAAGTCTTGGGGCTGGATAGCAGAAGATGACCGTAGGCGTAGTCCTCCCGTGTCTACCAAGGATCGAAACTTGAAGAAGCTGCTTGACATAATGGTGGAAGAAAGTAACCCAGATCTACAAGTGGGATACATTGAGCTTGATGAGGTACGGAATTTTCTTGTTTGCTCTCCATTCAACAAGAAGAAATTAGTTTATTCTAATTTTAACATGTGGGACTGACTGAGAAGCTCAATCAGTTCAAAAACGAAGGGTTCACCATTTTTAGAGTTTCCAAGGATGTTCAATTTCACTAGCTCAAGCTTTGTAGGTGGGATGTGGTTTATAATCTCGTCTTTTGATGTTTACCAGATCTCAACAAGGAGTACGGTTTCAACGCCAAGACGTGATGATCTGATCACTGCCCTGCATCAGGTAATGGACAGTTAGTTGCTCTTATTATCTTTGTAATGAGGTTGGCGGCATAATTGCATTTAATAGGTGAACTGACGTTTGCTTGTTGGCATTGTACAGGAAGGATACGCTGCAAGCCGATCTCATGTAGAATCTAATGCGATTAAGACTAACTGCTCATTAGGTAAATGTGTTGAACTTTCCCAATTGATGGCACGCCCCACTTTAGCAGCGTGACCATTTCAACAACGCGTAGATGATGAAGCTGTAGAAATTATCTCGGATGTATTTAAAGCTATGACTTGAATATGATTCTCATTACAAGGATTTCGCAAATCATTGATTCTGGAAGGTCTTAATTATTAGGTGTACTTAATTTGATGACATGCTGCGTCTTGAGATCATCTTAATTTTTTGTCAAGATCGCTAATATGTCCCAAGTGTGATAGTTATCGTAATTGGAAAAGGTCCTGAAACTCAAATCGTTTTCGAAGTTACCTCAAAGTATATCACTCTGGAGCGATGGAAGCAGAGGAAATCATAGTGTACAATCCGCACACATCTTCAGCCACTGCAAGAAGATCACTTGAAACGACAGGGTTACGACTTGGAACAACCTCAGCAGGGCCACTCGAAACAACCACAGATGAGTATGAGCGCCGTTGTCTGCCCCTTGAGCTGACACAAAGAGCATCATCGTTAGTGACTAACTTTGATTAGAAACATTCTCACTCTGCATGAAATTAGGAATAAAAACTGCACATTTGATGCTAGGTTTCGTGACTTCATGCTTCGCGCAGATCCAAATGAAGGCAATCTTTGACGAGTTGTCACTATTCTATGCAGATAGTGCAAATCCTGTAGTTCATCACATAACAGGACGAAGCCTAAAAGGCCTAACAAACCCTCTACGGGATCACTAAAACCTAATATTCAGACCGAATGATGATGAGAAAAAATAATCTAAACACACATCCAGTGCACAACCATCCAGACTTCCCAATGTGCAGATCCTTGTGCACTGACAAATCATCATACAGCCTTGAATAGAATAAATGGTTCCTTACAGTATACATCAACTGAACCCAATGACGCGTCACTGCTCAGCTCTTAGAACAACATCCTTCAATATCACTCGGAAAAATGGTCAATGAAATTGGAAGAATGGCAGCATAACCCGCATCCTCCAAGAGAGTAAATCGCTACCTACTTGACTACTACTTCACAAACTATATGCCTGGTCGAATAACCACGACCAAAAAGACTTTGCTATATTCCGACCCATTTCACCATATTATATACTCTGCAAGCTGCACACGTCTGTGCCTTACTTCCTCTAAAAATGGTGCAATGCGCCGTCTCTCACAAGCCAACATATTCATCACTACGCTATCTAGGTTCAGATTTTACTTGGCCCAGGCCACTGCGTCGATCTCATCCCGAGCTTGTTTGAAAAGCTCCAGCCTCTTGAATAGCTGCACTCTACGTTCCATCAAAGCCGGGTCCTCGTCTAACATCTGCGACAGTTGTTTCCCCTGTAAAATTGCAACCCCACGGTCCAGCATTACAAACACTCAGCACATTTATCACAATTCACCAAGGCAGAGAAAACAGTTTACGGCACCAAACCTTCAGCATTTGATTAAAATGATTTTGTCGTACCACTTGTAACCTCCATTTCCTCGTCTAGTGACCAAAAACATGTTGAGCAACGTCATCATATCATAAAAATCATGCATACCTCTCGCTTGCCGATCTGAGTGTAGAAATGGTCCAACAGGGAACGCTTTGCTTCTCGAACTTGACAGTGCACAGCAGCTTTAGGTAGTGTGGTTCGCAGCGTATCGCCCACCATGCTAATATAGGCTGACACATTTGAACCTGCAAAACACCATCAGCATAGCATGAGACCACAATCATATAGAAACCACCATAAAATAACCTCAAGTCCACCCTGAACGCATAATGACACGCGAATAACCAGAAAAAGATTTCTGCACGAAGCAAGAACCAATAATACTCCCAGTTCAAACGCACGTCACTGAACTCACCAATTCGTCGTAAGTGACCATCAGTATAACGATCCGTTGTTGACGCAGATGGGTTTCCTCCCTTCTCTATCTCTTGAGGGAGCTTCCGGAAGAAGTCCACCGTCAAATAGCTGGCCTCCATGTCCACTAACCTCAGAGCAGTCTTCTTGCTATCCTCTCTCATCCTCTCCAGAGACTCAATTGCTGCATGTCCAAGCTCTGCTTGAAGGCTTGGGAACCGTTTCAATTCCTGGCATAGAACAAATACATACATTAACAACCAGATAGCAATTGACAATGAACAAGTCAATGTCTGGACTTGGAATCCATTACATATATATCCTCCAGAGCATTCTGCCAGACTTGTTAGCATTTCTGTATCTTCAGATCATTTCAGAGAAACACGAGACACACGCTGTACACATGATTAACAAACGCCTCTCATATGTAGACCATAATCACAACCAGTACAATAACAATTCGATTGCGACTTACTTGGCACTCGCCAATCGATCTCCGTACAAGATCTCTCAAAATAAAATGCGTCTGCACAATCAACACATAACACTTCAGCACCTGAATATTTCAAAATTTGCACAACCACCGTTTTGGACAGCCACCGCATCTAAACCACGTAGAACAAAGAGAACCGCTTGCGAGCCCTGAAAGCGCCAGACCATGCATTAGCCACAATTGCATCAACTCACCTGATCAACGACAGCTTCAGCTGGTCCTCGAAAGTAAATAAGGGAACTCTCGATTAGCCGCCTATAGCCTTGTTCAGGTGCAATCAGATGTGGCTGATATCCATCGGCTTCTGACACAATCTTTCGAACATTCTGCATTGAAAGGTGCCTGTCGAAAGGTAACTTTTTCATTGCAGCCGGCAACTGATTATCGTATATATTATAAATCTTCTCTCCACCGGGTCGTCTGCAGAGATATCAATGGCTTATCAAGTCAACATGCACGTAACCATGAACGATATGAGTCTGTAAGAAAGTAACTCCAGCAACTTTCTGTGCAGCCTTCCAATGAACCATGAAAACATTCAAACTCTTGAAAAACTTACGATCCATCTAAGTGCTCCTTAAAGATGTGATCGAACGCCCTGCAAAGCTCCAGAATAGAGTACAGTTGGGCCTGAAATAAATCATCAACACTGCTGTAAGTCCACAACATTGGCAAAGTGAAAAGTCAACCTCGTGTAAAGAGGAAAGACGAATAACTTCTCAGGCTTCCCACAAGGCACTACTGAACCATAATTCAACTCTTACTATATAAACTCGATAAAGCCCTTCCTGAGCGTAGTTACAACTTACCCCAGCGTCATTTGCCAAAGGCCTTCCAATCTGGTTCAACTCGGCCTCAATATCATCAATCGTCTTGTTTATCATCGCTGCTATACTAGGAATCCGTGATCGGATCACGGCTTCCAAGTGCTGCAGCCCAATACATTATCAACATCAGAAGCTCGAAGTCAGCATACAGAGGCAACATGTCATAATCCTGCCGCGTATCATCACGAAACAGAAGAAATTGCACGTACACTGACCACCTCAACAATCTCGATTCTCTACCACACTAAACACGCCATAACAGACTAATATCATTCGCGGCGATGTAGCAATTCACTCATCGACTTATTAGACTTGTACCTTGGAAAGAACCCGGCCAAGATACTCTGAACCCATCTTGCTTTGAAGATGGCCGTAATCCTGACTCGTCTGGAAATAATCCCGCTCCCTGCGCCTTGCAGCAATCATATCCACATTTTTGTTGATGTCCTGCTGAGAACGATTCACGACTCCAACCCATGGCTGCACCAATCTGTACGACCGTCCTTCTAAAACCTGGATGACCAGCAAAAGAGCACGCTTATTGGCTGCAAATAGCGCCTCTTCATAAATACGAGTTTCATGCATTTTCAATTTATCCCGGGCGATGTAAGAAGTACTCATTATACTTTTATCCAAAGTTGGCGGATCGCAGACTCTGGATTATACTCAAGTATATCTCAGTTCATCTTCTTTCGGTTCGAATCTAAGATGATCGATCCACCCGATTGAAAATTTGAACCATCACATAAATGACACTGATCCAATGGTCCGAAAGTTGAAAATAGCCATTTGAAACGTTTTCACAACGCCTGCCAAGTACCAATTCCTCTTACATGCATCCCAAAGGTCCTCAAACACTCTCCAAAATTTGTGAAACACAACTATCCAAATCAGAACATGTACTTACCTCAAGAGCATTTGTGCCCTTGTCCATCAGATCCAGCTTGGTAAGCACACCAAAAGTTCGCTCACCTGCACAACAACAGAATTGTGCACTGAATACCAGAGATGGAAGACGAATAGTGCCCAAAAAACCAATAATGAAATGCCAAACTGAGAAAGGGCATACCCCTAGGCACTACGCAAAAAACAATAAGCATCATGCTCCTGCCATTGTCAGGATTCATATATCTAAGCCGTATATGATTGTAGACATGAAAAAACAAAAACGTAATGGTGTCGGATCGAAGTTTACCTTGTGGGTCTACTTCTCTTGCCACCTTAATAGCATCTGAAGTTGCAATATCTTGATTGGCTGGAGATACAGCAAGGATGATACAATTTGGCTGCAGAAACACCACATGAACTAGTTACGACACCATCTAAATTAAGGAAACAACGAGCTCCATCAGGCTCCAAAACTACAAAAGATCATACAGAACACAAGAATATATACAAGCATGCACAGTTCTTTTCGCTAACGATGCTATTAGTCAGAGCCCTCACGCAGCTACAATTGTACCTTTTCAATGTAAGATCGAACCATGTCCTCGATATCAGCAACTATGTTCTCGGACTGACCATCTGAAAATTGCATAAAACATCATCAGATGACCAGAGAAAGGTGCTGTATCCAAAACCACTCTTCAAAAACAATGTTATTGTTCGTCTACATGCATCGTCATCCACGATTTACAATTTACAATTCACATAACCAAAATCTAAAGGTGCCGAAACAAATTCACTGTCGGCATGAACGAACTCACCAATTGCGATTTTCGTCAAACCCGGCAAATCAATAAGGGTCAGATTAACCACTGCAACAACAATACTATGTCAGTATTCATTCAACGACGTCAAGATTGAAGCACAGCACAGAATACGCCGACGTGACTAAGCATAGATTCAAACCTCTAGTACCAAACGGTACCCTAACTCGAATGAAGGTGGAATCTTATTCTATTAATGCACAAAACTTCGTTCATCCTCGCACAAGATTGCTCACCATTCGGGGAATAGACACTAAGATGAATTGGCACAGGAGATATCTGCTTCGACCGCCCTGTCATCCGATCAGTCTCGTCTGAAATCTCCTTCCTAACAGCAGCTGCAAAACAACATTACAACCACCAGTCGGTACTTGCATAAGTACCACAGCGCAGATCCCAGCCGTTGATTCCGCACCCCACATACAACTTGCTTCACATTAGAAAGAGTTCAACCACACTCAGCGAGAAGGGAATTCAGGACTGGGTGGTTACCAAAATCGGTGAACCGCTTCCTAGGCATGTGAAGAAACTCCGCGTACTCATACTTATCATCGGTCTTGTGCAGTTGCAGGACAAGCGGCCGCCGTGTCACAATACCTGGCATCCAGCAATTCAAAATGGTCACTATTTCTTGGCACTCCAAGTCAGGTGAAAGGGGAATTCAGGAAGCTCTAAGCAATTCGATTGTTTTGCACCTCGCATGACCAGAGTAGAGATGGAGATATATCTCTCCTGGTCACAAATTTTCACGAAACCAAAAGAAAAAGAGAGCACCAGGTGCTTCTCACTGCTAAGTGAAGACAAATTCCAGTATCGCTGATGTCCAAAAGGTTTGGAGTGACCCACCTGAACCACGGGGAAGGAAGTCACGACCAACAATACTCTCGAGCACCGACGACTTTCCAGAACTCTGCACAGCACACAAATCATTTAGCGCAACATTCCTACGCCAACAAATCCGCAACGTGTTAGAATCATTATTCAAAAAGCATTATTCAAATCAGTTGCACAATGACCAAATTATATGACCATAATGGAAATAGTACTCTTTGCAATAGACTTCACTCGTCCAACTCCAATTTTTTTAAAATATAAACTGCAATGCTACACCCTTCGTGATAATTGGCCCTCAGAAACACAAGAACGGCGAAACTCATCTCTACGATGTTAAGCCTATCACATTATACACCACGTCCACTATCACAACTCTATATATCGTTACGATTCCAGATCTTCGCTACAACTTATCAAGGAAATTCGAAGGACGATAACTACAAAGAACTTCCCCTTCGAGAGCGACTTCTAAATTTAAAAATCCTGTCAGATGACCTAATCATCAAAGACTGGATCCAGCTCTACAACATGCAGGATGTGACCATGGAGGTAAAAGGCAAAAATCAACACACGCTGAGGGAAAGAGTGGCTACACACCTGGCCTCCCACCACCGCCACCGATGGCAGAGACTCCCAAAGACTGGCGACTGCATCTCCGCCACCGTAATCTCCAAGAGCCGTACAAACTCTTTGAATACGGTTCACCAGACCAATCAAGCTATTATCCATCTCGAATCCTTTCAGCCAGCTCCAAAATCAAAACTCGACGCCGTCAACGCAACGCGCGTAGCACTCCTCGTCTCGCGTTATAAATTCTCCAGAAATCTGTACATCGAAACCAAAGGTAGAATTTAGATTCACAACCCCAAAAAGCACTTCCCAAGATCAACAAATCCGGGAACGACACAGCCAATCAACGCGACGACAGTCAGCAACAATTAACCGAATATGCAACCGCATCCGCAACAGCGGCCAGTCTAATTCTATCATCCGTTCAGACAAACGACATTTCACACGCCAGTCCAAATTCGTCTCATTAAAACCAAAATTAGACCTACTAAAACAGCAGCACCAAAATTCGTTCTCCCGGCAATATGCAGAGCCCGGATTGTTCTCCAAAAATCTGACAGTCCACGAAAACCGCGATACAACGACGCCGCAAACAACGTAACAACAGATGTCCCGCAAATTGGACAAAGACGAACGCAAAACAATTCTCTAACAAAATTGCCGCTCTCTTCCCCTCACTCTCCTCAATTGCAATCCAACACTCGCCGTATCAACCTCACCAGCTCCCGAAACGAAAAATCTCCACAAACGTCAGACCTAGTTTCACCAGAAAACTGCGCGAAACTCCGTAAAACCGCATGAAATCCAAGAACCGAAACCAAAAATCCTTCACAATCACTCACGCAACGGCGCGCTCGCGACTATCAAGAATATCGAGTTCAGCAGCGCACACCTGACGGTTTTCACTGCCAATTGGTTCCAAAAGAAGCTCTCTGAGCGGAGAAGAAAGAGTAACCGCAACACAGCCGCGAGAGACGTCCTCTGAGAGCGCAATCAAGACATGCACTCCACACCTCGTCCGACCGTCTCGCCACTTCTTCCTCCCAGGTTCCTCCTTCCTCAGCGCTTCACGCGTAACAAGGACGACGATGAAGCGTATGGATCTTTTCATCCTTGGACGGTGGATGAAGCGTGAAGACGTCCATCTTTCTAACTCGTAAAATCTTAGGATCCTGCCCGCTTTTTCGACACTGACGGAAAACCGTTGCGGTGTTCCATCTACGAAATGTCAAGACTGGCAGCAGGAAGCGACGGTTCTGGGATGCAACTGCCTGAATGATTGGGTCCAAGTGGATGGATGAGAGTTGGTGCGGACTGAGTTTGAGCTTTCGAGGGACGACAAAGTCAAGAGAATTATGAGTTGTGGTGTTTGAGTGTGGGCACTGTTCATTGGACATAGTCTGACTTCTGTTCCAAATTTAATATGGTCAATGCCAGGAGGATTCTGGGTCTCGGCAGGGCCTGAGTGATAGACAGCTCATGCACTAAATTTGAGGTCTGAAAACTCTGCCCAGGTGTTGGATTCGTGAGAGCATGTCGCTTTATGAGGTTGGAAAGCGAATCTGCCACAGGTTTTATGCGCATCTGCTACGGAAGAGGGTATGTTACCGGCACACGTTGGTAGCTACAGTTTAGAGCAATATTCTTACAAAAGCATGAATTATTATTCGATTTTAAGGCACCTAAACTGGCTAACTTAGAACCAGCACGGACACGCACAAACACACGCGCACACACTGTGTAGCCAAATTGATAATACATTACGGTGGAAGAAACAAAAACAGCACCAAAATTACCACCAATCACGTTTTCTAATCTCATATAGCATGAAATGGTCCAGCCAAGTGCTGAAGACATGAGAAGCGCACGAGTGTATATGCACTTATGATGCTTTCAAATCGATGTGTAAAATAGTGAAACTTTCACTTGGAAACAACTAATACGGGAGGAAGGAGCCTATCAATCTGCACAAAGAACGACGACGCCAGGTAAAATATACTCTTCTAAGCAGGAGTTACCTTCTAGTATCTATTCGTGGAGCCAGGAGGGGGAGGAGGGGCTCGCCGTACCGGTGTTCGGCGACTGCCACCTACATCACCATTTTCGTCATCGCCATTGCGGGATCGCCCACTCAGCGAAGGAGAAGGAGCCCTCGCGTCTCGAGACGACCGCGAGGGCGAACTCGGGTAGGCGGACCGGGAACCTGCTTCCTCAAAGGCGACGCGCCAGTCCTCTGCTTCAGGGATGCCACCTCCAGGTTTGGGATCCGCTGCAAACAGAAGCAGAAAAACAATGTGAGTTACAAATGAAGTTTCGGCATGGAGCAATGTGAAGTCCCCCGAAGTTTCAATATGATATCCTCTAATTTTAATGAGAATCAGCTCCAAATTGTTCTCAATTAATTTGAAAGCAGCGCAAAGGAGAGAAACGCGGCGAATGTTCATCGGGGTATCTCATGCGAACTTGTTTGTCACTATCAACAAGGGCTGGAACTACTTCGACCTGAATTTAGAGACTACCAAGCTCTTCTATTGATCTAGTCAACAATTAAAAATGGCGAAAGAGTATTATAAAGAGGACATCTTATTAAAACTTTAGGTCACTTAACAAATAACTCTATACCTGGAAAAACACCAGAACACCAAGCAAGAGATTCGTTTCGGAACTTACAGGAGTCCCCAAAACTGGACGCGGCCGCCGCTGAGCGCGCTTCCTGCAAACTGAGCTGCTTCGTCAATTTGGATAACGCTGCTGCTTGTTTCTGACATTTCTCACGTCGGCTCTTGACCTCTTGATCCTCTTGTAACAGCTCTTCGATTCTTCCCGTGGCATGAGCACTGCCAAAAGCAAGGCAACTAATGTTAATCCTTTTGCAGTAGTTAGCGATCAAAAATGTTCAAAAGAATTGTATGAACGAAGATGATAATAGTTCACAAAAACAAAATCGTATGCACCTGATGGAACTGTAAAGCTGGTTCAGCATGGCTTCCTTGGCCCGCTCCACTTGACAAAGAACAACGGCCTGGAAAGTGAATTGAGGTGTTAAACTCTTTACATGAACACCTGATAATAGTCTCACCAAAGATTCGACAGCACCTGCGATTGCCTAAATCCTAAACTGCCGACAGCTGAAATAGATAGAAACTGTAAGCAAATCGACCACACCTAGAAGAGATTGAGCCAGTGTTGTAACAAACCAAATATACTTAAAATACAAAAACACCTCTCAATGCACCATTACATAAACCCATAAAACTTACCTTGGGAACGTTTGCAGACAAACTGTTCAGCACAGCCTCTACGTAATCTCGAACCTCTTGGGCCATAAGCCTCAAATCCTCCTCTGGATCCACAGGTTTCCTCAAAACCGTTGAATCCTGAAATTTGGAAGAACAGTCCATGATTAGCGTGCCTAACAGCAACCAAAGCATGCAAGAAAATGGACGTGCCTTCAACGAAAGGCGGCTCAGGTTCAGTCAACTCACCGCAGGTCCATCAACCGTAGAACGTGCTATGACGCTGCTGTCACTGTCCTTTGAAGAAGTGAAGGAATCCTTCGAAGATCTTACCGAATCTTCCCCAGAACCTCCCTTCGCCTCAATACAGGCCCTTATCCTTGACATCCAATCTAGCTTTTCAGCAATGTTCTCTGCTTTCACTACAAGAGAATGACTTGCTGCCAATGCAACACGTAACTATCAGAAATGCTCTGCTTGCAGCGCTGTAACACAAGCGCAATGGAGACCATACAAGCTCAAAAAAGCAATGGCACATCTCAAACAGTTTCACAAGACATATCCACTGTTTCGATGGGTAAAATTTGAGGCCACAGGATCTACTGCACTTGAATAGCACCTTCAAAAATGACACCCGATACAAATCAGAGAAAAATGCTGACTGATCTGACGGTGGTCTCTTCACAAAGTTTCAGGAACTGGATACTCAAAGTCAGAAACGATACCTTTCAAAACCGTCTTGTAAGCCACCTTGTGACTTACTCTGAAGATCAAACTGGCAGTTGGATCCTCTTTCTCAGCTGTCCCATTGGCCTTCTTAGCAGGCTTGGCTCCCTTCGGATCATCTGCCCCGTTTTCCTTGTTCTCGGGACCATCCTCAAGAATACATTCTTCCAAGTTAATCACTCCTCGAAAATTTCTTTCTTCAGGCTTTTTGGTGTATGCAAGCTGCAACGGAGATGCAAACATTCAGTATAACTACATGGAACCAAAGCACAACAAGATCGATCATAACAGGATGTTTTAAACCTAACAAATGAACAGAATAACCCAAAATAGCAGTCTGAGAATGTCACAGAACTGTACCTTGCATGTCTTTTCATTTAGAACAAACCAGCGCTTAGCCCAGTCGTTCTTATCACTTAGTTTTAACAGATAACCTGCAGAGAGAAATCAACCTTGCTTTTAAATGGATCGCAGCAAAATGCTGAAACCAAACAAAAGTTAAATTTGCAAATAAGAGTTATACATGTTCACCGCCCTAAAACAGTCAAGGATTATACTTATGTACACGAAATCAAATGTAACGAAGATATACCTGCGGCATTATCACCCACAATCTGCAGACTGGATGGTGCATCCGTGCCTTCTTTCTTCACCTCTTCAGGTTGCGCTTTCATATCCTTCAACTTCCCTCCAACATTTGATGTGATAGCTGTTGCCTGAAAGTCCAACCTCTTAAAGATTTAGTTCATCATAACACGAGAGAGAATACGCAGAAAAAACTGCTAACTAATTGCATAGGTGACTCCCTGGAATAGTGCAAAGTCAACCACTATAGTATATTGGAAAGCTAAGATAGTATCTTGAAATGGTCAGGTAGAAATATTTTGAAAAGTGAATTTAGAAGATGCTTGACAATCCTCTACCGAGAATAATAATCCCAACTAGAGAACCACTAATACAGGATTCAATTTTAAACTGACTACAGTACCTGATCTGGGATTAAGCACAGATGCAAAAAAAGTGTATATCTTGGAGTTCAGAAAATTCAAGTGCACCTTGCTCAAAAGTGACTGCTCCGCCTCTTGACCCTTCTTAACCTGCCGCCCCTTCCCATCGTCTTCTCTTCGTAATCTGTCCATCCTGTTTGCGCAAAAACAGTTCAGAAAAGATAAAAAGCATGACATTTTGGGCTTCATCGCAGAACATCGTCGGCTCCTTACCAGCAAATCAGAACAGTTTACTATCTATACTGATGTTTTGGTTAATATAAGGTACAAAACATGTAGATTTGCACCTGCGCTGAACTAGTCTGATGAAGTGCTGAGGTGGGATAAACGCACGCTCCATGTCAACAAGAGCAACAACCATTTTTTTTGCCTCAACTCTGTACTCATCGAGGGCAGAACTTGCAATCGCAACAATCTGCAAAAGCATGACACCAAAAGACCAGTGAATATGGTAGCCCCGGCACTAAAATGAACACATTACTGATCCATATCGTCCAACTACTAGAGGCACACCATACACCAAAATGAAGCTGATGCTATAAATCATACCTCTCTCTTAAGGGGCGGATATCTTGCCAATCCCGAAGTCCCGTTTGCAGCAGCAGATACTATATCAACCAGAATACGATGAACCTGATCATGCAACTTTGTTGTCAGTAAAAAATCCACAATCGACACTACATCATTTACAATCAATGCAAGTCGAGCCTCTAACTCTTCTGCACCATCATCCACAAAAAGTTATACAACAGACAACAACTTGACAGTTGCATACAAGAGCTAACCACCAACAAACAACAGGTAGTAACAGAAAATCACACCTCATCCACGCAGGCCTTTGATGGGTCCTTTGCCAACTCTAGTGCCTTTCTTACTAGTGCTCTCAAACCTTTCTCTGGTGAGAGAAGGTAGGGTTGATAACCGTCTGCTTCAAGAACAAGCTGTGGCACAGAATAGCAGTAAAGAGTTAAAGAAACAGCCTTACAGATCTAGGACAGTACAAACACGTCTTGGAACAACATTGTAAAAGAATGGGGTTTACAATCATTATAAAGATCAAGCCCAGGTATGATTAAATACCTTCTTAATGCTGCTGATCTCAAACATCTGATCAAGAGGCAGACTCTTGATTCTTTTTGGTAACACACCTTCAAAGCTTGAGACCACTTTCCAGCCTTGACCCTATGAAGACATTAAATATAACAGTTTATAAATAACAAAGTAGCCAATAATCACACAAGGTAAAATGACTTCGCAAAGTACACACTAATAAGTAGTTTAAGTCCACAAGAAAAGATCCAACACGGCCTGATTTAATTCACTAAACCAAAGAGAATAAATGATATCATAACTACAGCAGACAGCACTAGTTCATGTGTTAGCATACCTCCCCAGTGTTTATGTGCTGCAAAAATGTATCCTCAAACTCTCGACATAGCTCTAGAGCAATTGCACGCGTCCCTTCCGAGGTCTGCACCCTTTGTTCTCCTAATCTAGCTAATTCCTGTTCAACAACTTGTGACTTTCCCTGGAGCCTGCTCACAGAAACCAACCAAATACGTTGAACTAAGCAACTAAATCCCAAAAATTGCATATAAATAACCTCAGAATTATAGAAATCTCTGGAGATCCGACTAGACCTCGTTCGTTGCAATGCCGCATAACGCATGCACCACCAACTTCGCAGCTAAATCCGTAGAACGAACAACGTTCACATCTACCACCGTAGGTTTTGGATAGACCGTCATACCCAGATAATAAGTTCGGAAGTCTTTGCTTCAGTCGAGTTCGGATTTGGTGTGACAAAGTTTCAACCAGGGCGATCCGTCCTAGTTTAGCAGAAGGTGCTCCATTTAAAATTGATTTCAATGATTCCATTTCAGCCTTCCAAGCTGTATCTAAGGAGTCCTCGCCATTCGAGTGGGCAGCAGCTATCGAGACAGACTGGCCAATCAGTGCAACCCAAGGTATGTCCGCAGTGGATGGTGGGCCTTGTCCAGAAATAAGTGCATTTACAGCAGCTAAACTTCTAGGATCTGAAGCTGCTTGATCAACTTTGCTAATAACTCCTACAGTCCTTGTTCCTGCATCATAATAAGAAACATTTCTCGTAAATCCATATCGACAGTTTCATGACTGCAGAAAGACAGGAATTCTTTCTGAGCATCACTAGGAATTCCAAACTAAAGCAAATTGGTCGGTTTGAAACCCAAAGTAAAATAGTTTGAGTCACGGACCATCTGAATCTAGTTCTTGAGCCAACTTCAAGGCTTTAGAAGCTGCAACATCCCGACATGAGGTCGCTGGAATCACAATCAGCAATATGGTATCATTGTTTGCAGCAAGGTCGTGAGCCTGCACAGTTGACAAAAATTCAGATAAGCTCATAGACACAACTAGATTATAAATGAAATACAAGCAAGCAATGACGGTGTCAGGGCTTACAGGCGAGTCATCAATTGATCCGGCGATCCCAGGAAGGTCGATTAGCTTCAACGGCGGACCTGCGCAGGCGAAACAAGAAATCACGTGAGGCAAGTACAAGAAGCTCAAGTCCAACGTTCACCAAAGGACACAAAGATAAAAACATTCAGGCAACAAATGATTTGAGTAACTCAAAAATCAGTTTACTACACAGTTGCCATACTACACTGACTCGATTTACCATTATCTCCGGGGCTGACAGGACAATTCGAATTCAGCGGACAATGTCGATAATTCACGAACATAATTAGAAAATTAGACTAGGTGGGTTCAAGTTAATAAAATGCATGGCAAAGTTATTGTAACTGCAGATTACTCACTGGAGGCAGATCGAAGAGTCAGACGAATTCCATCATTCCTTCCTTTCGAGGAGCTTGCGTTTTTCAGTCTCCCTTGCAATGAGTGACGTACATCACCTATACAAAACCACAGTAGATTTAATCAGATAAGAATGGTCATGCAGCTAGACATCCAGCCCAACGACAAAGGTTGCTCTGTACTTGCTGTGGGAGACATCCGTTAACCACAACGGAATTACGAACTCTTGAAACAAGCTACTCACTTGCTGAGACATTTTGCGTTCTTCCTTCCAATACAACCGCCAAACCTCTGCTGCTACCCGACTTGTCACGCTCCATATCAAGGATAATGGGGGCTCGTGTGGCTCCATTTTCACCCGTTGGCTGAGAAATACAAGACAACGCGAATGAAACAAACGACCTAAAATTGCTTTCCCAGTAAAATGCTGAACACTAAAATTTAAAGCATGAGATGTACGCCCGAGAAAGCTGATTTCATATTTCTCTCCTAATAAACTAAAATGAAAATTGACTTACGTAATCATATGCGAGTACTAATCAAACACAGTTAAATCCACTTACCAAGACTGGGTGACCGATAAGACTGTTCAATACCGCCGACTTCCCAGCACTCTGAAATTTAACAAACAAGAGAAATCAAACGTTTAAAATAGCCATATTAGCGCACATATCCACAACAGCTGTCACATATTAGAAAAAAACGTAGAGGAAGGTAAACATTTCCCAAGAACCACATTGAAACATTAGTCACTTCAAAAGAGCTCGATTCCTTGTAGCTTCACAAACTGCTTCCGAAACTACCAGAATAACTCTTTCCTCGGGAAGGGCGTAGAAGATTTCCCTAGCTCTACTTATGCCATTCCCGACCACTAAATTTCTGCAGCGTTTGCATCATCTCAATTAGCAGAGCCAACTTATCAACCTACTCCACAATGATTATTTACTACAACTCAAGCACATTAATCCCTGTCGTTTTCGTCACTTCAAGGCGAGTCTACCAAAAGTGCAATTCAGGATCTCTGTGGCAGCTACATCTCACATCATCTCTTGTCAACAGCACCGAGAAAAGATCCAGCCGAATCACCAGTATACGCTTGCTATAACTGATCCTGAACCTAGCTGTAGGTTCATCAAGCTTCTCACACTGCCACGTTCACCCCACATTGAGGAGCACATTGCCTAACAGTAGATCCATAACGGTTCCAGAGGGCTTTGGCAGATCTCAGCATCCTGTGATGCACGACCTAGTCTTCGAATTCGAAAGAAAGTCCGAACAACGACCACCGCATGCAGTGCAGAGACTCCTCCAATTCTATGCGATCCTTGCCATGCATCCGAAAATATTTCTTGAATTCACTTAGATCACCCTCATGCACGCTACGGCGAAGGAGGATCGTCCTTGAGCTAAACTGCGCTCATTGAAGATCTACTCAAGAAAGCGAGAGACGACGGATCGACTACCACTACACGATTACGTGATCCTCACAATTCCAAATCAGCGGAGAAACCTGCATGCCTCCACACAATAAGGAAACACAGCGAAAGATCTGATCCGCCAGTGGCCCAAACATATCTAAACACCAGCTGAACTTAACCTAATTCAACAGAACCTCGTAACGAAAATCGACCGAAAGTGAGATCCACAAGAAACATACCACGCTTCCAAGCGCAACGACGCTTGGGGCAGACGCCCGGGGCGCGTCGCCACCGCCATCGTCATCCGCCAGCAGAGACGACGCCTGTTGCATTGACTCGCCAAGCAGCACCAAGCTATCCATCGCACTCGAAAACCGCTCAACGGCAGCTCTGTTGTCCCCCATGGCGCTCTCACCAGATCCAAATCACCAGATCACCGCCGCTCCACCTCCTCCTCTTCACCTCCACGCAACCAAACCCCGCTACAACCAAATGCTCACTCTATCCCTAGATCTCAAACCCTCCCCTCTCCTCTCCTCCAGATCGCCCGATCTATCAATCGCGCAAACCCCTCCCCGTCCTCCCGATCATCGCCCTCCCCGCACTCCGGCACCTTCCCCGTCCGCGCCTCCCTACGACTCAGTCTGCACCACCTGGCGCACCGTCACACGGTCACAGCGAGAGTTTCCGCCCACTGCGAATGGCGAACACGAGAGCGAGAAACAGAAAGAGGAGTGCAACAGAGGTCACCTCCTCTCCCGGCCCCGGTCACGACGGCAGCAGCAGCGGGGAAGCAGGCACGGCCCCGAGTGCGCAACTGGTGCGAGGAGACGCGAGCCTGGGGTTTGAGTGGGGCCGCAGTGGCTATGGCTGTGGCGCGTCCCGGCTCGAGCCTTTCCCTGCAATCAGCTCCTCCGCGACAGCGACACACCGCGCTCTGCGAGGCGGCTCAATTGCGTCACCGGCCAAAACTTCTACCTCAAATGAACATTCTGCAGCAGTAAATCTTCATAATACATAGAAAGAGGCGTTATGTCTCAATTACGTCACTAGCTCCAGCCTCTACCCAGAGCGCACAATATTTTCAACAAATCTTCATATTATGTAGAAATCATTAGGTGAACGACTTTGACGCCTTTTGGGGATTAGGGGGACCCAATTGCGTTACGTATTGGAGTATCTACCCCTCAGGTACACCTTCAGCGCCTGTATCTTCACTTTTTGTAGAACGTATGGTTTTCTCGAGTGAGGGGAGAGGGGGCTCAATTGAGGTACCAGAGAGATCTCAGCCGTTGATTTAAATTTCGAAGATTCCCCTTGACGGTGTCGTGTTTGTGGTAAGTGTCGCGTTTGTACGAGTGACGGAAAGGGAACCTCACAGCAACAGTTACCTACATTTCATTTACAAAGTGAGTCTCTTAGATCTAGGCAGGTCTTAGATAGTGAGGGAGGCACAGCGGCTTTAGGGGATTTTCTTTTTGTCTGAAGAAGTCGTTCAGTCTAGGATTTTCGTAGATTTGAGGTCTAGAAGTCCGAATGAAGCGTTGAGTGATTTTTGCTGTGAGTGGGGGTGGCCCACAAGCGTTTGTTGTGCCGGAAGAAAGGAGCCTTTTCTGGCAGAAAATACCACAATACTTATGATATTTAGTGTTTGCAATAGAAGAAGAAGAACTCCGGTCTCCGAAGGACGTGAATATAGTGTTTGTTCATTCTCTTCACTAAGCAAATGGTCACGGGACATAGGCTAGTGTATTAGAACTACACTAAAGATCACATTTATTGTAATGCTCAGTAAATGACTTGTAAATGCGATAAGTTTTTACTCTTGATGCCAATTTTTACCAAGTGCACAACTCTCTATAGTATTCAGACAAGAGGATCATTATAACCATAGTTGGTAAAAATATTCACTTAAAGTAAAAACTTATCGCATTTACAAGTTATTTACTGAGCATTACACTAAATGTGATCTTTAGTGTACTCCCCCCTCTCAAGGATAAACACTTTTCTACACTAAGTGCTTCCCTACATTAATTGCCTTAAAGACAATCGACATGTCATTTCCCCCAAGGGCTTTGTGGGTCCCCATACAAGGAGGCCTTGGGACCCTCCTCCATAATTGGATGGACTATGGTGGTAGGCACCACTCCGGCAATAGGACTTGAATTCACAACCACCTCACTGGTGTGCCATGACCCAAACGACTACACTAAGGTTGTGGTGCCGTGTTTGCAACACATACATTTACGGGTGTTTCACACTGGATACCACATTTTACAAATGTTGATGCCCTATAACATCAATCTTTCTCTAAGGGTTTTTCTTAAACCTTTATTGAGTGTATACGACTTTGAGAGTTGAAGGATATTTTTTTTATGACTCCTAATCTTATAGAGGAACATATGAATTTTCAAGGTCTCATATAGATGCATTAGTAGGATATTGCTACCGAAGGAGAGAAAAGTACGTCAGTGTATAACTCTCTTATTCTATTCATTTCAGAGGGAGCTAAATCGTTTTAGCTCATTAAAGGAAGGTCGCAATAACCTTGTTAGGATAAAAGGCCCAAAAGTCGTCACTTTTGAAGTAATTTGAGATTTTCGTTTACTGATATTTCATCTTTGTTTGATCCACGGTCTTAGTTTAACCTATTGAAGCCTGTAAGGCGTATACGTGGTCTCTAGAGGGAGCAAAATTGCATTGTAGCAATGAATTGAAGAAATATGGGCCAAAACAGTCTTTGCAACGTACGTGTAGCACATTTTGGCAATTTTGATGAGACCATAGGCACACAAATCAGTCCCAAGAATTGGTGGTGAAGTAAAGTGAAGTGGGGTTGTGATGAAATGTACCATCTTTGTAGATGATGTTTTACATTATCTATCACACTCATAGATTCTTGATGGGCCTCGCGAGCTCAAAGGCCTTAAAGGATTGGTTCCAAGGATCCGTACACTTCCAAGAAATGTGGTGAGAGTGTGTATCACAGTCTGATTGGCAAATTATAGTGATTTCCGTGACAACTAGTTGCAATAAAATGTACCCAGTGTACACGTTACGTTTTTCATTATTTATTACACTTGTAGATATGGTCACCCTTGTAGGCCTTAAAGAATTAAAGACACGTCAATGACACACTGGCTAATGACATACTAGCAATGACATACTTTATGTTTTGATCTAGAGTTACAATTTCTTCTATTAATTGAATAAAAAAAAGGCATTGGATTTGAAATTTTAGGTTTAATATGAAGTTTGTCATTGAGGTATTTCATTGAAAAACCTCTTTGTTGTGTACGATTTGTTTAAGTGTATAAGAAAAACTATAAAATTTATAGTTGTGTAGTAGACAAAGATGTTAGGATCAACGCATGGAGGCGTTTGTATAGGTGGTTTCCGGTTAAAAACCACCTAGGGAGTTGTGGAGTTACCAAAAGGCGTAGATCTTAGCCCTAGTTAGTAATTAGGGTTTGAATTAGTTAGGACTAGGTTAGGATTAGTAACGGTTAGTTCAGCGGTGGTGTCTTTTGACACCTCATTTGGGACTTGGAGCCCAAATGACCTCCACGTGTGGTTGAGGAAGACAAGTCATCTTTTTCAAGTTGAGTCTCCACGTGATGAGGTGAGGGTGTGTGCGTCTTGCACATCATTAGTTTCATCAATATGCTTTCACTCTTGAAGAGTCGCATGGACTCGGCTTATTGGATTTGTGAGTGTTTTTCACTTATTTATTACTTCACAAAGATCATATCACAACAATGGGTGTAATCGTGATATTATAACACACCTAATAGGTTTTCTTCCTTGAGTGATACTTTTGTGGAATTGTTTAAGCGTTTAGAGTTCAGAAGTGGTTAAGTGCACTGGACTCAAGGAGAAGGAGCAGTGACGGAGTTCGTTGAGGAGATGGAGGCAAGCTAATCTGTTTGTAAGTGTGGTAGGAAAAAGTTCATCATCTTGCATAGATTGATGCGGCCGGATTTGACGAGGATTCCATGTTTTCGGGACTTTCACGTAGAGTGTGGATGCGTGGTTTGATGCATAGAGTTGAGACAAGATCAACGTCGCAAGCGAAGAGGATACTTGCTCGGCGCTTGGAGTGCTACAACCTTGTTCTGCAACACAACCGCGAAAGAGATGAGGCGGTGAAGCGAATGCAAGAAGAACAAGAGAGTGTGTGGTAGGGTCTGGGAAACTGCCACCCGTTGAAGAGCGTTCCTGAAAAATTCTCACCGATTCGTCAAGGAGGTTGTCGCGTCTTTCATCGAGGCCATATAGCCAGAGCGTCTAGACGTTAGAGTACTTGTGGAGTGCTGACATCTGGAGTGGCCACGTGCGAAGCAAATAAGGATTTGGAGAAACACGTGGGTTGGTGTACAAGTCTGAAACTCCCACTTGGTTGCCCCTACCAAAAAAAATAGTTAAATTGTGATTTTTAGTCTTAGATAACCGGAAAAGTAATTAGTATTACGTAGAAGTAGGTTGTATAATAATTAGTATTAGTCGGTGAATGCTTAACTAGTTAATTAGTGTTAAAGTGGTGATAAAACCGGGCCTTAAAACTACCAAGGTTGGGCTAAAAAAAACCTAGAAAGAATGCCCGGAAAAACCTAGAAGGATCTCCGGGACAAAAGTCCAAATCAAGAAGAAAAAAAATAAAAAATAAAAAATGCCGGTCTCCGAAGGAGACCAGCGTGAATAAAGTGTCTGTTCGTTCCACTACTAAGACCATGCCCACTGGACAAGGAAATAGTAAGCTGGAACTACTTCCCTCTCTCGAGGTGTCCAAATCACCACTTAAGACTAAACTAGCTAGTCAAAGCCTTCATCAACTAGATAATATACTTAGTAGTGTTAGTTTTAATAGTAGTTGTTTAGGTTTTTACGTTGTTGTTGTAGAAGTTTTAAGTTCCTATTTGGGAAAATGGGCACTTTATTTTGTATGAGGAAAAGACAAAAAATAAAAGAAAAAGAAATTAAAATAATAATAATAATCCCATGCTGGGGTACCAACTTGGGTATGTGTCGGGTAACCGAATACCCAAGTATCTACCGGGCTGGACCCGGGCACGAGCCGGCGCTCACCTGCCGGCTAGCAGCCCTTCCTTCCGACCTCCCGATCCCCACCGGCCAACGAGTCCAGCGACCCCCACTGGCCAGCGAGCCCAGCAACCCCCCTTCCCGATCTTCTCCTTCCCTCTCGCTCTAGGCGCCCTCTATCGCATCTCCCTCTCTCATTTTTTTTTCCTTTTTTCTCTCTTTCTCTTTCTCTTTAGGGAGTTGGGGTTTCAAGAAGGAGGGTGTTGGAGGAGGCTTTTCAAGGAGGTGTTGAAGGAAGTGTGAAGGGAAGGGCACGGAAGCTAGGATTTTGGAGGAGAGTTGGTGGCACCTAGGATTTGAAGAGTCAAACCTAGGGTTTGGAAGAAGATGGTGGTGGAGGAGGCTTTTTGACAATGGTTTTGAAGATTCCTAGACGTGGAGGCGGTGCAAGGAGATCCATGGCCGCAACGAGAAGATTCAGAGATAAGACCGTGACTTCAAGGAGGTTGCAGGTGGAACAAGGAGGTGGCAAGAAGTTGTGGAAAAAGTGATTCTTGCCAAATGTAGGGTTTTTCTTGTTTGTACAACTTTCTTGTTTGTTAGATCTCTTTCTTTCTTTTCTTCCCCCGGGATGACCTCCGGATACCTCCTTTCCGGTCTAGAGAAAGTCTCCCGGTAGACTCTATCTAGACCTTGTATGTTCTAGATTTTGATTTCTTGCACTTGTGCGTCTACCTTTGTGTCCCATCGTTTGTTCTCCATTGTCCCGGCCTCATGGCAAAGTCTTCTTTTATGTTTTCTCTATCCTCCCCTAATCTTTAGATCTTGTCTAATTTTTCCGTCTTTATCTCGATCACCTTAGTCAACCGGGAAACCCCCTTCCAAATTCTTGTTTTCTCAAGTCATCTCTTTGAAGTGGTCAATTGTGATGTTGTTTTGTTTATCATATTACTAGATACGTGCAATACCTACATCCATGTTAGTCTAGTAAAGTGTTCTAGAGAAAGTACACCGGTTGTCCGATAAACTTATGTTTTCCAGGCCGGACAAGAGGTTGTGATAAGTTGATAGAGAGATTGATGGAGGTACATGCACATCACGGAGCTAGTCCATCCCAGACAACATGGCTCTACCGATATCTCTGACGCTTTCAAAGGTTGACTCGAACAAGTGGGAGGGGACTCAGAAAAGTGAACAACTAGAGGATGATCTCATCCGGATGGGTTGTAGAGGACTATATGAGAAGCCTTGGGTCTTCCAGAAGGGACGTGCGGTGGCAGAGTTGCAACCTCTCGGGACGCCCCGGGGAGTCTACCGGGCTAATCCTCCATCATGGACCACGGAAGTATGGCGGGAGGCGCATTCCTTTTGTCATGAGGAGGGATGGACACTTGGAGTCAACCGGGAGTTGTTGAACAAGTATCTGTCAAATTCTTACGGCGTGTCGGAGGGCTACTAGAGTGACCAATTCACAAACCACCGGTTGAGGAGGGTGGTTGAATTTTTAAACCCAATCTTCCACCCCAACCGACGTGAAAGACCCACAGTCCAGCTAGCCACCACCTACATACAGGCATTTTTCGAGGATTCCTTCCCGGATTGAAGATCTTTGTTGGACGAGGCAATTTTGCTTCACCGGGCAATACAACAATGTGGATGTTCCAAGACTTGCTTGACTCCATATCTCATGCACTTGTATGAGTATCACAATCGTCTGGAGCCGGAAGAGAAGAGGATATGGAGACAAGGGCTGGCTCCTCAGGATCATGCTCCATGGGCCCTTCCTCAACACATTGAGCTCCGATTGGCATTACCGCCAATTCCACGGGAAGCCTCATCATTTCAGGCGATCTCGAGTGAGGGTAGGTCCTCCCGGTCTCACCGAGAGAAACCACCACCACCACCTCGATCATCCAAGAGTCTCACTTCTGTGGACAACATTGCCAAGTTCTCCTGAGAGGTGAACCGGGATGTCACGGGATGTGGCGTTGAGGCCTCTTCATATTGTAGTTTTAACGTAGATTAGTTTGTTACTAATCTACGTGTGTTTAGGAACGAACGGCGACGCACCGCAATCATCCATGGATGATTTTCATCCACTAAGGGTTGTATGCGTGTGCGTATAGCACCGCACACGTCCTTGACTTGACGTCTTTGTCAAGTCAAACATTGTGAGTGTGTTTAGACTCGAGTGATTAGTGAATGCTTGCTTGTAAGTGATGATTAGTCATTAGTAAAGGCTCCACATTCTCTAGTTCCGCTCACACTCTTTGATTCTCCCCTCATGGAGTGCGGGACGCTTGACTACGTGTGATTTACATCTTTTTCCTTCAGGGTGTATTACATATACTTATATTAGTGTATGTTTTTCGTTTATTTGATGTTGGTTAGGACTCTCAATATGTTGTGGTTATCGATCTTTCTTTATACGACAGGGATGTCCACCAGAAGGAGATGAAGCTTCAGGAGGCAAAAAGTCTTCATAGGGCTCTGGAAGGTATTTGTAGAAGAGAACAACGGAGACATCTTGGCTGCGGTCCGGGAAGACCGGAAACAACTGACCAAGGTGAAGAAAGATCTCCGGTCATCTCAGAAAGAACATCTTGACACGAAGGTCAAGGCTCAAGAAACCAAGGTGGCAGTGACCAAGTTACTTGCCGGACAAACCAGTGCCACCATGCCATTGCATACCCGGAGCCCGCCGCGGAAGAAGAGAAGATTTGTCTATGACAGTTCTCTTTCTTCAGAGGAGGATGATCCATCCACTCAATGTTAAGTAAGTCGAGCGGATTCTCCATCCTCCAAGGAATCGGGTGTGAAGGTCTACAATAGGAAACGAGGCCTCCCGATAAAATCTATCTGGAAGGAACCGGTTGACCTCTCTTTCTCACCACCAGATTCTTTGGTTGAGTCTTTAGTAGCCATGCTTGTTGATCTAATGGAGACTCATGATGTATCATTCGATACATCGAATCTACCAGTGGATACTCCCAATCTACCGGTAGACCTCCCGGTTGAGACTTCCAACCTTTCGGTGGATTCTCTTGACCATGTACCCGTAGGTACTCCTAATCTTTTTGTCAATCCCCCTATGGATCAACCGGAAGATAACTCCACTCATTCGAATGAGTCTTCCGCTTGAGCCTTTGTTATATGTTATGTGTTATTGTTGATTTATCCTATTGGTTGATAGAATGTTTTTAAAATTACTAGATTTAAACACTAGGGTGAGAGTAGTGATGTCAATGAGGCCCCATTGCGCACCCGGTCACTACCACCAGAGTGATTTCTTCGGCTACTTACTTTTATTAGAGAATGTTTTATCGGTCTCGAACCGGGAGTCTTCGGGTTTACTAATCTACCGGTAATCCGCTGGTGAGTAGGGTGCTCTTGATTTTAGGATCTAAATATCATTTTGATTTTTTGTAGATCTGGTTTTTGGAGGGTAGCTATTGACTTTTGTGCACTCTCTAGGAGCTAGATGCCATTTCCACCTTTTGTGGATCTAGTTTTGGAGGGTAGCTAGTAGCGTTTGTCTACCTAAAGAGCCTTGGGATTTTGGTTTAAGTACTCTTCTTTTTGTTTTTTTGGTTGTGTCTTGCCTTCATTACTTGTGTCTAGAGTTTTGTTGAGCTTGTGTAAGTGGAGGAGGAGAGGGTTGAGTCCTCCTAGTGAGTCTTTGCTAGGATATGCGAAGTCGTGGCTTGTTGAATGTTATGTGGTTGAATGTGAGTTTAGGCTTCCGAAGGATGTAGGATAATATCTAGACTAGATGGTGGTGGAAGATCAAGGATCTACTCCAAACCCTTGACTAGTGGGACTGGGAAGAGTTGCTTGTTGGATGGAATCCGGAAAGCCCACGGCTATCTATGATAGCGTCTCTTAAGTGGGAAGTGTTTGGATTGGTGGAGAGGAGGAGTAATATCCCCCTTCATGGTACATTGGGAGATATCCTAGCTAAGCCTGAGTCCGGAGTATTCCGGAGTTTGTACCCTTACAGTGGATGAGGTTGATGATTCCCTTGGAAGGTTGTCTTATTTATGTGATTTTCTTAGCATGAAACTGTTGTGATTCTTGTATCTTCTTTGTTTGATTCATTGGGTGTGGTTGTAGTTGGAATCCGACTTTGCGTGATCGGTTTACCGGGACTATTTCTTGGTAGATTGTAAAGGCCGATAAACTAGCTACAACCTTTTAACTCTTTCAAGGTGTAAAGTTAGATTGTGGATATTTTGGCCTCTAAACTGTGAGAACGGAGGGCAGTGACTTTCCGGACACTGTAAAAACTTACCGAAAAACTACTCTGACGCTCAACAAAGTTTAAACTAACACTTGTGGATACTTATTACCGGTCACTAAGGTATTGGGGAAGCCAAATTTTGGGATGGGCTGAGGTATTAAGTGTGAGTTGTCTTTAAGATTTAGAGAGTTTGGCACATGATAAAAATCCCTGGAAACGATCTCATTAGGTGGGCTTGCTTAAGGTTCATTTTGGTTAACTTTGAGAATTACAAACTATTAGTCTACGACAGTCGGGTATCGTTGACGGCGTTCGCATGCACATGGCAATTTGATGACAAGAACCACTATATTTGGAAGGAGCTCATTCGGCAAAACTGCCGGAAGAAAAAGAACGAGTCTCTCAGAGGCTTGCTCTTCTTCTTTGGGGATGGAGGTCCTCTAGTAGGTAACATCAAGAACAAGAACTTTACCAAAAGGGACCAGCGCTTATATTGTACCGGAGTCTCGGCCGCTCACAAGGGACGTCGGGAAATTTCGGTAAAAACTCAAGGGTCACAGAGGATTTACTTTGCAGGTGTTGGCTCATCTCGTCAGTTTGGCAGTGGATTTTAGGGAAGAGGCACACGTCGTCCTCACTGTTGCGTTGAACCATAGTTAGGAAAGATGAAGGTTGATACATGAAGCCAATTGCGAGACACATATACTCCTTGCGCGTCATTGAGAAGTACGTCGACGTCGGTCATGCAGTCACGGGAGGAGAGCCCTCCTTTGGAACACAACACCCTGATCTGGAGAGCCAACAATAATCTCAATCTAAGCTGGTGCTAAGTTTGCAAGAGGTAAAGGAGAATCCCGAGAAAGAAGTCCTTGTCCGGATCCCAACATAGTGATTCGGGGAGCGAGGAGCATTGTAAAGATAGACTCTCGAGGATTCGGATTGGGACATGGTTCATTGTTGTTGTAGAGAGATCATCAAGGATACGCAAGTATATCTTGGGAAGAGCCCAAATCATTTTGGTAGTCATTGAATAGATACGGTTCAAAGAGGAGAGTTGATGTAGGTGCTGCGAGACGTGGGAAGTAGGAGTGTGAAGCCTCAGGAGGGTTTCATGCATTTGGCAGACTTGAGAGAGTGTTGAGGTGAGATCATGGTGGACCGTGCGGACTTGGAGTCTAGAGAGCGGCGCCACGCCTACGAAGCACTTGGTAGTAAAGGACCTAAAGAAAAAAGGTTTGGTGAGCCTAACATAAGGTCAAAGAGGATTTGAGATTGAGGGAGGCTTGCGCTTGGAAGAAGTCCTTGGTGCAATTGCACCGGCTGCTAGCGCCTACAAGGAGTGTAGGGTTGGAGCTCAGTTTCATCAAAGACGCAGTCTAGTGTTCGTGGAAGTGCTCCTAGTACTTACGGTTCCATCGGCAAACGCATTGTTGGAGATTTTCCCAAACTCATTGCTAAGTCCCGTGGATTCACCTTGGCATAGGCATTCTCGAGAATCGTTACCACTTGAGCTGCGTCGCCAAGAAATCTCCCGCATCATCGTCGTACGTTGGCCAGAGAGCATTCGGGATTTGAGACACACACGAAGTTGCATCGAGGACTAGAAGATGGTGCGAGATAACTCCAACTTGGTTTACACCCAACGAGATGAACTCTTGTGAATCCGAGAGGTATCCGCCACATTTGCAATCTACGGTTTTGTGTGCAAAGGGATGTGCTTCATCCAAAACAAATGACATAGAGATCATCCAACCAACTCTCATCTAGAGATCATCCAAGATACCATGGATGAAATTTGTTAATTTTCATCCATAGTTCATTGGCTGATCATCCAGCCAAGATTTGATCCTTTCAACTCTCATCTTTGAGACTTTCATCTAACAAATTGCTCATCTATTGGAGATGACAATAACAATAGAAGATGATTCCAAGTCATTCTGAGAGATGAAAGTCTCAAAGATGGTAGGTAGATTGACAAGATCTAGATTGGATCTACTAAAATGAGATCCAATCTACTCAATCCGAAAGGTCTCCTACACAAACCACTCTTAAAGATCAAGGTCTCATGTCCACACACTCGGCCTTGCCTCCAAACACACACTAGGGTTTGAAAAGAGTGTCATTACTTCACAAAACCTTCACAAAGTACTCAGTGTGCACTTTCCTAACCCTAACAACCGGTTTGACCATTCTAACAACTCTACATTACCACCTTCTAGCTCTCTCTCTACACACACACACCCCTCAACAAGAGAGAGTGAGAAGATGAGGGCGTTTGCCTTCAGCCCCTTCAAACCCTAGTCGCCAAAATCCTAGCCGCCATTATTCCACGAGTTATTTTTCAGTTATTAATTAGTTATTCTTAAATGAATTACTACATAATTACTAAGGCACAATCCATGTCACCAACGTACTTGCTACATTAATACTACTGGACATAAATAGGCAGCCATCCACGTCATCTATTATGTAAAAATATCCATGAGTTTGTTTTTAGTCATAGATTATATTATTGCACGAGTTATTTTACAATTATTGATTAGTTATTCTCAAATGTATTACTAGAGACTTACTGAGGCACATTCCATGTCACCCACGTATTTGACACATTAACACTAATAGACGTAAATAGGCATCAATCCACATCAGCAATTATGTAAAAATATCCATGAGTTTGTTTTTAGTCATAAATTATGTTACTACCTCAGTTATTGTACAGTTATTGAATAGTTATTTTCAAATGTATTATTACAGAATTACTAAGGTCCAATCCATGTCATCAACATACTTGCCACATCAACACTACCAATCAATACTTAGATGAAAACCTAGGGATGACAACACAAATGATACTAGAAGTCATGTGGCTTTCATCCCTCCGATGCCTGCAAAAAATTCAATAATTGCAGAATTACTTAGGTAGTTATTTATTCAGAAACGGGTAGCTCGGTAGTTCTAGAGTTATTGTTAAATTATTGTTTCCTGGCTAGTTATTTGTGTTGTAGTTATTTATCCCTCGATTTCTAGTAGTGACGCTTCACCACTTTGGTGAACCGGAAGGTGAGATGCTTGTTAGCGTCTTGTGGAAGTGGATATGCAACGAGGCCAACACCATCAAAATTGGTTGATTGAAAGTGTTGGTCGAAAGACACTTCTTGCTTTTGTGGAAGCTTGAAACAAACGCACTTCAGGGCAATGATCTCCGACCGCTTGAGATTGGTGCCTCTTAACATGCCAGTTATATGGGACATTAGTCGGGCAAGTAAAAACCGACTTCTTGCAAGAGTTCAACACACAACGGTGAACATCGTCGGGGCAGAAATAGAACCCATGTTAGATTCTACCAATGTGATAGTTCATCTACTTTCCGGTGTATCTGAGGTACATAGTAGCCTTTCTTCTTTTGGATGATCTTCATTGTGCATTGCTTCCTTGAGGGGCCTTGAAGAGCCCAACATGCTACATTGGAGCAACATTTGGGTACTTGGGTGATATACGAATCGGTAACATCACGGTTGGATTCCTCTATCTTGCAACACGAGTAAGTTGATTGTGCCCGACAATAATGTTGTCCATACATTTTGGACTTGGAGAATTGTATGTGTCGGTAGTTAGATCAACATCCACATCTAGGTCCGCACCCTCACTAACCTCTCAAAAAACTTCACGAGTTCTCTAGGCCTTGGCCGACTTGGTCTCCACTAGGGGACGAAAAAAATTGATCCTCTTCGGGGGAAGAGAGGGTGAGTTGAACTTCGATCATGAGGGTATGTGGTTGATCTTTTGTCATATGCATTACATTCCAATTAGATTGATAGGAGATGTGATTATTGCAGATTTTTAAAGAAAATTGTTACTTAAATACATGTTCACATAATTGAGGAAAAGAAGGAAGAAGGAAATGTGGTTCTTCATTTCTCAAGTAGTAAGTAGTTGAGGAAGGCAAGGATGAGAGGACGCAAGGCTTAGAGGATGACTTAGGAGATACCCCTTGTGCCCTATCGTTAAAGATTTATGAAGGTGAGAGTTTGCCAACTATTGGAGAGGATGGTGCAATGCCATTGGTATAGAAGAAAGACGACATTAAGGAACAAGGGACAAGAACATGGAGGGCTCAAATGTTTATAAGTGTGCTCTAGGGAGCCGCCAACACCGGCACCCCTATAAGAGTGCCTACAAGAAACTCCAAGGTACATTCAAAAGGGGTGCCATTTGCGGCACCTCCTTGATAGTGAATGATAAGTCCATTAAACCTTGCAAAGTTTAAACCTTGCAATTGAGCTTGTGACGCATTTTCTAAAATGGCGTGGCACATTAGGAATTGAGCTTCATAGAGTGTATTATGTGCAGATGAAGTATATCAACACAAAACTTCATTCATGCATAACTCTCTCATCCGAGCTCCATTGTTAATGTGCCACACCATTTTAGAAATCGCATCAAATTCTCAAGAGTGTGCTCTAGGAGGCCGCCGACACCGGCAGTCTTTTGGAAGTGCCTACAAGAAACTTTATGGCACTTGCCTTTGGATTAACGGTTCTTCAAGTAACATCTTTCATTTGGTTGTCAGTTCAATATCTGACAACTCCAAGTTTATATCCGCTTGAATTCTTAGTGTTTTTGTTGCTTGCCGACCGAGATTGTTGGTGCCGGCATGGGGCTGCCGGTGCCAATGTAGAGGCTGCCAGTGCCGAAATGGAGGCTTCTGGTGCAATCATGGGATTTGTAATAAGTATGTAATCCATGTAAACACAGCCTATCGAGCCTCTAGTCTTTTGTAATCTAAATCTATAGTTGATAGCAGAGAAAGTTCACATTTAGCGATGGAAGCAACATTCATCAAGTTTTTAATTCTTCGTCTACGAATAGGGTTTAAAAATCGGGTTATTGATCTCGTGAGGCAAGATATCATCACCTTACGGATGCTCAAGAAACGTGCTCATATGCATCTCTCGACAAATATGCCATCCATTTGGAAGCATGGGCTATGTTGATCTTAGCTACAACCACGGTCCTTTGGTAGGCTTTGGATGGAGAAGTGACCGTAGTGGTTAATTGCTAACTTCTTTTGATTTTGTAAAGGGAGATATGGCCAGCCTAACGACGCCATTGCTGCCACTGATGCAAGTATTACTTATTAAAAGTGGCTTTTTATGCACTCAATTTTTGTTTAATTGTTTCTAAATCTCATTTTTTTAGGTTCAAGAGCTATTGTCTATGCAAAAAAGAAGCTAGATCAACGTGATATTGGTTTTGAAGTCAATCCACTCATTTTTAGACTCTTCTTTCTTCTCTTCAAAAAGATGCAACGATTTTGACAATTCCAGTCGGATCATATAATGTCTTTGGTGAAATTGAGGTTCCAATTTGTCAAAGCGCAACCGTTTAAGTAAGTAAGTTCATTCTTTTTATGATTTTGCCATCTTTAAGCTAAAATCATTTTAATTTATCTTTACTAACATTACCTATTCTTTGACAAATTGATGGCCTCCGCCATGTCTCCTCTAAAGTCATTTACACTTCCGACATATGCCGAGACTATTGCATACCCCTTAGCTACAACACATTTTCCACCGTCAATTCACAGGCGCCGTAGTTTCAACACTGGCATCAATCAGTTTGTATATGTGGTAGCAATAGAGGGCAGTAAAAATTCAACTTAGATTTTTTGTTGTAGTTGTTGTGATTTGTGTGGCTTTGATTTTGCAAGTATTGTTCCTCTCTCTTATTTATATATATTTTATTCTTCATTCATTGGCTTCATATACGGTATTGAGATTTTCTAGCCTAGATTTTGATTTATGGCAAAGATATATCCCATACATATGTTTTTATTGGTGATTGGTTGTAAATATGAATTAAATTTTCCTTTAGTATTGGCGGTTTGTATTTATCTTGGTATGTTTGACATTGTTAATGTCTGGCATTCTAGGTCTAGGATAACCAAGTCATGTATGTAGAGCAAGAATAGACACAGCTTGGTAGGAACTACAATTATTCTAACAACCTAGGGGTGACAACCCTTTATCGTTTGGAAGTTTGAAACTCTAAAACAATCAAAAGGTGTTCACCACAGAGTAGCTAAAATTAAAGTTTTCATTTATTGATATTTTATTTTGACCACATAAAGTAAAATAAGTTGTAGGATATAAAAAGATAAAGGAAAAATAGAAAGTAATGTAAATAGTGTCTAGACTCACACTTAAAAGATTCTTACTTTCATTCTTATCAACATATAGGAACGGATGTTTGTGAATGAAAATAAGAGCGTGGGATAATAATGAAATGTCCAAATAATATGAGTTGGTATTTGTTTTTTAAAATACCCCCTAGAGGGTGCTAGTTACGACGACCCTACCATGGCATCTCGTCACAAAATATCTAAACATGTCAATGTCCTCTATCATTTGTCAAGGCAAAATAAGTAATGCACTCCCTATTCAACTTCATCCATATGTATATATCCACGGTATTAGGCGTCATTTATCACCCTCTCTCATGGTACTTATCATTGTAAGGATTTTTATTGCACTTATCAAACTTTCATGACGTTTAATTCCACGGTAATAGGATAATACACTACACTACCAATATTTGTAATTCCTTAATAATGTAAATATCGTCCCCCAATTATAGGATTACAAAATAAAAATCAACTACCTTATTTGATAAAAATCCATGATTTTAGGCCCTAAAGTCACCACCTTCAAAGAGATTCTCCCGGTCAAGGCCAACAACTCTATTGTTTTTTCCATCACCGACAGAGCCTAAAAGGATGCACTAACACTCACGTTGTCTCAATTGTTCATCCTCATGAGTGTGGCGAACATAACAGTCCCCATTATCCAGGTTCTTGAGGCCAAGAACACGATCACCAATTGGTTCCATCGGCAAGGAGATGGCAAGCATAACGGCTCCGCCAATGTTTAAGTTACTGACCCCATTGTCTACAGGCAGAACCTCAACAAAATCTTCACTATCAAGCTTCACCAAGTGGAGGTTCGACCGTACCGAAGGAGCCTAGATGGCATTGGCTCCCCATCCGCCGCCCTAGTGGCAAAGCGGAGATTCAATGACATCAACATGGCGTTCGCAAACACCGTGGCCTCCATGAGGACCACTGCCACCCTCAACAACACTTTACGTGCGGAGATGACCGCAATTGTAGAGGAAGGCCACAAGCAACTCCACTTGGAGCTCTCCTCCTTCACGAATGGCATTATTTGTGAGAAGAGAATACACCGACGCCCAAACCGATGAGGTAAAATTGAAACTCTTCAATGTTGAGCAACTAATGTTGAATGCTCTCTCGGTGATGCAAGGTATTAACGGAAGCGGCTCGGTGATATCTTTCCCACCTCCAGATGGTCCGTCAAATGTGGATTGACCACGGACCACCCACGAATGCTTCACCAACTAGGTGCTCAACCGGCTTCCTCCTCTTTAGCCTATCTTCTCTCTCTTTATCTTGCCTCAACATACCTCTTTCCTCCATTGCCTTTCATCTCTTTAATTTCTCTCAAGTTTCTCTCCATATTATAGTTTGATAATATTTTTACTCCCACTGGATACACACTCTTGTTTCCTTCTCATCCTCATAATCCTCTATAGTTCTCCTACATCCCCTCACTCTTCTTTCACTTGATATTTCTCTCTCTAAGTATTTGCCCACTTACATTTATCACATATTTGAGGATAGACTCGTGAAGTGGTTGCTAGACATTCCATGTTCTACTCATATTCATGTGACAATATATTGTATCCAATGCCACTTTACTATTAGACACTTTACTCAACAATGTCAATGGCATTGGAATACCATCACTCTTTGGAGAACTCTCCTCATCTAATACACACATACACCAATATACAAACAACATGCGACCCTCTGACCAACATCAAAGGCCTTTGAATACAATCACTACCAGAACAACCTTCCGCCATATACTACTAACATACAACAAACCTCAAACACTTCACAACATACACACCAAAACACTCCATATTCACACACTACAAGCCTCACCACCATACACATCTCTAGCTCAAATCAACACTTGCACCTCCCAACACACATTTGCACTACACAAAACCCTGATACCTTCTCAACAAAGTTCACCTCACCAATCCCCTACAGCAACTCAAATACACACAAAATTGCAAACCACGACACTCAACACACACACACACAACCCAACCACTCTCCCTTCCACACAACTACAAAAACACCTACAAAACATCCACAACCTCGCACACGTACAACCCAACCACTCTCCCTTCCACACAACTACAAAAAAACCTACAAAACATCCACAACCTCACACACGTCTGCAAAATTACCCTACGCCAATACCCCACAACTTCATACCACAACCACAAACATCAATACAATTGCAACATCATACTTTAACACTGCCAATATTGCTACAACTGCTAGTAAAATTACACACCCACATAGTCACAATACCATAAACACACTTATCATCTCAAACACAAGTTCAATAATATCCTCCATAGCCCAAATAAACAGAATAGATATTAATACACCTATACACGTGAAAAAACATACACCAAAATCCCTTAATTCTAAAATAACTATGAAACCAAATGACACAATGAAACCAAATGACACAATAAAACCAACCACATCCACATCCACAACCATGAATAGAAAAACCGATACTAAACCACTCTTTAAAACCACGAGCATCCAAATCAGCACAAACACAATCGCCACCAACTATAATCATATCATACCAAATCCATCGGCAATCGAACAATCACTAAGGCCCTTCATCACATTTAGTATAATAAAATCACACCTACATAATGGAACATTCAAAACCAAAGATCCAATCACTACCACATAACCCCCATAAACATATTAAAAATAGTCACCATCATAGAAATTAGAGCAAAAATGCAAAATTCACAACTCTGCTCGTATGGTATAAACCACTTGTACTACCATATCACCATACTCCATAAAACCAACCCCCACTCAAAATATCACTTACCATACTTTCTTATAAATCACCACCGCTACCAATAAACTTACCTTCAATCACACCCCTCGTTAGAATTGTAATTCAAACCCCAAACATTACCTCTACTTCTTCCTCAACCATAACAAATGAATACCACCACAAATATAACACATAGAACCCTTATCATCAAAGTCCAATAGCAACCTTATAAACGACATAGCAACAACAATAGAAACCATAATAAAAAAAAGCACATCAAACACATCTTCATACCCTTAAACCCCATACACTCAATATTACTGAATGGAGCCATTATCCACTGCAAACTGCTACTAATAATGTGTGGTGAAATCGAAACTAACCCTAGCCCAATCCATATCATCCTCCGCAATCACCCAAAAACACACAAGAAAATGGCTAATACATATTTTATCCCTAGCACAATAGTCTCAACCTAGCTCAACCTTTGCACCACTATTACAAAATACTCACGTACTCCACCAAACATACGCTATATTGTATCCCCACATCTTCCAATACATACAACAAAAAAACAACTATCCACCATCACACATCTTATACGCTCTAATCACCACCCTTCATCCCTCAATAGACAAATGCAAAAACATCACCAGTCAACTCTCTACTAATGCTAACCCTGTACACTGGACAAACCGATTACTAAACACCCTCACATCCCTACAAAACCACCCTAAAATACATATTGAAACACAACATCTATACACCAAATTTTTGGAAGAAAACCAACACACCCTAAAACATAAAAACTCCCTCCATAATGACTTATGTAACTATATCCACAATCAAACTCCACCTCCTACCCCTTACACAATACAATTAAAATTTCCCTTCTTCCCTAATAATCTTATCTTAGAGACTCTTAGATGCTTTGAATCCATTGATGCATATTCACATCCCCCACTACCTAATTACACCCCCCCTCACCTCGTAACTCAGACATGGCGGATAGAACCACATATATAACAACATGGAATGCCTCTATGTTAAATACCGCTCTACCATGCATACACAACCTAGTTTCTCAGGCTAACACACCCCCCCGCTGTAATCACCATACAAGAAACTGAACAAACTGTTACAAAATCTATTAAATATATATATAAAATATTTCCCGATTATAAACTCATATTTGACAACACCCACACACTTACACAATGTATGCAACAACAAATGTCATGCTCATACACCAATCCTACGCTTTCCCCGAAAATATTACCAAAATCCCTACTCCGATTAATATATTGCCATACCTGCATATTTGAAATTACTAATCGAGCACTCCAACCATGGCTCATTCTACATTAGTACATGCCCTCCCACCTAGACGACTCTCAACCCATCTCTAATATTCAAAATTGTACCACCACTTACATAAACTCATACACTACTCATACACTACTCATACAATAATACTTTGCGGAGACTTCAACTGTGATATTGCCTTCATCCAAAGACTAAACGGCCTCGTTATTTCCCCTCCACTCAAAATGGACTACCAATGGCGCAATTACTAAGACAACCTAGAATTATCCTATATCTCGACCGATACCCAATACTCTAGACAAGGTGGGCAAAACGACACACACACTAGCCTAATCGATGGCTTCTACATCAAAACACCAAACCCCACCCAATATACGTCAAATACCAATACTACGACCAATTTAAACTCGGATCACTTCCCCATCCAACTCAACATATCCCTTAACATCCTCCTCACTAGATCCCTCACAACCACAAATTTGAATGACATTAAAATACCTAACCCCATTCCTAAAGAAAACATACAAGACTTTTACACCACATTTTTTGAAGAAAATTCAATACAAATTGACAACCTTACAAAGATCCTTTTCAATCATGAACACCTTACACTACCACAATGGCAAGAAGCTTGCACCACCCTTGATAGTCTAATTAACTCAATCTCTAAAACATTAGAGAAAACCTGCAAAGCGCCTCCTCTACGACAACTCACGCCCATGACCTCACAACAAGGGAGATATCTCCCCCAAAAACTAGCCAAAACTTGGAAACAAAATCTCGCTCCATACCACACCATACAAAAAACAATCTATATCATGAAAACCAATTCCAACTGGCATACTCACCCTATCCTTTCCAAATCACAAAACCTTTGCCACACCCAAGTTCCACAAATACCATCACCTAATGCCCCACACAAAGAATGGCTAACTGAGATTGCAACCATTGCAAAAATGCCAATTAACAAGCCCGGAAAATGACTACAAAGTAAACAAGAGAATGCATCAAAAAAGCCATCTCTAAGTACCGTCAACTATATGAATCAAGCCCCAAAAGGATTAATAGGAAAGTCTTCAAAAATAGTGCAAACCTACCTCTAGAGTGCATATCGGACCAAAACAACAATTTTCTAACTAGCTCGGAGGATATTGCAAACAAAATTCACTTTCAACAACCCATAAACAATAGACCAACTACCCCCCATGTCATTACCAACCGCACCATATGGCCACATGCACATGCGGAGTACGACAATATCCCTGGCATGACTTAGATGGATTTACTTTAAACAAAAGAAGAAAACCTACCATCCCACTTCATACCTACTACAATAGAGGCACATATGACAGTTTGAAGACAACAAAGTCCATGGTCTTTACCACATACCTAACTCAATTTTTAAAAACATGCCCCTAAGATTTCACAACATGCTATCGTCATTCTTCTCTCATTGTTAAAAACAAAAATCTACACCCACCTCTTGGAAAACAAGCCTAACAATTCTACTCTACCAAAAAAGCAATCCATCCATATACACTAGCACACTAACATCTATAGTGTCAGCATATGGTGAAAAACATCAAATATTACATGATAGCCAAGAAAGGTTCAAAGCCAAACAAAGTACCACGGAGAAACTCCAAACCCTTATTTTTGCTCTTGAGGACGCAAAACTTACCAATCAAGACATCTATGTTCTCTACATTGACTTTAAAAACGTCTTTGGGTCTATTGACCATCCACAACTCATTGCCATCATGAGTGATTTAGGATTTCCAGAAGACACGGTTACATTGATTAGAAATATTTACTCCCAATCTACCACCTCATATGTTGGAGAAAACTTCAATAAAACCCGACCTATCCCTATACAACATGGCACCATCGAAGGTGATACATTGAGCCCCTATCTTTTCATTATTTTTCTAGAATCCCTACTACGTTGGCTTCAAAAAGGTAACAACGATTATACATTTGGCACCTCAAAAATTACTATAAATTTGGCCGCATACGCCGACGGCCTAGCTGCCCTCGTCGGGCGCCTTAAATCACACCAAACCCAATTGGACAAAATAGACAAGTTTTGCCTATGGGCCGGTATGGAACTTGGGGTTCAAAATGAGTCGTAGCCAGATGCCCTCACAAAGCCAAAATGAACCGGACCACCTTCAAAGCCCTAATTCAAGCCCACCAACATCAATAACCAAAACCAACCAATCTTGGTTCTACATCAAAACCAACCCTACATATACCTTGGAATAAATCTTGTCATGTCACTAAAATGGCAATTACAAATCCAAATAACTACTACAAAAGTCAATAATCAATGCAAAGAATCGACGATGTGTCCGGCTACAATGCAACAAAAGTCATTGATACCGTCATAAGGCCGGGAATTTCATATAGTTTTAATGCCGTCCCGTACTTGATGCCCGCCATTAACAAAATTGACAAAAAAATCATAGCCATTCAAAAGAAGGTATGTGGACTTCCCAAATGTACACTCAATATCGTTACACAACTTCTCCACGGTTTATTTGGATTAGGAGCATTCTCTCTAAAAAAACGCCTATCTCCGTTGCATAGGGGAACAACTTCAAAACGCCCTTAACGACAAGAGAAGACTCGGTAAAATTTACAAAGGACTTATGCGCCACATTCTCTTTAATTATGGGAGTGCTAACAAACTCCAACGACTTAGAAAATCTGATTGCATACGGTCACCTATTACATGCACACTCTCTTTACTCAAATTTGAAGGCCAAACATTTCTAAAAAGTACACTCCAAAATTTTCTATTCGGCCCCACGCCACAAGAATAAAGTTGGTTAAACAAAATCTATAACCTCCCTAGGCTCAACCGACAATTATCCTCTAAACTATCACAAAAACTATTCTTTGTAAGCATCACCGCTCTAAAACAAATTACACTACCAAACGGAACACACCT
Organism: Bryoerythrophyllum caledonicum; assembly: GCA_963971425.1. Taxonomy (NCBI): domain Eukaryota; kingdom Viridiplantae; phylum Streptophyta; class Bryopsida; order Pottiales; family Pottiaceae; genus Bryoerythrophyllum; species Bryoerythrophyllum caledonicum. Next base: position 17,415,160 of record OZ020525.1, on the reverse strand, counting down.
TTTGGATGAAATAAACTACAAAACCTTCTATGGTACTCAACACAAACTCCTAATCCTTAACAATACTACCATAACACCCAAAACAACTTCTATCTGGAATTCAGAAAACTAGATAACCCACAAGTACAACTTAGAGACACAAGATTTGTTACACCGCCCATCATCATCCCCCTCCTTAACATCTTCACGACCGAATGTAACCCCAGAATTGACCTTCTCAATACACAAATGAACACAATAAAGATACAACTAGACAATGCCTCTTTATATGAAGGAAAATGGTAGACACCTAATTACTATTCTGATCGCTAGACTAAAATGGTTGTAGAACCAATACCATGTCGCATTTCAAACCTCCATAAACATTGAACCCTCACCTCAACCATTTGAAACTGAAATTGTTTGGCTATACCAAAGATATAAATATTGCATACCAAAAAATAATCCTCTTAGACATGCACACTGCACATTATCCGCCCATATACTAGACCCTCTTATCACATCCTTTCATATAACACAATCATACTTTTCATCCCCCGTTACATGCTCCACAAAAATTTCAAAGTTTTAATCTCCATTCGAATGGGACAAAATATTTGGCTCACTTGGAAAAACATTTGACAATCAATGGAATGGAATAGGCCTCGCACACCTCCACAATGACGAAGAAACACAACCAAGCAATACATTGGGCGCGCCTAGCCGCAAAAAACAACGCCAACGATATCACCACTATTATTATTATCACACCCGACACTAATTGGTACCAAAATTGCAATCTATACTTGGCCCATTCCCACACTCCTATATTGTAGCACTATTTGAAACGGATTCAATGGCATGTATAGAACCTACTATACCACCAGGAATACAGAATCACAAACTTGAACCATCAACCTTACGTATACTATATATACATCATCAAAACCGAGCAATTGGAACATTAGCACACCTCGCTCAACTTACACTAATTGCAAGAAATCTCAACATCAATAATGTATACACCGTAGTTGCTCTATTGACACCCACGCTAACCCGTGTAAACCAAAATAAAAAATGGTCCAAGACCCCATCTATAAACAACTTCACACCACCAACCCCCCAAATTCCCTTACTTTTGACATACCAAACTCACACCCCTCTAAAATTTGACCCCAACTTTAGTTTTTACATAGAAGGATTCTTCAAAGATCCAACTGAAGTCAGTCCGAGCCACTCAAATCGGGAAAAAGACGGCTATGGAATATAAATCCTCGCCGAATGAACTAAACTTGCCAAAAGATTACATGGACTCCAAACTATCCTTAGAGCCAAAATGATGGCTATCCACAAAATTCTCAAGATAATCACCATGCAATATTCCAACAAAGCGGCATACATTTTCACAGATTGCATTTAAAATGTATTATACCACCTAAACACACACATAAATCACCCCACTCAGCACAAAAGTCATCTAGATCAAACTATCCTAACATCCATGGTTGAAATGCTCCAAAACCGCACATAAATCACAACACCCCATAAAGTTTGAGCCCACGCTAACATCGTCTCCAACGAACAAGCCGACAAATTTCCAAAAGAAGGTCGAGAGAAAGCCTACGGAGATGTTTAACATCTCAGCGAACATGCTTATGCCACTTAAACATGAATGGCCCTCTACGACCAAAACCCCCGACAAAGGCCCCATAAGATTCTTAGATAAATACCTCAAAAAACAAGACCTAAAAAATAATCTCAAAACCCTCACATATAAATTTTCCAATATTGAAAAATGGATCGGTAATACAAACATTGACAACAAACTCTCCACAAATTTTTGGAAAAATCCCATAATCACGGACTCATAGAAAACATGCGTAGTCAAATTCCGCACCGGACAATATATGAGAAACGCATGTAAACAACTCTTCTTTGGCATAAAAAGATTTCCGTCCATAACATGTTCAATATGTAACACTACGGACCCGGACACATGGCTAGACGTTTTACTCAAATGCAATAACCCTCATAAATACGCTCTAATCATTAAACGCCACAACAAAGCGGTGTGGAAAATCCGTAAACTAAGTGTGTCATCAAACAAATCTCGTTGATTCATCCATATGAATGTCGGAAGTTGGAACCTTTAATGACACTCCGCAGGAAAACACGGTTCCCCCATGGTTATTACCATGCACATGCGGTATACAAAGATGTCATTGTACCACGAGATTTAAACCCGACCAGTTAAATGTTAAGGGCTACGATACAAAGACCCCCGGCCAACCTACATCAACCCGAATATTACTATTCAATTTATTGAAATCAAATATTGTAATGATAGATTCTCCCCGGAAGCTATTGCCAACAAAACTAACAAATACCAACCACTCCTCAATGAAATTCAAGCACTAGGATGGAAAGTAGACCCCCTCATTGTCATCACCGAGGGTGCTCAAGCCACCACCTTTATTCCTTCAATGACAACCCTTAAAGAAACATTCAAAATTCCCATGTCCTCAATCAAAGCCACCTTTACAAATGTTAACACTATCGCAATCCAACATGCTATGTCCATACTTCTGCATAAAAGGAAACTCAAAAACAACCAACCCATCCCGGACACTCCAGACCCCCCAAGAAAATCTACTAACACCTCACTGCATAAAGCCCCTTGGCGTCATTGATTCTCAGTTCTCGGTTACTTGTTACGTGGTACGTAGTGTCTATCCTCGAGAGAGAGAAGTAGTTCCATACTGCTAACCCATATCCGGTGGACATGGACTCTGTGGTGGAACAAACAAACACTTTATTCACACCCCCTCTTTCTAGGACTGGAGTTCTTCTTCTTCTTCTTCTTTAGATTTTGTGCATAGATGCATTATGCATGATCTAGAACACTTGTAGATTGTAGAAAAGCCATCGACCTTAAAGGGTGAATATTAAACTCAACTTTTTACACAGTAGTCATCTTGATGTGCCCATTCGGAAACGTGATGACAACGCAAAATCTGCAGAATTAGCGTCCGAGTAACACAATCAATGATGCGTGATCATTGGCACCACTTTTGCAATGTGCAAGTATCGGTTGTTCAATCACTGTGATTTTGGAAGCCAAGTCTCTCAGAAGTCTCTTTTTGACACCAATAAGTCAGTCTCTGGGAGCATCATTCCTCCAGATTCCTCATAACCTGCCGTCCATTCTCCATTGGATTCCTCTAATTACCCACAACACTGACAACAGTAGAGTTATCCTAAAAGTCTTACTGGAAGGGGAAGACTTCAGGGTGATGTATTCTGAATGCCTTTCTACAAGATGAAAGAAAAAGCAATGACAGAGAGGGTGAGATTTACTTACAAGAAGAAATAGAGTGTGAGAGATTCCCATGTTCTCTTACTACCAATCAAACGGAAGAGCAACAATGGCAATCAATATTCTTGGGCTCTATCCACTACAAGCCAGTCAGTCAACAATTGCATGTAAATTTTCAATTAGTGTAGGAAATTTCAAATAGTCTGGTCTACACTATATTCACGGAACGGTGTAGCTAGGGATAACGAAGAGACGTTGCACATGTCAGGAATAGACAAGACACAATGTCATGACACATGGCGGGATGGGAGTGGGCAACCATTCTAGCGTCAATTCGGTACACAAATAGTTTTTGAAGTCTCCACGTAGACAAATACCCCTCTTTTTATAATAATACTATTATTTGTTCACTCTTGATAGCGATTAGATTTTGAGGAGCTTGGTGATATATCCTTACTAACCTTGTAGCACCAAGCTGGTCACCTTTATTCAACTAATATAGGTGTATTTATGGGTATAGCTTGTTGTATATCAATTAGATGCATTTTTTTGGTCACATGTCTAGAATTAGTGAATACCCTTCAAAGGGAACAAATGAATCTTCAATCCATGCAAGCATTAACAAACTACAGTGAGTTCCATGAACTTGGGTTGTGCTGAAATCCAATTGTATAGATGATGTTTTGCCTCACTTAAAGTAGATTCTCCCAAGCTCTCATGGCGTTAAAGGATTAAGGTTGGAAGACCTTGGTGATCTCTAAAATCAAAAGGAAGAAAAAGAGGTCATGTTGTACTGAGAATCCTATGCGCTTTTTACCTCTTTGAGAGGCTTAACAAAATTTTTAAGAGATACTTAGGACTGATTCTAAACTTATAAATTAAGAAAAGAGGTCGTAACTCATGATACCTTTGCCTCACTTTAGGAATAACTCCAGTGAAGCAACGTCAAACCAGAAACCAGCAGAAGGAAAATCTTCTAAATCCAGGAAAACACGAATGATTCAGATCTAAAAAAATGCGCATCTGTATATAATCATCAGGCCTTCAGACAGCATTAGTCGAATCCAGGAAAGAGTTAAAACGCAACCTCAATAACTGGCAAATTATCAACAATGTATTTTTCAAAACCACTCGAACAAAAGGTCATCGAGATTGGGAAAAGGGCGACCGCTAAGAGAGGAAATCACTACCCACCCCTCTAACCTACCACTTTACAAAACGCCTGGTGCAAGAACGAGGACAAATACCTTCGCTAAACTCACCATACATATACTATAATCTCTGCTCGATGCACTCATGCTCTTCCTCCTAAATTGCAGAAGTTGCATTCATATGTAGGTTTAGGCTTTACTTTGCCCATGCCACAGCATCGATCTCATCCCGGGCTTGCTTGAACAGCTCCAGCCTCTTTGTCAGCTGCACTCTGCGTTCCATCAACGCCGGGTCCTCGTCCAACATCTGCGACAGCTGCTTTCCCTGTGCAAAATCAAATCACCACCACCATTACAACCTATAAAACAATCATTGAATATTTACAGATAATTCCGATGTTAAGAAAATGAAACCTTGAAAATTCTTTGAAATGAAGATGGTTCTTAAAAGAAGAATTGCATGGATTCGTACCTCTCGCTTGCCGATCTGAGTGTAGAAATGGTCCAACAGAGACCGCTTCGCCTCACGAACTTGGCAGTGCACAGCTGCCTTCGGAAGGGTTTTTCTCAGCGTATCGCCCACCATGTTGATGTATGAAGATACGTTCGTACCTGCAATAACCACGAACAACTACGATCAGGTCAAACTCAAATAATTCAGGGCTCCACCAGAAAGAGAAAATGCCACATCCACTAAGCCATTCTCATTGGCATGCGATGCACCGCTGGCATTAAGGTCGTTGAGAATGCACTACTTCGAACTTTCACGCTCTCCATCCAAAAGCAACCAGGACAACAGTGTATCAGCATCCAATCAAGAATTTGAACTTCGACCACTCACCGATTCGTCGTAAGTGACCATCAGTGTAGCGATCCATTGTTGACGCGGATGGGTTTCCTCCCTTCTCTATCTCTTGAGGGAGCTTCCGGAAGAAGTCCACCGTCAAATAGCTGGCCTCCATATCCACTAACCTCAAAGATGTCTTCTTGCTATCAGCTCTCATCCTTTCCAGAGACTCAATTGCTGCTTGACCAATCTCTGCTTGAAGGCTTGGGAACCGTTTCAATTCCTGCCAAGCACAACTCCCACATATTCACCACTTACTGAAAGAAAGGGCCTGTAGAGCGATTCCAGCAGCCCGCCTCACACACAACATGTGCCGGAGTATTTTGCTCCTTAGCTAGATTTCGGAGCTGCAAATTAAAATCAGTGCACAAAAACTAGAAGACGTGCGTAATTTCACGTGTCAAACAATTCCCACGCAATCAATCACAACCACAAGTAGTGCAAAAAGAATTAGCAAGTTGTGTCTTACTGTGCACTCGCCAATCGACTTTCTAACGAGGTCCCTCAGGTTAAAATGCGTCTGCACAATCAAGATTGAACATTTTAGCACCTTATCACCTTCAAATTTCGACTTTTCCAATCGCCCATGGTCCAAAATGAGTGACTATGCGCAATTCCCCCAGCATGCAGCCCTAGCAAAAAAAAATAGTCACGCACCGCATCAACTACAGCTTCAGCAGGCCCTCGGAAGTAAACAAGGGAACTCTCGATCAACCGTCTGTAACCCTGCTCGGGTGCAATCAGATGCGGCTGGTACCCATCTGCTTCAGACACAATCTTCCGCACATTCTGCATAGACAGGTGTTTCTCGAAGGGGAGTTTTTTCATAGCGGCCGGCAACTGGTTGTCAAACACATTGTAGATCTTCTCTCCACCGGGTCGTCTGAAATACAACAATGGCTTATCATATGAAATTCTACACGCATCTGCAGCTATTTCTCTATAACCATGCCATTTTTTAGACCACGCAAGAATTAAACCCGAACAACTTACTGTCCATCCAAATGCTCTTTAAAGATGCGATCGAAGGCTCTGCAAAGCTCCAGAATCGTGTACAGTTGCGCCTGAACACCACAGACACTTCACGATGAGTTCAATCCGAGGAAGGCAATGGGAAATGTTTTACATCCACCTGAAATTTCAACAATCTGCAGAAGTTCGGGCAACCTCAAATTCCTTAAAAACGCATTTGATGGAACCGACTAAACTACTTACCCCAGCATCGTTTGCTAATGGCCTTCCAATCTGGTTCAGCTCTGCCTCGATGTCATCGATCGTTTTGTTGATCATCGCCGCTATACTAGGAATCCGTGACCGGATCACAGTTTCCAAGTGCTGAAACACAATACAGTACGAACACAAAACAACCCTTACTCACACCATATTGCAGAAAGTCACACATTCATACGTAATCGCACAATTTGACAGAATCAAATGAACAACTTTCACAGCCTTGATAATGCACCAAGCCAATGCATTCGCATGCTCCACAAATAGTAGTCATAATCCACATCTCAAGACGAGACTTGTACCTTGGAAAGAACCTTGCCAAGATACTCCGAACCCATCTTGCTCTGAAGATGGCCGTAATCAGGACTCGTCTGGAAATACTCGCGCTCCCTGCGCCTTGCAGCAATCATGTCCACATTCTTGTTGATGTCCTGCTGAGAACGATTCACGACTCCTATCCATGGATGCATCAATTTGTAGGACCTGCCTTCCAAAACCTGCGGTCCCACCAAAGGAGCATGTCTGAAAAGCTCCAGAGTACCCATCACCATGCAAACGCTAGAGGAATACCACTCGTTCGAAGGGTTTCAAAAACTCCCAAGCACCAAACACAAACTTGAAAGCTTTTAAGTTAAACACTGTACTGTTGCGTTTTCTAGAACATCCACGTTCCATAAAAACATCACTTGAAGAGAATGGACGACAGCTACTAAAACAAACGCATGAGTCTCATCAGTATCTCATGTGCATTAAGTGATGGTTTTTAAACCTCACTACAATTTAAGACTTGCAACCATCCCAAGCACACCGTAAACTTACATCAACTGCATTTGTACCCTTGTCCATCAGATCCAGCTTGGTGAGAACACCAAAAGTTCTTTCTCCTGCATAACAGAACAGTTTCCTTCAAAACTGGTGCCCAGGACACTTCAACATCCAATATTGCATGAGAAGCTTATACAATTATCAGTTGCGGCAGGAGGAACAAGAAGCATTATGCCCCTGCTACTGTAATGTTGAGCCGTTCATAACAGAACAAAATCAGACTATGGCAATGGACATCATTAGGCAACCAGTCGAAAGCCAGGCCAAAAATTGTTAATCACCTTGTGGGTCAACTTCTCTAGCTATCTTAATAGCATCTGAAGTTGCAATATCCTGGTCGGCTGGAGATACAGCAAGGATGATACAGTTTGGCTGCAATGGAAAAATGTTAGAAAGGTCAGAAAACCAGCGTCTAGAACTCCACCCATTAAACACGAAATTAAGAGTCATCCATGTATGTACATAACCCTTCCATTCATAAACGACTAAGTAAAGAACTCACACACCAACCATAATACCTTTTCAACGTATGATCGGACCATGTTCTCAATATCAGCAACTATGCTGTCAGATTGACCCTCTGAACAAACGCAAAATTCTTATATCAGATGACAAAACCGCAAAGCTGCCAATTTCGATCCGGGTGAAGTAACTGAACCAAACACGCACACACATGCGACACTAGCAAACCTAGTGATCTGGAGAAAAGAACAAACTCTTCTCTAGGTACCCGAGCCATGCCTTCACATGTTTTGCGCAACCAAAACATCATGTTCAAAATCTAAGAAGCCGCCATATAACTCACCAACAGCAATTTTCGTCAGACCCGGCAGATCGATAAGGGTAAGGTTAACCACTGCAACAACATTCTCAGATCAGCACTCCGTGGTACAATTGAACCACACCAGAAACCTATCCATCTAAACGTTCACATCTCTAGTGCACTGTACTATGCGCAAATGCAAGTAACCCCTTCCAATCACGGAGGTGTGCTCACCATTCGGGGAATAGACATTCAGATGAATAGGCACAGGAGATATCTGCTTCCACCGCCCTGTGATACGGTCTGTCTCGTCTGAAATCTCCTTCCGCACAGCAGCTGCAAAACAACCATATGTCGGTACTTGCGCTCTAAATCACAAAATCACAACAGAAGTCCAAGCCATTGTACTCTAACCATCCCCACACACGTGTACCCAATCTCGGTGATCGTTGAATTTTTTTTTTCAGAGGGCTGTCTCGTACCGAAATCAGTAAAACGTCTCTTGGGCATATGAAGAAACTCGGCCCACTCATACTTATCCTCGGTCTTGTGCAATTGCAGAACAAGCGGCCGCCGCGTCACAATACCTGGAAAACACCAGAGTTTGGTCACCACAAATTCTCGTCCTAATACATGTTTGTCAAAATGTTCAGCAAATTAATTGGACTAAAGTCGCACCTGAGCCTCGGGGAAGGAAGTCCCGGCCAACAATACTTTCAAGCACTGATGACTTCCCAGAACTCTGCACAGCACAATTAGAGCACAAAAGCAACTCTGCATTATTTCATGACAAAAAACTCAATCATCTCACAAAAAACTATTGCTCTACCAAAAAACTCAATCATCTCACATGATCTGTCTACTATTGGCACTGAAGTAAAAGTTTCTCTTCCCTAAAAATGAGTCATCGCCCCTTATGACCAAATGGATGCAAAATTCAGGAGCTCAGTCATCCACTAGATTGTCGATAATTTCGTAGTATACAGTGCTCTGAACTTTGCTGCCTTCGTTCCCATGGTGAATAAAAATCATCTCATTCATCCTCCTCCACCTGGTAGGCACTTCGACCTCGATTTCACATGTTTGTAATGATCCACATATGATCTCATACCTGGCCTCCCACCACCGCCACCGATGGCAGAGACTCCCAAAGACTGGCGACTGCATCTCCACCACCGTAATCTCCAAGAGCCGTACAAACTCTTTGAATACGGTTCACCAGACCAATCAAGCTGTTATCCATCTCGAATCGCCTCCAAATGGCACTGTACAGTACATGGACAACCATAACCATGGGTTTAGCACCACAAATGACATGTCATATAACATCCAAAACAAACAAACTCTACAGTTCCCTCTCAAATCAGTCATCACAAGTGCCACCGACATCACCCTAACCTAAAAATAACACTATACATGGACAATCATAACCATGCGTTTTTAGCATCACACAACATGCCAAACAAAAAACAAACTTCTGTCCATCCTGAAACCAAGTCCCTTATGCAAGATGAATGACGTTGACGTCACCCTAACCTAAAAATCACAACCTTAAAACGGCATGCCAAATAGCATCCCAACCACACAAACAAACATCGCACTCATGTTCCTTTTTAGAACCAAACCATTTGTAAGCGAAGAATCATGCTAGGAAGTTTAAAAAAGCAGGACCATTGTTCCGTGGGCCCCACAGAGTTTAAATACTGTACACCAAAGTGATGAAAAAGAGTCCGTCGACATACTACTTGTCAGGAGCATGACATCTAGAAAAAACATGGCTCATTGCAATGTACTGCTGTAGTACTGTTGCAGTACTGCTAGCCAAGATTGCACAGATAAGCACTTTTGTAATACTACAGATGTATAACATATTTCCTTTCTGCACACTGTACTATGAGAGTATTCAATTCAGTACAAAGGATTGAGACTTTGCTCAGTCATGGTGGGGTACTGTCGCCGAAATGTCTTCAAAATAATTGTTGTCTCAGCACAGTATAACAATACATATTGCCGCAATATGTATTGGGTTCCAATCACAAGTACTGATACAATACTGCCGAAGTATAGCAATTATATACATAGGTGGAGTACGGTTTCTATACTTTGGGAGTACTGCTTCAGTTTTCGTAGTTGGCACCCAATTGTTTCAAAAATCATCAATTACGTAGATTTCGAGTTTCAGGTATCTGTACATTGGAGGACATTGTTATCTATGAATTCATGCGATTTGTATGTACATACGGTGAAGCTCAATAAACTAGAAATCCATAGATATTAAATGTGGAACGATGTACATTTACCATCCTTACTACTCCATGCCCATGTATTTCTATGCATATCAATAAATTAAAAAGGGCTCTTTATAAACCAACCCTCTCATACTCACTCTCCTCATCATCATCATCCCCATCTTCATCTGCGAGCACAACTATCTATACAAGCAATGAGAAGCGGATTGTCACCAAAATATTCCGCCAAAAATATGTGCCCTGGAGTGGAAACCTGCTTGGAAAGAACCTGCAAACGCATATGAAAGAAATGATCACTATTTACATATAAGTTTAAAAGCTTAGTAGTGCCCAAAGCCACAATATGTATAATAAAAGGTCCCCACACAAGCAAGCGTGTAGAGAGCAAAGAAACAACAACAAAATTGCTTGGTCATTACCTCCTCGTACTGCTCCACAGTCATAGCCAGTTCGTGTGGGGTTCCTAATCGATCTTTTGATTGTGAAGCCAGAATGAGTGCAGGATGTAGAGACCAAACATCAGGGTCATCTGCAGCTTGCGAGACAGCGCTGCTCATTGTTCGTCGAAGAAGGTCACCCAGCTCCATTATTGTGGTATCTACAGTGTCTTCATGGACGCTATCTTTTGATAACTCATGTGCGGGTCTAACTACATCTTGTCTACGAGAGATTGAGCCAAGTTTCTCCCTTCTATCGCTACCAAGAGAGTAAAAGTCACCTGCCAATAATAAAACATAGATTCATCAAGCACCAAAAAATGAAGGTTTTCAGAAGTGTGCGGTATGTCAACAATGAAGGTTCGCGCTTTATTGCATACCTGATCTCATTCGTCGGTTTTCTTCTGCAAGTGAAAAATTTGGTGATGCAAGAGAATTGTGCTCTTTCAAAGAACAACAGACATAAGAACGAAGCTTCCAAATGGATCAGGTCTTCCTGGAACCAGAGTGGAAGTCGGAAAGAATCCTTGACCACTTGCTCTTAGACCCCGTCTTTGGACCCTTTTATCATTATCTGTTGCATAAATGGCCTACCCTTGTTAAGACAAGTTCAGTTAAGTACAATAGGTCCCGTCAACGGTTTAGCTTCCACTCTAAATCATACATTGAGATCATTTAGCGAGGAAATTCTCTGGACAGGCTCCACATTGTTGAACAACAGTCCAGGTACAAAAGCATGTAATATGATGGTTCGCTGAAAAGATTATGTCCAAGTAAATACAGTAGATGCTCATGGAGGAGGAAGTTCAACAGATAGAAGCTTACTGCACAAGGACATGGCCTCTGCCTTTCGATCACATCGCTCAAATGAAAAGTCAAGCAGCTGCTCACCATCTACATCACAAATACAAAGACAATTTCAGTGGTTCGGGTTCATGATTGAACAAGGATGTTCGAGTATTTCATCCTGAAAAAATCAGTTCATCTGAAGCACCCTCAACACAAAGAATACTAACAACAAACAGAGATATTGATCAACTTGCAAGTATTAGCACTAATATACTACAACAAGGTGAGTAAGAAGGCCATACGACAGTGAAAGTTGCTTAGGAAGACGAAGTCTGTTGAACGATGGCTCGTTTAAGATGCTCCAAAACCTCCACTCGCTGCCACTTTTCCATGTGCCCACCGCTTTGGTCTTTTGTCCCCTGAGCATATTCCAAAAAATAGAAAATCGTCCATTACATCTGCAATGCTTACAATTATGAATAAATCGTGTAAATGGAAGCTACAAACCCAGTTCCACCAAGTAATGTCACAAGATCATCTAATAGAGGACTCCAGTGCTTTTGCTCGCAGTAGAAACTTCAGTACATTCTCTTGAGATATAAAAGCATATATAATAGATATGCACAAACCTCCATTTCCATCTTGACAAACGGTTCGTCCACGCGTTGGAAGAAGATATCTAAGAGACCCTGTGAAAAGAAACCAAAGAAGAAAACTCAAATTAGCTCCAAAAAAACACAAGTTTCTTCGTCTAAAAGGAAAAACCCAGGGTGGAGACTGAAGCAACTAGGGCAAGCAACCACATAAGAAGGGGTACCAATTATAGCCATTGAGAGTCCATCATCTTCCGAAGAAGCACCCATACTACTTTCCAAGAGATTCCTTTAGTATCGTTATCTTCTTTTGAATGTGATTGTCGCTCAAATCTGTTGGAGAGTATCAGATTGTTTTGGTAAGACTACCAAAATATAGGATCCAGTAGCTTCACCGACGTCGCCACCAAGGATACAGACAGACCACCGTGTATTCCTAGTAAACTTTAGCCAAAAACCTTCGTGGTGGTGGTGAATCTAAACATCACTTGTCTCATCTAGCAAATGACTGAAAATAACCTCATTACCTTCGGAATAGTTGCCGCTCTGAACGAGTCGCAGTTGCAACTGATCGCCGACCGCGCCTGCATTATACTCATTCCATCTTTGCGACGAAATCCTTCGCGTATAGGGAAATCTAAACCAGCAAATATTGCTCATATTGCTGAGCTAACACTCCATAGCTCACTATATTTAACAACACCACCACGACTAGTTCAAGCCAATTCTCACTCCCAAATCCAAACACTTCAATATCAATCCCCTTTCAACTCCTCCAGGCTCCAGCAAAACTTGTCCAAAACCAAATCCTCCATCAAACTCCACTCGCCTTATGATGTATGTTATATCGCTGCAACCATCAACTAGAGTGGTACTGGATCCACCAGGCTCTTTGGTCTGGGAGTTAAACCGGTGGGAGGTGAGTTTATATAACTTTGTCCTACCTCGACTACAACGGAACTTCCCCTCTCCGAACCCCACACTCCTCAGATCTCTCCAAACCTCAAATCCCAAACCCCAAACCTCTCCCATCAAACATTGGACTCTTCAACTCTCATAGACCGCAGTAGGTGGCGACTTACTTGGCGGCGACGTTGAAGACGTAGTCGGAGTCGTCGGGCACGCTATTGCTGGAGCTTGTACTTGGCAACGCTCCCTAGCCATGGTAGGTGTTGGATCCTACGAGGAGGGAAGAGAGGAGAGCACAGGGGTTGGGAATTGGTGGCGACGGTGGTGGCATTCATTCTCAATTTTAGTATAGTGGTATTCATTTGAATACTGCGGCAAAACTCTTGCAGTACTAGTTACGAGATGCGGCAATTGGGTAGTACTGTCGCAATAGCTACCACCAGGGCAATACTAAATGAATGCCATAATGCTAAAGTACTACATGCAGTAATGCACCTTTATGGTATTCCGGCAGTACTGCAAAGATATTGTTATAGTATTGCAAAGCAGTTGAAATTATGCAGTACTATGGCAGTACTCGCGTATAAGAGGGTGTTTTCCTGATGTAGTACAAACCGTTGGTATTATCGGTCTGTATGTACAAACCGTTGGTATTATCGGTCTGTATGTACATCCGTCACTGTTCCATTCTCGGTTCCCATTGGATCGCCTCCTTTAGTACAATAGCCACTCAGTCACTCATATATATATATATGAGCTCCTTTTGCTCATTGCAACTCTCTCACTGCTAATACACTCATCAGAGTGTTATTCACACACGGTATCAGAGCAAACCTCTGATTGTTCACAATCACTCATCTGAGTGATACTACTGCCCATCATGGCTACACTGCCTATCACTAGTGATCCTACTCACACCGAGAAGCTAAATGGCTGGTTCTACTGCCTCAGCTACTCCTCTGCACACACTCACTTGACAAAGCTTAACGGCAGGTTCCACCGCCACCAGCTGAGTCTAACATAGTTTGCATCTTGTACATATTAATCATGGTATTTGCTGAATAGAATTGATCTGAAGTTCTCCCCACTATAAGAAAGCCGAGTTTTATGAAATGCGTTGAAAAACATGCCTGAAAGCCAAAAATAACATGCTGTTGCGTCAATGTTGATGTCACCTAATATACGTCTAGATGAACAGGCCAAAAACGTTGAAAAATTTGTCACAACATGATTGTCAATCTCATGACATCCAACTGAACGTGGCCTCAAATGTGTGGGAAAGGGCTCTACATGGAGGGGGCCATGTCCACATCAGCTATGTTTTCCTTTGGGCAGGGCAATGCGAGATTTTTTTCATCCAACTCTATTTTGAGCGGGCAGTGATGTGGAATTTAATAATTGTTGACTTGGACCCGAAGAATTATGACGTGGACAACCCACGTCAGCTGACGTCATGCTTTTAGAGCATAATTCGTCCACACAAGGCTGTTACTTTTGACGTTCGTTTTGACATGCTCGTGTTGTTCATGACATCGATTCTAACGTTGGCGCGTTTTGCCTATATATTGTCATTGACCTTTTTGATGCTGGAGTTCATGTTCACTTGAACATCTAGCATATTTTTGTAGACGTTTTTCTAAATATGCTTTTAAAAAACTGCTATTCTATGTGATATTCTCTTTAATGTGGGATGAACGTGTGACAATGTTAGTGAAGACATGCAACATTGCCAGCCGTGTCTTGAGGATGAACATGCCATCAACGTGGCTTTCTCATTCCAAGTAACATAGACGGTGGTCAAGCGTGGAACACCGTTGCTACATTTGTTGCCTACAACAACACAAAGCATCCTATATATTCTTCTATTCTACCAATCCAAATATGACATACGAAACCTATCTAATCTAACGCAATAAAAAAGGACAGTTGTTGTTTAAAACATAAAAAAAAACACTTGCCGATTGCCTTGACATCAATTTTGACAACACTGCCGCCCCTCACATTCTCTAAATGCCTTCAACTTTCTTGCCACTCCCACTGAGCACAATTAAAAGAGCCATCCTCATAGCGTTAGTTTGTGAATCAGCTACTCCATTCTAGAAGAGCATTGTTTTGTGGATTTAGCACATTTCTACCTCAACACTTGCGTTTGACACATTAGATGACTAAATTGGTATTCTTACCAAAGCTCAACGACTTCACATTTCCAATAACATGGAAAACAACATCTAACATCCAGACATGAAAATAATAGGACCTCCTTGTGAAAAACAAACGCATCTGGAGGCTACTCTCACCCATAAGGTAAATCATATGTACTCCTCCGTTGTCACTGACGTTACAAACTATCATCTGTGATGTCAAAATGACGTCAGGATTGACGGGAGGTTGTCCTCTTGAACGGTTAGAAGTCGCAAACTATATCAACTCTGGCGGTTTTGAGGAAGTACACTTGTCAAATAAAGGATTTAGGGATGTCATGCGTACCAGGGGCTCTGAAAGGCTGCCAGAGAAAAATTCAACAACCTCCACCTCCGTTGTGTTCGCTTCACCCACCATGTTGACGCCGTCACATCAAAGAAAGATGTCAATAACTCCTTTGTGAGCATAAAAAAATATACGGGAGGAGGTACTAATGTGTAAACTTGCAAATTCTTGAGCTCTCCCTTGCTGCTGCAGCAGCCTCTCCACAGTGGCAAACACTGAACTTGGTTTTGGCTAGGGTTTCCTAGCCATGGCTGAGGTTAGCTATGGCTGGGATTAGCCGGCTATGGCCAACGCTCCCCCTGCCATCGTTCTTCTTCCCTTTCAGTTCTCCCCTTGCCGTCTTGACCTGCCGGAGATCGCCTTCCTTGCTCCCATCTGGCTCCGTCGTCACCGCTCCATGGCTCCCGCCATAGCTGCCGCCATAGCCGCCGTTGCTTTGCTCCAACACCTTCAAGTTGCCTCTTTCTACTCCTTGTTCTCCTAATCTCCCTCCTCTTAGCATTGTAGTGAGCTTCGCCGTTCCCCACCTCCCACTTCTATCACCTTAGTTCAGTTTGCTCTCACCCACACTCCCAAAAGTAACGGGTAGATGATATGGAGGTTGCTTTTGTGTAAGTTGCCCTTCGGCTCTTCCTTCCTTGCGACATATTTCATCCACTACGGATGAAAGCTGCCCATTTCCTCAGTTTTTTGCTTTTGGGCAGCGGGCTGCAGTCATTCTACAGTGAAATTAAATGCAACTATGGCTGACGTGGACATTCCGTATTTTCTATGACATTACAGTCTGACGTGGCCACGTTTCTTTTGACGTCACCAAAAACGTGCATGTCTACGGTGACATCAACGCGTTTTGTCTTTAACAGAAACACGTTTGATGCAACGTCAAACTAAATACAAGGTACCGTAGCAATTTTTCAACTAACACGTGACGTCATAGAAAATACAACACGTAACAGCCTTGATGACACCAAAAACATGGTTTTCTTAAAGTGCCTAGCACCCGGAAGGCTTTGGCAACTCTGAGGGGCGTTCTGAGGAGGCCATCACGAGTTGCGTCTTCACCCAGACCTTCCAACATCGTCGTCACAGCGACAATCATATTGGAAAGATTGCATCTTACCTGCACCTTATTGTCACCGTTGGAATCAGATGTGATGTCTGAACTATCGTTGTGATACGATTCGTGAGTCCTCATGCATTTCTTGTGTCAATAAGAGCCGATACCATTCTTTCAGGACATATCAACCGCAACCATTATGGAGTCAGCGCTAACAAGCAGAGAACTTCAAGAAACAACGAAGCTGCAGGGCGCCAACAACTACACGCGTTGGTCTTTTAGGGTTGGAATGACTCTACGCGAAGAACGCATCTGGCATCTCATAGAAAGTGACACTAGTCCTCAGGACGAGGCTATCGTGTGAGCGGTGAGCAGTGAGCGGTGAGCGGTGAGCTATAAGATTTGGATATTTAAGAGCAAAAATAGTTCAGACTTAAATGAAGATTTAAATAATCATAAATTTTCAATTTTTAAATTATTTATAGTAAGATTTGAGACCTATAACCGTGAAACATTTATTCACAGTAACCGTTGAAAATTCGTTTTCAAGATGAATAAAAATGGCATAAGTTAGTAAAATGAGTAAAACTGCAACTATCCTGGCAGATTCTGTGAAAGGCAATGTCTTGTCTTTTAGATTTATTTAGCGCGATGCATTGTAAGAAATTTAAGGTAGTAAAGATTATGAGGAGTAATTTGATTGATTCTCTAAAAAACAGAAGAAAGGAGATACTGCAAAACTGGTAGTGGCCCTTTTAGTCTCACTACTGAATAATTAAATCAAGAGCTGGTTACAAGGGTTTCATTGTAGAAACTGTCAAATCTACGAGTGTAGGTGGTTCAACAATCCACTCTCTAGAACTCGCTTCACTTCATTGAAGCTAAAACTAGCTGCGTGCATGAATGTATCGGACTCTGAATCCAAACCAAAAATGACTGTAAATACATAATAGAGGTGCTTACAATTGGCCCACTGACCACGCTTTCCAATTGCTTTTGTCGCCATCTCCTTGAAACTTGGGCAGGTGCATGCAGAGAGCTGCGAACTCGGGGAGGGCACCTAGTATGGAACAAAGGAACACGTGCGAACAAGCCATATTTTATTGTAGGCTATTTACCATATTTTTTAATTTTTATAGCACCCTATAAGTACAAAAAATTCTAATTTCCTTCATTTTGGCTACCCTTCAATATTTATATTTACAAATTCAATGGAATAAACTATACTCTAATTTCATTATAAAATTTTCATTTACCACCAATAAATGGCATCAAATTCGATTATGCAGTATGTGCTTTACTGTCATAACAAATAACTAGTGCAAAGAGTGGACTAATGAAAACATTCAAGAATTGGCTAACCTGTTCACAAAGACAGTGCATTGAAGACAATTTCCATTCAAGACAAGACAAGGCTAATCAGAACAAGACAAGGCAAACATTGATAACGAAAAATCAGAAAACACACACACCAAAGTACTAGAAATGGCCGAGGTTCTGTCCTCATTGGCTCCTACGATCAACCACCAAAGTGTTTCCCAAACACTATTGTGATACAGTTTCAACTTCTCCAAAAACCACCCTCAAGTCTCTAGTTCCTTGAGCCGAACGAAGCAGCACACATGCCTGTCACAGTGTGCCTTAAGATATAAGACATCCTTCAGGTTTGCACACTAAACACTAGTACAACAAGGGGGATTGCTATTTTGCGTGCCCAACTTTGCGAGCCGCGAGCCGCGAGCCTAGGATTGCGAGTCTAGAAATAGAAAAAAATTGTATTATTGAGAAAAGTGAAAGTGAAAATGAAGTATAAAGTTAGGAAAAATATAATTTGAAAAAAAAAGTTAGGAAAAAAAAATGAAGTTAAAAGTAAAAGTTCAAGAGAAGGGGCCCTATAGCCGTGGAAATTGATGAACCGTTGGCGTTTATATTAATGTAGTCATTTCGTATTAGGGCTTTGGGCTTTGGGCTTTGGCGTTGATCTTGACTGCTAAAATGGTTTAGGCATCCTATAACCGTGGGTGTCTGAACCTTGATTCAAAATAAATTGGTAAATATTTGGATATACCATAGGTTTATAATCATTATATCATACTCCACATAAACTATTATAAGAGTAATTTAACATAAAGATTTCCTCACACACATAATATAGATAGCCTTCGGTAGATTTTTCCCCACACGTTTGTCATAGATAGACTTGGGCAATAGGATGGACTCTTAAGTAGAATGGTCGGCATCATTATTCAAAGCTACCTTGTATTGAACTCTGTAGAGAAATTCTTGAGAGGCTTGACAATTCAAGTTATGTTCTGGTTTAGGGTCATATTGTTGGACTTAGAAATTGTAGCCTTCAAATTGATGCAATTGGAAGTAATGAGTTTAAAAGGGTGGAGAGGGCAGTAGGTATTCATGACATTTATTTTTGAAGTTCTTAGAGTTAGGCAAGTAGTTCACAGAGTCTTAGAAGTTTTGTTTAATTGATATGGGTGTGCTTGAGTGATAGAATCATTTTGATTTAGTAGAAATCAAGTAGAGGTGACGAAGATGGAGCAAAAAAGTCTGAATGTAGGCATCACAAAGCTCATTTGTTTGAGAAATGGTGAAAATTCAAAGCTACATTTTTTACTACACTATGATTTTGAATGGAACTGGAAGTGGATGATAACATTGACATCACCTTAATGCGGTTGGTAATTTGATGAAGGCATATAACTATGTCATTTTGATGAACTCTCAAGTACTTGAAATAATATTCAAGAATAATATGAGGGAAGCAATCTCTTCGGAGGTTGATGTGCTGAACATTACAACTAAAAAACTGAAGTGGTTCATGGTGATCTTGTATATTCTTGGACGGATTTACTTTGATGGACCCGTTGAGTTGTTGATTACGCCGCTAGATTTTTGGAAAGCGGTTGATATGCTATTTGATGAGCTATTTGTTGCATGTTTAAAGTATGAAGCACGGGCACTGGAGGCCACAGTCATTGCCAGAATGAATGACCATTTGACGCGTGCAACTGCAATGTGTATTGGTGCCAAAGTATGATGATGACCATGAACTCGAATAGAATGCGGATTTCGAAGAGCTACATGAAGCATTAAGTTCAGTACTACTTGTCAAGGTCGACAAAGTGAATGGATACTGGTAGTGGTTTTACACCCACGTTTTAAAACAAAGTCTGTGAGGATATGGGTTTTGTTTAAAAACACGGGCAATTGATATCATATGCAATTGCAACATTCCACGGTGCCATGGCAAAGTCTCAATCGGGAGAGATATGCTCCGTCATTAGCCCGATGAAGTCATATTAATTTTTGTCAAATAAAGAAACAAGGAATGATGTTTGAGGAAGTAATAAGAACTCCAACTAACTTAATCAATCCAGTTTTCTTCGAAACTTTGCGGATTGTTCGTTCATGAAGAAGATGCCAGGTAGACCATAAATATAAAAGAATCAACAAAATACATAAACATGAAAGAATCAACAAGTGGAGCGATTGTTCAATCTTAAAGAAGACGTCAAAGAAGACATCAAATCTAAATGAAACAAAGCCTCTCAAG
This sequence comes from Bryoerythrophyllum caledonicum, assembly GCA_963971425.1. Taxonomy (NCBI): domain Eukaryota; kingdom Viridiplantae; phylum Streptophyta; class Bryopsida; order Pottiales; family Pottiaceae; genus Bryoerythrophyllum; species Bryoerythrophyllum caledonicum. The sequence continues at coordinate 17,394,960 of OZ020525.1, read as the reverse complement.
GGCGTCCATCAAACAAAACAAATGCAGAAAATCAATAATTATTAATGATCAATTCAAAAAGCACCTCAATAGAGCCGGTGATAAGGGGCATTCCAATTGATGAGCTTTGTGAATTGCAAATGTTAGGTTGATCTACTCAATATTGAGAAATAAACACTAAAATGAATTGCAAACGTAGTGGTCCTATTCTTATAGAATTAGACGGCTTTAATAAAAAAAAAGGAGAATTGAGAGAGACTAGATCATACGGTTAGTTCAGGTTCTTAGTCTCTTTCAATAGATCTTTGTCTTTTTGAATTTTAGAGTCTTAAGATTGGCTATGGATCAATGCCAGAGATGAGAGTATTGAGGAGGCTGTGAGAGTTGTGGTTTCAGTATCTAATAGCTACTGTAATTATTGGCACTTGAGATTTGAATATAGTCATAGAATAGAATTGAAGATGAAGGAGACATGATAGAAAACTCCGCGCTAAATTTGGACATCTTAGAGCAAATTAACATGGGGAGGTAAAATATTTGAAAGCTTCCATTTTAGTGAAATTACAAGGTCCTCATGTAATTGGAGCTTGGAGATATTATAAGTGTATCATTTCATATAATTGTAGAATCAGTGAAGGCACGAAAGCTAGTTCTCTCAATGTATTTGTCGGTATATAGAGCAATGGTGAAGCACAAGATGGGGGAAAAAATTGCTTCCATGGACGGTCTAAAGCTGTTCAATGTGCTGTTGTATGTTCTTAATGGTATATACTTTGATTGGACTAGGCGAGTTGCAAAAAACACTAATAGAGTTTTCAGGAAGATATTGATGACTATTTTGATGAACTCTTTAATGCATGCATTAAGTATGGAGTGAGGTCGCTGAAGCCTACAATAATCTCGATCATTAACGCTCATTCAAAATTAGAGAATTGCCATGTGAATTGCCATTGATCAATGATCATGACCTTCAATATTGGTGGAAAAGATAACTACAAGCAATACTTTGACAATCATAAGCACTTGCACCTTTGATTTTGGACAAAGGAAATAGAGACAAGCAAGACATTTGCGAGTGCATATTTGAATCAAATTTGAGTTGTTAAGGATTTGAATTTAAATAAATCGCGTAATTGATTGATTAGATTTCATAAGATTCAATATAATATCATGCAATATTCTCCATAATCATCATACTTGTAAAAATGGTGCCGACATCGACACTCCTAAGGACGCTCTTCCCTTATTCTTTGAGAGAATCTTTAAGGGAGGGACACATTGACACTCATCTAAATGGTCCTTCCTGTCTGTTAAAAAAAATCTCCAGAGAGAGTGCCGATATCGACAATCCACAAGAGGGCCCTTTCTATGTTTAAAAAGAAATCCTCTAAAGGGGATGCCGACATCGGCAACCCCCTAAAATTCATATTCATGCTTTAGAAATTTTTCAAGGAATTCCAAAATGGTATCACACTTCATCATCCAACACTCAGAGAATAAGTTATCTACGGATGAAGTAATAAATTCCAAGACTTCATCCAAAGATAACTTATTCTTGGAGCATTAGATGACAAAGTGTGATACCATTTTGGAATTCTCTTAAAATTTTCTAGAGTGTGAGTGTAAATTCTAGGGGGCGCTAACATCGGCACTTTACAAGAAGGCCTATCCAATCTTTTAAAATGGAACTACTAAAAAGGAGTGCCGATATCGGCACCCTCTGAAATTTACATTCACGCTCTAAGATTGATTGAGAGAATTTCAAAATGGTATCACACTTCATTATCCAACAATCAAAGAATAAGTTATCAATGGATGAAGTAGTAAATTCCAAGACTTCATCCGTTGATAACTTACTGTTAGAGTGTTGGATGATAAATTGTGATACCATTCTAGAATTCTCTCAAAATTTTCTAGAATGTGAATGTAAATTTCAGAGGGTGCCGATGTCGGCACTTCTTTTTGGGAGTTCCATTTTCAAAGATTAGAAAGGCCTTCTTGTAGAGTGCTGATGTCGGCACTCTCTTTAGAGGTTCACATTGTAAACAAAAGAAGAGTGCCTAGTGGAGTGCCGATGTCGGCACCACCTTTAGAGGTTCTCTTTTTAACAATAGAAAAGGTCTTTTTGTGGGATGATAATGTCTAAAATTCTTTTTGGAGGTTCTTTTGATAAAAATGTAAGGGCGTCCTAGGGGTGCCGATGTCGGCACCTCCCTTAGACGTCTCACATTTCCTTTTCAAAGATATAAAGGACCCTCTAGAGGAATGCCATTGTCGACACTCTTGTAAAGATTGATTTTTTAATTGAGAAGGCTTCTTTAAACGAGTGCCGATGTCGGCATTACCTTTGGGGGTCTCTTTTCTAATTATAGGAGGGGATATTTAGAGGAATGTCGATAATGGGGTCAACTTTGGAGGTTTTGTTTTTAAACATAAGAAGGATCCTTCAAAGGAGTGTCGATGTCGGCAACCCCATTTGAGGTTGTCTATTTAAAAATATGAAGGGCCTTCTAAATTCTAATGGAGTGCCAATGTTTGTACCTTCCCTAAAGGTTCTTTTTTCAAAACATAGGAAAGGTGTTTTAGAAGGTGCTGATGGCAGCATTCCATATCAAGGTGTTTTTTTCTAGAGATTCAAATGACCTTCTAGTTTGATGCCGATGTCGGCATCCTCTTTAGAAGGTTTTTTTTTCATATGTAGAATGAATTCTCTTGTAAAGAGCCGATGTCCGCAACCCCTTAAGAGGTTTCTTTCTAAATATAGGAGAGGTTCTGTAAAAGGGTGCCGATGTCGGCACCTCTTTAGTGGTTGGAGCGTGCAAAATTTACCTCAGACATTATTTTTATGACCAAAAAGTATTCTTCACAAGACCCTTGCATATAAGGATGTTGTCTTTGTCTTGGTCAAGTTCAAGCAAATGTCTTACCCTAGTATTTAAAATGAGATAACCGCTTTTAGATATATGCGTTCTTTTGGACTAATGGATGGCATTACTAAACTAACAAGCTTTAATAATTGGACATTTTTTTAGAAGAAGCATTTCCCAGGACAAGCGATAGTAGTCGATATTTTTTTGATCTTCAAAATGGCAGAGATAGAACTTAAGATCAGGGTTGATTTAATTAAGATTATGCAACTTAGAGATGATTTAGAGGATGCGCGGATGATGTTTAACCATGTCAGAAGTGTTTAGTCTTAGACCACTATAGCTGCCTATGTGTACAACTCTATTTACCGTCCCGTGTTGACAATTGTGACTTTTGATATGTACTCTAAAATGTGGTATTTTAGCAAGTGTTCTGGAGATGATGCAATGAGCTTTCAATTAGGCATGACAATTCAAATCCAAATCTCAAAGAATTAATGCTCGACATTATGATTTAGCAGCGAGATGCAAAAAACAATATTACTTTAGAGTAGAGTGGATTTGGGCATCCAACCGTTAGTACTATATTATTCATTGCTAGAGGTCACTGTCGAAGGACTGCCGACATCCGTACTTTCTTTTGGTGGTTGTCATACTTATCTAATATACTACCTTATGCCGCTACTAGTGACATTTTGTATACTAAGTTCTTCTATCACTTTGCCATGCCAAACGTTGTACTAACCATAATTAGTCATCAAATAATCTATCGGAAGCTGTTCAAACATGTTAAGATGTCATCATATATTTGACGGAATTGGTGGACAACAAGTGGTTCCAATATTCAAACAAAAAATTATGACATGCATGTTGCGGCTGTGGATGATATGGTCTAGGTATGCATCCGGATTGTTGTCTATTACCAATATTTGAAAGGCAAAAGAACTAGGCAACGATCATGGGAAGGATTAACTCACACTTTGGATTGCCTATCGCATCGTTCAATGCTTTGGAAAACATGCCGCACTCGCCAATATGCTCGATGCAGACAAGTTTCGTACTCGCAATCTTAACCTACAAGGTGAGGAAGTTTCTGTATCTCTGGAAAAAAAACGGTTTCCTCTCCAAGATTAGAATTAGACTAGCATCACCTTGACAAAATAACGGCCTCATGCTTAAAGATAAAGTCTTTTTGTATTGATCCAATAATTGCTAACCTTATAATTGTAGAGAGGCCACCGCACTGCACTTGCTCTCCTGAAGCAACTGAAGTACTTCCATCGATTTCAATTGCAATTTATTTCCGGAATGAGCACCTCAAAGTTGTGCATGAATCTATCAGTGATGAGAAGCTATAGCACACTGGAAGGCTTCCAAAGACATCCAATAAAGCATGCTTTGCTCTATAGGTCGGTATAAGGAAGTAGTATGTGGGCAAGATTCTGCAGCATGGAAGAAGTACATCTGCCTCAACATACACGGGGCTAATGAACAATCTCAAGAAAATGAGAATGGAAAGAATGCAATTCTTCTTTTGCAACAACATTCATAGTTGTATTATAGGCACACTGCAACGGTAATTTCAATCTATGCAACATATCCCAGACTTCTGACCAATTGAAATGATATCAAAGTAGAATAGGATGGAGATTTTCGCCCTCAAACATGTCGAGTTCCGTCAGATTGAGTGTGAGGCGTTGTCCCCTCAAAGGTTTATTGGAGAAAGCATACCCGTGAACATCAATGACTATCTTGCCCTTTTTAACCCTGTAGAGCACCCAACAAAAAAATTTGGAAAGAATTTTGTCCGCTTCATTTACTATACACTGTAACAGTTGTGCATCTGTTCTTTCCGTGATTGGGCAAATCCGCATGATTCTAATTATACCGCCTCCAAGCTTAGGTTGTATTGTGACTTTCGAGTCTTGAAACATATCCAAGGTTTCTAGGTGTTTGATGACGATCAACAAGTTTCTAAACTGCAATTGCCCAACGTTTACAAAGATGTCTAAGAAGTCACTCGGCAAAAGAAGTGTATTGGCTTATTATTTCTACCTCTATTACATCTTCAAAGTTGTCTGTGGTTTACATCTTGAGGTATCTGTGTTCATTCACACATCTAGTTTCTGCTGGAAATTATTTAGCAAAATTTATAGATTTTTCTGTTTAAACACTATAGTGCATAGCTATCATTTATACTATTTTGACCTTGTATAGTATCACTCTAAATTCTATATAGAAGGCGGTGAGACTAAAAGGGCCACTTCTATCGTTTGTACTAGTTTTTGTCCATCACTCGCAAGTCTACACTTAGTGACTATAATGGGACAGAAGGAGACTGAGATTGGAGATTTACACTTCCCTTGCAAGTATCTAGAAGTCGAGTTTAATATCTCACTCATCCAATGTCCCATTCCAAGACTCTTTCTAATTTTTCCAGTTCCAAAAACTACATTGTTGGGACGTCAATTGTCCACAAACTATCATTCATATCTCTTCACTTTTCTCCCTTATCTTTAGTTCTAAACACTTATTATTTGTCCTTTACCAATAGTTCCATATTCTAAATCATTTGCTCTTTGTCCCACTAGCTTTATCGCCCATACACATTTTAAATCTCCCAAATTTACCATGTCTTGGGTCATCTTCCACCAAATTTAGTCGTCTATCTCCAAATCTTCCCTCTTGCTATCAGAATCTCCCAAGCCTTCTAGGCCGCTAATTCTAACTCTAAATCTTTTGTTCTACAGTACCCTAAATTCAACCAATATTTTTGGGTGAGTCACTCTCACTGTCCTAAATGCTCCCTCTCTAAAATCTTATGTACTCTACTTGACATCTCCTTAAATTGCACTAATCCCACTTCCTAAGGTCTCCGGATTCCTCTAACCACTACCACTCCAAATTCTGAAACCTTCCTCTCCACAACTCTTTCCTCTCTGACTCCTCTCTCCCCCTCTCACTCTCCCTTTTTATATCCTAAATCATGCTCCAAAGCTTTATAACTTTAGAAATCCTATCTTCCCTTCGGTATAACCCTAGACTCTACGGTCATAAGTTCTTTTTTTCATAAGAAAATCAACAATATTGTCATTTTTGAGATCCTTCCTGCATACAATTTTTCCACCCTCTTCCACGGTAATAGGTCCATTAATTTAATGCATTTAACCAATGTCATTCTAAAAAAACCTTAAAACTTTTACTTTTCAATGCCTTTTCCAAATTAAGAACTCAAATTTTGGCAACGAGGCTCGCGATCCTAGGCTCGTAGCTCGCAGCTCGCAAAATTAGGCACGCAAAATAGCTTGGTCCGTACAACAGGAACTAGAATATGGAAGAACCAAAAAAACCACGAATAGGGACAAAAACATGGAGGAGATGGGGAGGACCACCTAGAACGTGTGTACTCTGCATGCGTAGGGCGGGAGTCACCCACACCTCGTTTGCACGCAACGGCAGCAGATCTCCACGAACAACCTTGATCTCCCTGTTGCGGTCGTCCTGCATTGCATCACGAAGTCGCCCAAGCTCCAAGACGGTGAGTTGTTGTAGTGGGAGGGTGCGGAGGCGGGCATCCTCCATTGGCGCGTGGAGCTGCTAGGACTTTGAGTAGAGACGACATGCTTCTACGAAGTGGGCCTGAATGGGGAAATGCTCATATCTGAGCAGTGAGCGGAGAGCGGAGAGTAGAGAGCAGATTTTTCTAGGAAAAAAATCAACCAACTCAACATGTGGTGGCACCCAAAAGTGCCCCTATTACCGTGGTTTAGCGTTGAATTTTTTAAGAAATAAACTACACTTATAGGAAAATGGTACGCAACATGTTTTGAAACCGGAATCTCCTATTGCCAAAAGTAAAATACATTCTGTTACCGTGGCAATGCAACATGAATTTCATACTACAGTAATATAAAAAAAATATAGTAATGCAGTGCAAGTTCAAATTGTAAAGTATCACCACATATTTGAGTTCAAAATAGTAGTGGAATTTAGAATAATCCCAAGCGCATAAAATTTTAGGTAGGGAAATAAATTCAAGATTCAATCTAACACTATAGCATTTTCATGCTCTGAATTCATAAAAGAACTATAATATATTCAATGGACATATGTAATAAAGATATTCAATGGACACATTCAAGAAGACTCAATACTATCACCAAAGGTTCACAGAACTTATACCACAAAATTATAGGATATATGGAAGAAGTTTAGAATTACAAAAATGTAGTTGCAAGAATACGACACTAGTGTTTTACGAATGCGGAGCTCTGAAAAGCTTGACCGGAATCCCTGATAGAACTATGTCAGTGTAGAGAGGAGTCTGAACTAGAGGATCCAGAAGGATCATCCCTACTAGGTAAGTGAGAAGCAGGAGTAAGAGCCTCCTCAAAAGCACACACATCTAGAAACTGCAAAACCCTGGGATTACCAGAATAACAAAAAGAAGCAACACGAATTGGAGAAGAAAGAAGAGAAGCTTGAGCAACTGCCTCAGCATAAACTGGTAAAACGAACGGCTGCTCGGGAGAAAAGCACAAACTTGATTGCCGGACTTGATGTTGAACATTTGAAGTCAAGGCTGAGCTGCAGATTCAAGTGCAAGAGAACCAATACCAAGTTAGATGCAAATTGAAGTCTAAGGTAACATCAAGAGATTTAGAATTCAAAAAAGCAGGACTTACGTACAGAAACAATTGCGACGCACGACTTCCGCCACAGGTTCATCTTTATCATCTTCATCCTCGTCACTAGAAGCGGGTAAATCAAGGCGTTGCTTCTTCAAGCCCTCATTAGCAGCAGATACAATAAGGGGTTGAAGGATGGCCATAAAAATCTCTTCGTCATCCTCCATTGCAACAATATGCCGAGCAGCCTTTCGGCAAGCAATAATTGAAGCACCTGCATATTACGAGAGTAGTGCATTTAGTAAAAACTAAGAAAATGTGAGCAACCTCAGAATTATTACACGCAGAAGCAAGACTGAGAATAATACCAGTGGATGCTGTACAATCAAGAACAATATCACCAACTGAAGTGGTAGCTTCAATTAACATCTGCATGAAAATAGGGTCCTTCTCTCTAGCACCCCTCCATGGAATTTCACCCCTCATGTGTTGAGAATCCTTCGTGACAAAGTTGTGAAGCACATCATGTGCCCCAATGTCAATCCCCACTGCTTCTAACTCCGCAACAGATCTCAAGAAAAATGACGAAACGGGAGCTGTTGGAATGTTGCGCACAAGGACTTTGATACAGAATCGCAAGGTCTGCAAAAACAAAATAAGGTAAAATACGAGGAATGACTATTTGATTATAAGATATGAAACTTTATGCCACCAATTACAATGAAAAAATACCGTTATAGATTGATCCTTGGCATTTGTCAAGCGCATGCGGTTGATGCCCATCCATTCTTTAAAAACCTTGAACTTATAAGCCCTCATAAATCCTCTGAGCTTGGAATTGAATTGAGCATCCTCGGCATGAAAAAGCAGCAATGCAGCATCATCATGAACATGGTGACTAGCAAAGTCAAAAACGGAATCAAGAAAATTGTCAGCCAAAGCATTCCACAAGGGAATGGACGTGGATATCACAGGGACAGGCAAGCCCTCCGGAATATCAACGATCATAAGGTCGACTCCAAAGTTCTTTCTTGAGTTCTCAATAAACTTGCGGGGCCGATCCATCTTGTGCTGAAAACCCAAAACAAGGAGATTACATTACGAATTTGATGGAATAATAGAAGAGAACAAAAATTTAAATGAATAGAGAAGTTACCTTTTCAATGAAGGCTTGCAGGTCCACCCAAGTATTTGGAAAAGCTCCATGTGCAGAGTAATAGGCATCCATTGTTTGCAAAGAAGCATTGCAAATGAACTCATCAACTGGTTGAGAATCGTGTGCAGCTTCTTTTTGAGCTGGAGATGGCACGAGTTGCAACCTCGACATGGAGAGTCCTGCATAAGAAGCATCGCGCTTGAAGCTCAAATTACGTGGAGAGTTAGAGATTGTAACATCTGCACAAGCACAACCCTCGCCAAGCATAATCGGGCTCCCTGATGCTAATGCTGCAGCTCTGGCTTCGGCTTCCTTGGCTTTGGCGAAAGCAACCTCTATAGCCTTCTGTGCTTTTTCTATTGCCCTCGAACTCTCCTTCGTCTTCTTCATCTCCATCTTCTCAGCTTGCTTTGCCCTCCTTCCAATGACCTTCAGTCGCTCTTTCTCAGACAACCCAGCTGGAAAAACTTCCGCATCATCTTCATCACAGTCATGGTCTGGATTTGCACTAGAACTAGTTGGCATACCACTAACCTCTTGCCTATCCAACGAGGCCTTTGTTGATTCCTCTTCTGCTGGGCAGAAATAGGGAGAACAATCAAGGTACCAACATCCAACAATAAGATGCACAACTGACCATGACCTTATTTGGCCAGGGGTATACATGCATGAGGTAGAGTTCTTGTCCACCCATGAATTTAAAAAAAGTGGAAGGGCATCCGTTTCAATAGCGCCCTTCACTGAAAGCTCTTTGACAAAGTACTTGGAGATAAAAAACAAATTTTTGTAATTTGCAAAGAGTAGAATGCAATGAAATTCAACGGGTAGTAAACATACCTCCAGAGAACTCGCTTCACCGCCAAGTCCACAAACTTATGGCTCTTGAATAACTTGGACCGCAAAAAGGTGCTCTTGCCTTTAAGTAAAGACGAAAATACATGATTCCAGAATTTGAGTCTGGAAGCCTCCACGAATTGGTCAGCAGAAAGTACCTTGATTGGAAGATCCAGTTTCAGGGCTAAATTGTCTGCTTTGCAGATAGCCTCAAACTCCTCGCAAACAACAACTTCAAGCTGATGAATAAGACATTGTAGAATAGAATGTCAAAGAATAGAACTCCAAAAAGAGAAATATATAACTATCAAAATTATTCACTAAATGAAAGAAGGCCACTACAACGTGAAAGATGAAATGAAGAACAAACTTACCCCTGCCCAGAAAGAGGCTTTGTTCAACCAAGAATCAAGATCTTTGTCAGTAAACCCTTTGGGAGGAAAGTGAACAGCATCCCTGGTGGCGGCACTGGAGTTCCACCACTGAAGCCATCGAACCTTGAAATTAGGAGGGACATTCGTCGTAGAAATGAGCTGTAACTTGTCCAAAGTCATCTCAGGCCTCATATTTGCGCACCAGTGCTTTGTGATCTACATATCATAAAATTAAACAACATATGAGCATTACTAAAAGGAATGTAAAAAAATAGATGCAAAAATGAGAAGGGGGGTGACGCCATGTATAAACACCTCTTCCATGAACTCAACTCCAAGATTAGGATTGGCAACTGATGAATACTTGGACCAGTGGCCTTTAATAACTTGAGCCTTGGCTTTGGCAGCTTCTCTCATCGCTTTCGTGACTTCGGCATCCACCCTATCCTCCTCCGGAATAGAGTCATAATATATCCTTGCAGCCTCGTCCGAAGCATCTGCAATCTCTTGCTAGAATTTGACAGAACTTGATTGTAAGCACCATTTTATAATAATTATTTATTTAAATGTAAATAACAACTTAGAATAGAGCCAGAAAGCAATACGTCACGATTCCAATGTGTAAACAACATGACCTTGATCTGAATTTACTTACCCGAAAGAGGTAGCCAATAAAGACATCAACTGTGAGGGGGTACCATGTCTTTCCTTTGTGCGGATTCAAAACGCACTTATTGAAGTCCTCCTCACTAAGAATGTCCTTGAAGGCTTCAAGAGGTTGGCTCCCAGTTGCTTTGATTCGGTGAAGAGTGTGAACCAAGTTGGTCTTCACATGGGAATTCTCCGTGGCCCTTCAAATGAAAAATAAATGATAGCAATAAATTGATTGAAGCAAACGCAAGACAATGGTAAGAGAAGAATAATAAATGAGCAAAAATTACCTATTAATATCGTGCATCGCGTTCATTGCAAGTCCACCTCTTCCCTTTATGTTAAGACAGATACAATCAACAGAGAAATGCCAACTTGGATCCGTTTGGTGCAATCGCTCAATGTTCCCCATCCATGACTTATATCGATGATTCCCATCGCAAATGAATAACATTCGCGACTGCAAGATCTGCAAATGGGGTGAGTCTTTCAAAGATGCCTCAAACTCGTCATTTGCCTTGTTCCACTGTGGCCCCCAACCATGCTTGTCCTCTTCGTTTACAAAGCGTTCCTGACCCTCATCGTTGCAAACTGATACATAAAATACACTTGCCCCAGGCCGGTAACCATGCGTAAATTCTCCCTCAAGCCTTCGAATGTCTGAGTCGAGGGTGGGCCGAAGAAGAGGCATGTAAATCAACCTACACAAAGGAATCTCGAACCGTGAACTAGCCTTTCGAGAAATTCTCAATGACTCAATGGCACAAACGGAGTTGACCTTCTGCGCTTGACGAAGCTCGTGCTCATTAAGTTGAAGAAGTGACTCTGCATCCACGTGTTCATTATCGTCATCGCCTGTTGACTGCAACACATGATCCACATTCATGCTTGAGCCCATGAGGTGCTCCGAATCAGACATTGAATGATCGATATTTGCCATGCTCTGCAAACAAATGAATATTCACTCATGAGTAAACAATTAACAATCTGTCCAAGAACTAGCTTTCTAAATAGTTCGACATTACATTTGGACAAGACTTTGGATCCATAATGAAGGAGGAAACACCGATTTCTTGGCTAATTGCATAAAGAAGTGGTTTAAAGATTTTCGTTTCATTTATTAAGATGTGATATACATTCTAGTTTAAATTCAAGTGTTGAAATTTCTAACCTCTGCAGCCAAGTCGTCGGCACCGACGCCTTCCTTCTGGGAATCGCCCAAGCGCTGAAATTCAAAATGAATCAAATTAGAAGAACCCTGCAGATATGAAAGAAAAGGCGTCGGTACCGACGCTTAAGAAAAGGAAACAAATCAAAATTTATTAGAAAATATTTTAGGCTTAAATATCCTCGCTTATCTTCAAAATCGTAATTTTAAGAAAAAAACATGATCAAGGAGCTAGCAAAAATTGAAACCGTTTCTCGGCATCTTGCACTGCAATCAAATACAAGTCAGAGAAATTAATATTACTAATGAAAACCGTGCGTAAATCAATTAATATACATTGAACTTGGCAAAAGATTAAGTAAAGTACTACAGCCACAGTTTTGCTTCACATGATCAAGGAGCTAGCAAAAATGTATTGGTTTAAAAAAAACAAAATCAATCTCAAAACGTTTTGTCGAAACAACTCGTGGGCAGTGTCAACATATGAGAATTCAGAAGCCAAGTTTAAATAAAATTTCAGAAGGAAAAACTTGCAGGTTCGCAGCCGTCGTCACCCACGGCTTTGATGTATGGGTTCAGAACTTCAAAATCCATGTCTCCAGCACCAAAGTCATGTCATTGACGTGCAGGTGTCGGCACCGACGGCTTCAGTTGACCACAACAAATATCAAAAATAACTCGCAGGTTGATTGCCGTCCGCAACGACAACTTTGACGTTTCGAGTATGCACTTCAAGTATATTTCTTCATAATCATCGCATCGGCAATCAACGTAACCATGATCTGATCTCTAACTTGTAAGCGTCGGCACCGACGCCTTCAGGCGACCACACAAAATCAGAATACTATTCGAGACCGATTACATTTTCCAAAAAACCAGACGCCGACGTCCTCAGAAACTGACGCGACCATCTTCACATCGCAGACGGCTTCCAGGTTGACAGTGAGCACTTTGAAATCATGGTCTCCAGGACCAACTTTGGACCTCGAGGGAGCAAGCGTCGGCACCGACGCCTTCAGGCGACAACACAAACCCAATATACATGTTTCAGACGACTGATATGAACTTACAAAAAACCTAGACGTCAACGAAACTGGAACTGCAGCGACCATCTATAAACTATGAAATCATTGTCTCGGAGACCAACTTCGGATCTCCAGGGGGCTAGCGTCGGCACCGACGCCTTCAGTTGAGTGCTCAAAACCTTCAGAGAAACTCAGCAGATTTCAGTAAACCTAAACTCAAGAGCGCAGTAGATTTTAAAGTCACCTATACGTCACCAACGTTTTCCTGCTTTAGGGTTTGAACGACGATGCTATACTGTCCCCGAGACGAAACCCTGAGTCCATGCCCCGATCACCGTAAGGCTGCCGTCGGCACCGTCGGTTCCAGTCGGCAGCAAATTAGCTTAAGACTTGCTAACTGAAACCAACAAAAAATGCGAGGAAGACATTAGTGACCACGGAATCTACATCAAAAATCTGGACATCAACGACCATTTAACCTAGACATCAATAGCACGTGCAGCAAACGAACATCACCAATAATCTCCTACGTGCATCTGTCCAGCCCAAACCACAGCAAACCTTGCAGTATTTCGCACAGACCAGGTCGACTTTTCACCTTTGTCACTTTGGATATAGCCACCGAGGTCCTGCAAGAGCTTCATGACGAGCTTCAGGAAATAAAAAGCATGCAACTAGCAAAGCTGAATCCTTTCGAAACACACCAAGCTCTTGACTTCCGGTTAAGTCGATTCGGGGAGTGCTTGGACCAGCCCTCCAGTCGGTATTTCGCACAGACCAGGTTTGCCGTAGTACCGGAGCCCACGCCAAAGGATCGAAGGTAGAAATGTTAGTGTGAATGGACGCTACTTTCTCCACCCGCGGGGACAAGCGAGCAATCCTAGCAAATGCTCGAGTACAACACAACTGCCCAAGGTCACACAGCTCACAATGTGTGGGCAGGAACACCTCAAAACCAACACGAGGAGGATGAGAGACAGCGGGCCTGCACACGTTATTCGCGTTGAATGGATGCTTACTGGATATGCCCCTTTTGGATTAGCTGGTCAAAATCCTACCGTATACAAGCACGCCCAAGCATCCAACGATGAAGAATAAACTTGGCACCTCTTTACAGAAAAGTCCTGCTAGGAAAGTGGTGGGCACCCAACTAACCGAGTGACCACAGTTCGAATCCTATCAGCGCAGCAACCTCTCAAGTCAAGGACGAATGCTTTAGCCCTTCCGTCAATATCTATACCACATTCATCGCTCCAACAATTTGACGCTAAAAGATAGGGAAGAGCTTCATGGTCTCTAAAGTATAATTAAGCTTGAAGTAGTTTTAATTTATTGATAGAGAGGTCATGTTGAACCAGGATTCATATTTTAAATTATTGATAAATTATGGGCTAGGAAGTGTTGGTTTGTAACATTAAAATTAATGAGAAAAGTGGTCAATGCATATGGTATCCAATTGCATTACAAATCAATCCATTTGGTGTTTGCAGATTATTTTACTTCATTCAGTCCCCTATTCCTTATCTGCACATGCTGTAATTTCTTCTGTGAGAAAGAAGATTAGTTACGCGTTTTTAAAAATGTGTGGCATGGATTGAAGCTCATAAAAAGCAAAACTACTTCTCTTTATAAAACATTGCAGTTCTACATATGCAACAAAGCTTAGTGGTAAACAAAGTATACCTCTTCCAGTATGCTTGGTTGATCTCCACTGTCCTTTTTGATAGCACTTGATTCGAATTCCAACTCCTTTACAGTCTCTAGCATGCTTGACATGTCCATTGGCAGTGGTCGCTGAGTTCTACCGGTCCCATCTTCATCACCTTCAAGCATTCCCTCTACATCAGCCTGCTTTGAGAAATCGCCAAGTTCCATACATTCATTTTGCCTCACCGTCTTCTTCAGTCTATTGCATCTTATAGTTTTGCTACTAGAGAATCGTAACCCAGACTTCCTTCTACCTCTTGCACCTTTGGTGGACAAAGCTCTTACTTCTGCGTCAAGCATTTGATCCTTAAGATTGAAAGTACTATCCTCTCTCAAAATCCTCAAGAATATTGACCTCCTCTCTATCAAAATGCGTGTACTCTATCACATTTGCAAACCACATTATAAACTAGTTCTAACACTCGACAGAGAAGAATGCTACGTCTTGCATCTACTTCATATGTTTCCGGATGCCTCTAGAGACAATCTCAATAAAACGTTCTAGTTAATGAAGTTATTTCAGTTGATGCACACTACCCTACTTTAAAGAAATTTTGAAACTATAAATATGGGATTGCAACTTGCATGCTATGTTAATCGCCGTATATTTTCCCCCTCTTCTAATAAGCTGTCATTTTCAAAATTATGCTCTTATAAGTAACCACTAGATTAACAATTTGTTCTATTTATTACATTCCGCCGGCGCTTTTAATTCTTAGCGCGCTGGGGACTTTAGCATTCTTTTAAAAAGATTCCATACTGCACATCTGTGTCTACAACCTCATACCTTTTTCCATATACTCGCGTGTATAACAAGGCATTTTGAATTTTATTTACTTTGTCTTTACCTTTGCATTGGGCCATTGGCTTAGTTAGCTATTTCTATTTATCCCGTATTCCTGACATTTACTTCCCATGCTTATCCACGTTAGAAATTCTCTGACACTCCTATCTTGGATACGCCGTCTCTTCCAACAAGTTTATCTAAATTCATACCAATCCTTCACGGCTCATCCTCACCGTTATAGATGATGGGATTCTGTCAACGACCATCCCAACTTTCATTCATTGTTTTGTATAATTACACAAGGACCATATAATCCAAGAATGTTCAACATTTCCCTACCCTCTGGATCTCTTTACCATGGCGTCCTCTTCCGAAAGTGCCCCTAATGACATTGTCTACATACGCGCCAACGGTGACGGTGTCCCTCTCTCGTATGTCGTTGATAGCAGCGGTCTTGCAATTGTTACTTGTCAGCCCCTGAGTGTTAGATTTTCCTTTCAACAACATACCATTTCTATCGAGAAGGAGGTTTACGATTTTGATACCAGATTGCCTATTCGTACTGTAATTATGCCCTTCAGTTTGAATGACAATTCCGAAAGAGTTTGGACTCTTGCGCCATGTCGTAATAGAGTTTACGGCAGGCTTGAGTCCCAAGTCCTTGCCCCAGAAGACGTCGTCACCCCCCGTCGCTCATCTTCTAGCAGCTTGCACATACCCCTCCCATCTAGATTGTCAGTGAAGATCGAAGCAGGGACTGAAATTGTAGAGCTTCTTTCATCAGATGATGAGGCAACCCCTCTAGCCTCTCGCCGTGCTATGACTGCCATGCCTATGTCTTGTTCCTCTGGTGATGAGACGCCACCATCATGGCCCACCAGGGGTACAGCGCCGACGTCCTGCCCTCCTAGGATTGCCTCCCCCACATCCAGTCCGCTAATCCCTAGACACCCAATGTCTTGCCCTCCAAAGGCCTCTAGGACCTCTGGTGTAGTTAGTATTGTACCCTGTTTAAAGAAGTTGAAGAAACGTCACGGTTCTAAGAGTCAGCTGAAGACCCTGGACTACGACAAAATTCCCCATGTTGAAGTGAATCACCTTCCCCACGACTTTAATGGCGACATCTTGTTTGAGCTTCCTCCTGCCCCGTTGGCCGCATCCTCTCTCCAGGCGCGATCTATGGTGGGTATGGACAAACGTTACGATGGCCACGTGTGGACGAAGACTATCACCACCAATATCCAAAACGACGACAGCCTAAAGGTTCGGACCTCAAGGTGTGTTGGCCACCTGCGATGTGAAACACAAATTGTGACTACCTAATGCGACCCAATCGCCTCTCAGACAAGAACGAGCGCGAATTCGAGGGCACTACGGCTCAACCTTTCATTCCAGGTGAGGAGGCTCCTCATGGCTCTTCTTTGTATTGCAAAATTTGCAACAAGCCTCCTTCGTGCGTTTCAACATGTGGCGCTGTAGTGTACTATGTTCATAGCAAGTTCAACACGTCCCGTGCTTGCATTCACCTAGGTAGACACAACCACCCTTATAAAATTGGTGATTATCGCGCTGTCAAGGAGAGGGTAAACTCCCTCATCGGTGACCAGGTTGAGAGGACTCCCAAGGCCACTAGAAGCTCAATAGTACTAGAGGCCAGCAAGGAATTAGTGGGTGAGATGTTATTGCGTGAAGAGAAAGAACCTCAAAAGATCTTTACTATTGAGGAATTAGCTCCAATGTTGGACCAATGCAAAGACTTGGGATCTCGTAGCATTCGAAATAGGGTCGTCTCTTTCCGATCCCGTAGGCAGTTCGGCACCATAGACAGTATCATGAAACTTTGGGGCCAAAGTAATTGGGCTTTTGTGCAGAAGAATATGTTCCCCTCTCAAGGTGACAATGGAGATAAAGTCTTTGTGTTTAAGATGTCCGAGGTCGGGCCTGGTTCGGGAGTGGATCTTGTTAAACGGATGCAGGCCGGGGAAGATTTGGAGCTTGCTTGGATGATGTTTGATCATGTCAAACGAGTCGACAAGTGGACAACCATGGCATGCCATGTTTACGATGCTGTGTATTGTCGCGTGATGACGATTGCCTCTTGTGACATGCAATCCGAGGATCACAAGGCACAAGTATTGTTCTGGGAGAACCTCAACGCAGTGATGGCCCGCCACGACGTTCTCGAGCCCCAGTTCAATTTAAGGATTCATGGCAGATAGTGCTCAGGCTAATTGGATGGCGGTGCGGATTGTTTACGGCGACGGAAACCCGGATAATGAGATGGTGGATAGAGAGCGGACTTGTCTCTTTCATTGGGCACAATCAATGAAGAAATATGCCGACAAGTACGTCATGGAAGGGAAGTTACGTGAACAACATAAGGCTATGTGTCACCAGTATCGTAAAGCTACCTCTCTAGCAGAGGCCGACCGACTTCATGCATCCATAAGATCGTGGTGGATAACCTCACAAGCGGTTTCCGAATCTGGATTTCGGCATCTAGACCAGTGGATAGCGTTCTGGCACTTCCGGTTTCGTCAATGGGGTGGGTTCATGACCGAGGTACTCCATCCTTCCAATACTATCTTTTTGATTTTAATATCCCGCTTTATGTCAATTTAGTGTCTCAATGATTGCATTTTTCCATTAGCTAATTTTACAACCCTATACCCTCAGTTTTGAAGTGGTAAGCGTCGTACTCGTCATTTGACAATCTTCATTGTTTGTCTATTGCACTAGAAACTAAATGACGCGGACCTGGCGGAGATGCCTTCTTGTAACCTTGCTGAGTCTGTCCACAACAAGTGGATGCAAGCTTCCGGAAAAACTGGTGGTGATCTATTTGCCGCTATCGTGGATGACTATACTCGAGCATTCCTCCAGGTGGTGAATTACTACCAATTCCTCAAGGGTGACTACGGTGGCAAGGGTCCAAACAAGGACGAATTGAGGCTCCGAGCAGCTGAACGAAGAACCCGGAAGACTGGTGATCCACAATATCTCAACAAACCCATGATAGCCATGCCAGGTGGGAAGGAGTTTTGCACCCGTAATGCTTACAATCCCGGCGAGGAGGTTTTTGGAACTCTCAAGCGGAAAGCAAACGTTCCACTTGGTGCCGAAGGCGAATCGCACCGTCCAGATAGGGTGAACTTCTCTCGTCCTCGACGTTCCTTTAGGCGTCTCAGAAATGACATTGACCCCTTGCCTGTTATCAACGAGGAGGACGCCACGGTAGCCGAGAACGTCCCACTAGCACCGTCATTGCCTATTCCAACAGCATCCCCTGTTGGAGGTGTGAGAATTCGTTCGGTTACAGCTGTGCAAGAGACCAATGCTATTCCAACCGAGTGGCATATTGCTCGACTCCCTAAGACCTCGGCTAAGAAATGTTTTGCACAAAGAGCGGTTACGAAGACAAAATGTGAGGAGCTCATTGTCAGACGCAAAAAGGCTACTGCTGCGCCTTGCTACCATGGTACTTTTTACTTTGTTCGCAAGAGGGTAGTGGAGCCCATGGATTTCTTCTTCTGCAACGACGACATTGAACGTTGTGTGAAAGGGACGCGGCGCAAGTTCGTTATTCCTGACTCAAGGGATCAAGAGAGGCCAACTATCCCGGACGTGTGGCCCGTTATGGTAGGCACTAATCTCACCCGCCGCGAAATAACGGATCTCCAAGATGCCGGCTTCCAACTTCCACATAAGCAGCAGATTTCTCCACGGCGTCTGTTCTCTACAACGCCGCCAGAGTTGAGTCTTTTTGCTATACCCGAGGGAGTGGATCCTGACTACTACCCTACTCTACGGGATGGAAAGTGTGTTAAACGCACTTCCTCTACCGCCAATGAGTTGCAAAGGCGTAGTTACGGGTCTGCTCAGTGTCTTGTCGCTTCTATTCGCGACGTGACTTATGTTCCACCTCCCGGTTTTGGGTGCTCAATCACCCTTGACTCCGGTGTTCCTCCCGACACATCAAGGTATACCGTTTCAGTGAGCACAAACCCGCATTGTTCCTGTGGTTCCTTCAAGACAAACTATGCTGACTGGAAAGCTCGACAGCCATTCTCAGGGTTGTCTACATAGACGGACAGGGGCCCAAAGACAGCGGACGGACGGACAGTAGGACGGACGGACAGGACGGACAGCACTTTTTGGCGGACAGTTGCGTGTAAAAAAAAATTACGAACCCTAAATCAAATTTTCAACTTACCCCCTGGTAAAACACGTGTGCACGACACGTCAGACGGCTTTCCACGTCACATCAAGGGGCGGGCGCGTGCCTTCGGACCGCGCGCGCAGCATTTGGGGCCGGGCGCGTACCAATCTGGACCGGGCGCGTTCATGAAGGGCCGGGCGCGTTCCAATTAGGGCCGGGCG